>OY992539.1:199524387-199837387 GCA_963921195.1 Pegoplata infirma
TTTCCTTTTTAAGAAAAAATTTTTGAATAAAACAAAATGTTGATTATTTTTCTAGTGTTACCATCAATAATTCAATTGAACTCTTCAAAAATCTACTATGTATTGGAATCTCATACAAAAACAATCTCTGATTACATGGACGTATACAGAGGGGCTAGGTTGTAAGTGGCTGCTGACGTTTTACGTCAACACACGTAGACTCTGAGGTCCATTGTGATACAGAGGGGCACAGGGGGCACGTGCCCCCTTTTTGATTTGAAAATTTTAAAAATGCAATACACTACCACGCATTATACAAAAAACAAACCTAAGATTTTTAAATATTGTATATATTCTAGTTTTACTGTTGAACAAATTCAGAGAAATTTGAACTCCTGATTCAAAGTCCACCTTCCAAAATTTTCTATCACGTATCGTGTTTAAGATATTCCAGTTTGAACATTGAAAAACCGCTGGATTTCAAATATTTATATGAATTTGATGTCAATTTAAATGGATACATTTTCAATTACGAGTTTCTTAAAAACAGAAACACCAAAAACATTTTAAATAAAGTATTTGTAATCTAGAGATAGAGCCGCGAAAAATGATAAAAAGCCATCTAATAATTTTCAAACGCAAATATCTTAATAACGAAATGTTATAAAACTAATTTAGATGGCTGATTTGGAATCAAAAAGGGACCGAGTTTGAAATTAATCGGCGATGGTTAAATTTTTTTTTAAGTTGTGCCCTCCCTTTTCAAATTTCTGGATACGTCGCTGTCTGATTATGAAACTTTTCCAAAACGAAATATTGTTTTTAAATCTGAAATTGGATTTTTTAACGTCTTGAACTTAGCTCACCTTCCCTATTTTTCTATTATTTAAAATGTTATTTATCTGTGTAAAAGGGACAACAACAAAAAAAAATTGACATCTTTTATATGCATAAATGTCAAAGTGATTACAAGAAAATGTGTTTATCGTTTTGTCATATGCTTGAATGCACTACAAGATTTACAAATACAATATTCAAATTTAAACTAACAATAAGCACAAAATATACATTTAAAAGAGAACAAAAAAAATCTGACAACCAAATTTTAGCAACTTTTGTTAGCTGCCCTTATTTTTTTGGGGGTTTCTTTTCTTTGTTGGGTGACACAAGCACTTGTCACTTTTGTTAACACCCCCAAGGAATAGTATTTACTTCTTATACAATCACTCAGTCAGTCATTCATTCAATCATTGATTCTATTCTATTCCAAAGCACACACACACATATTAAGGGTTCAATTCATATGGTTGAAGATGATGACGTTTAAAACCCAGGTGCTGTGATTTATGCTTGAATGCATTCATTTCCTTAACCAAAGAAAATATGGTAAAAAAAAAATGAAATATTGAAAACGTTTTTGGTTTAACTTAAATTTTTGGTTTCCTTTGAAGTTTTTGGATTTGGAATTCTTTTTTGTTAATATAAGTGTATGTTCTTTTTTCTGTCATTACCATATTCTAGGATGATGACAACGATGATGCTTCTTATTATTTGTTGCTTTTAATGCAAAAATAAGAAATAACAAGTATTGACAAAAATATTAGAAATGGCTTTTTACCCTAAATGTTGGTAAATCATATCAAAGGTATCATTATCATCTTCCTCAATGGCAACATCATCGGTTTTTCTTCTCTGAATTCATTCAATTGTATCCAACAAGTTTCAATTTCAATTTTTTACATAGATTTTCAATTGTCAATATGTGGTTAAACGTTTTGTTTTGTTGTACAAATTGAAATTTATTTAAGCATTTATTTATAACAAATAAATTCATATTTACCACAATCTAGTGGTTATAAATAACAAGAATTTAAAGATTTTGGTTAGTTTTTAATTTGAAATCTTTGAGGTGAAATTTATTTTTTAATTTACTTCCGCAAATACAAAAAAATATTTAGAAATCTAAGAAATTTAAGGTTTAGCACGATACAGGTCGCAATTTTCAATCAATTGACTTGAAATTTGAAACTTAAGCATCTTTTGGTCCAAGGACGAAACCTATTAAAATTGGAGAAAATCGGTCCATGTTAACCCCTAGTCCCATACAAACGCCCCCTTAGGATTTGGCTTAAATGACTCTAATAACCGTATTATAATAGATATTGCTTTTAAATTTAGCAAATTTTGTATGCACGAATCACCATTTCAAATTTCAAAGAAATCGGGTCAGTCTTTCTGGCAGTCCCAATACAAACCACCCTAATGAATGTAGCAAAAAAAACCGTAATTTTAACTAAAATTTCAGCTGAAAACTTCGTAACATTTTTTATTAGTTGAATTCAGCTAAACTTTTTGTAAAAAAATTTGAGTTTGTAAATATTGGTTTTAAACACTTCACTTATTTTTTCTTTTTTTTCACAGCATTAAGTTCAGCTTAAGTAGGACTTATGAGATTTGCATAGGAGGCTACACAAGAAATGTTTAAAAAATGTTACAAAAAATCAGCAAATTAATTAGTAAAAATTCGTAAACTCAGTTTTAAAGTCAACAAAAAAAATTAGTTCAAAATTTGTACAAAACAAGTATTTTCGTAAATTGAACTTAACTAAAAATAGTAGTTAAAACGCTGATTTTAACTAAAAATTTGCTAAAAAGCCAGTAAACTCGAGTTAACAAAAAAAAATTTGTTAACATTACAGTTTTATTTTTTTGAGTGCACATTTGTACAATAGAGCCAACAAAACATAGTTATTTTCAGTTTTTTAAAATTTAAAAAATTCGCGTTTTTTTGCGATTTATGCAGGTTTTATAGAAGTAGAAGGGGGGAATAAAAAATGCATCTTAAAATTTCATTTGCATTTGGTGGAATTCAGATAAATACTTCCGATCCCAGTTAGAAAATGTGTCACTGAGGAAATTTCCACAGTGATTCCTTGAGGAAATGTCTTCCACCCAGAAAAGTTTTACAGTAACTTTTTTACAGTTATTCAAAAAGTTTTTAGTTAAAGTTGTTTTAAACGTTTTATCGTTTGTTTTTCAAAGAAAATAAAATATTGAATGATTTATACAGTTGTTAAAACAATAAACTACAAAAGTTACGGAAAAATATTTTTATCAGTTAAATTATTTGTGACTGATTATTCCGTATAATTTTACAGAAGAACGGTTTTTGTAGTTTGTTATTCAAAAAATTTAATTTTTACTCCACAAAATGAAAAATTGTAAACAGTTAAAATAACTGAAATATCGTTTGTTTTTACGGAAAGTCTAGTCATTTATTAACGTTTAAAAATAACTGAAAAAGTCTGTTGTTTCAAATGAAATATAAGTAGTCCGTTTTTAAAAGGAAAAACGATTGTTTTAAACGTTTTTTCAGTTGAATTTAGTTACAAAATATTTTTAGTGTCAGGTTCTGATAAATCATGGGTAATCCTTGATGACATGTCCTAACATTGTCAGCACAGAGTGTTTGCTTTAAGAGTGTGGACAATTCCTCTAAGACGTCTAAAAGGAAATGTCTTCAGAATAGCTGTATATTAAATTAGAATTTTAAATCTGGGCAAATCTTTAATTTCCAAGAAAAAGATGGCAATATTATCGATTTACTTAAAACAAAATCAAAATCTAACAAGTAGAATAAAAGTAATAAATAGGCAAACAATTTTCAAATTAAAGTTTGGAACAAGTAGTTAGGTGTGGGACTAATAAACTGGAGGTATCAGGTTCAAATCCAGTTGGGACTAAAAAAGGCAAAAAGTTTTTTCTAAATATGAGAATGATAACACAGCTCAACAAGAAAATGCGTATTGGACTCTGGTTAGTGATTTGGATAGTGTCTTTTGCGCCGATTCCAAATCCGGAGCCCAAATTTGTCTATCACGTCAGGATTTTGAGTAATTCGCGGTTAAAGCGCCGAAAAAGGGCATTTTTGACCTTTTCTAAAAGCTTATAAAATAAGATCCTGACATGCATATGACTTGGCATCAAGCTCATTCGAAAGCATGCAATTTTCTCTTAAAGATAAGATACAATGTTCTTAAAATTTAATTTTCTAAAATGGTAAAAAAATCATTAGCAAGTGTTTTTTAACAAATTTCCATACAAATTCATAGGGTCAGTCTTAGTGAAATCAATCAAAAATAGCTAAAAATTTTCGTGACCTCCCTCCGATTTTGATGAAATTTGGTTTAATTGTAACACTAAGTGATAAACTAATGCACACTTATTTTCAGCCCTATAAGTAAACAGTGGGCGAAAACACGGAGGGTCAAAATTTCCCCCAAAATCTCCCAGTCGCGACACTTTGCACCGTAAAAACTTAATATCGTTGGTTCTATTATAGCTAGAAAGCCCATTTTTGGTTTGTTTTGAAGCTCATAATATGCTCTACAAGACCTACCATTAGCAAAAAAATTTCTAAAAAAAATAAGGGTTACCTCCCTTATTTTAAGGTCGTGATATATGGAGGAGAAAATGGGGAGGATGGTATCCCCCGATTTTTTTTTTACTTGATAATCTTAGAGAGAAAGTCCTAAAGAATATATTCCAAAGTTTTTAAGTTGGGACAACAATGGGATCGCTCAAAATCAAAATTTTTCACAATTTTCCCCAAAATCTCTAAATCGTAACATTCTTTAACCTTAAAAATTTAATATCATAAGTGCTTTTGTAGCTACAGAGTCCATTTTTTTTGTTTTAAAGCTTATAATACGCTCTACAAGACATACCCAAACCAAACAAATTTCCACAAAAAAGGAATTGGTGCCCCCTTATTTGAAGGTCGTGGCAAAGGGTGGAGGAAATGGGGGGAAAGTATCCCCCGATTTTTTTTTTTTTACTTGGTATTCTCAAAGTGCAAGTCCTAATGAACATACTCTACAATTTTTATGTTGGGACAACAATGGGATCGACCAAAATCAAAATTTTTCAAAAAATGTTCCCCCAAAATCAACAAATCGCGACATTCTTGCGCCTCCCATTGGATTTCCAAGATAAAAATTTCAGGATATGCTCTCTAGAACTTACTCTTTAAAAAAAAACAAGGTAAAAAAAAGTGACTTCCCCCACCCCTTGCCACGAACTTTTAATACAAGAGGCACCCCTAATTTTTTTTATTTTTTTTTGTGATAGTAGTATTGTAGAGCATATTAAGAGATTTAAAACAAACCAAAAATGGACTCTGTAGCTACAATACAGTCCACGATATTAAATTTGTAACGTGCAAGAGTGTCGCGATTTGGAGATTTTGGGGGAAATTGTGAAAATTTTTGATTTTGGTCAATCTGATTTTTGTCCCAACATAAACATTTTAGGATATGTTCATTAGGACTTGCACTTTGCGAATACCAAGTAAAAATCGGGGGATACTTTCCCCCCATTTCCTCCACCCTTTGCCACGACCTTTAAATAAGGGGAGCACCCTTCCTTTTTGTCTAAAATTTTTTGGTTAAGGTAGGTATTGTAGAGCGTACTATAAGCTTTAAAACAAACAAAAATGGACTCTGTAGCTACAATAGCACACATGATATTAAATTTTTAAGGTTCAAGAGTGTTGCGATTTGGAGATTTTAGGGGAAATTGTGAAAAATTTTGTTGACCCAACTTAAAAATTTTAGAATATATTCTTTAGGACTTTCTCTATAAGATTATCAAGTAAAAAAAAAAATCGGGGGATACCATCCTCCCCATTTTCTCCTCCCTTTATCACGACCTTAAAATAAGGGAGGTAACCCTTATTTTTTTTCGAAAATTTTTTGGTTATGGTAGGTCTTATAGAGCATATTATGAGCTTCAAAACAAACCAAAAATGGGCTTTCTAGCTATAATAGAACCAACGATATTAAGTTTTTACCGTGTAAAGTGTCGCGACTGGGAGATTTTGGGGGAAATTTTGACCCTCCGTATTTTCGGCCCCTGTTGACTTAGAGGGCTGAAAATTTGCATTTGTTAAGAATATTCATGATTGATTTCACTAATAATGACCCGAAAAGGTTGTTTAACTAATTCGAAAGTTTTTCGAAAAGTATCTTTAAAATAAAATCCTGATTATGATTGATCAGCATTATTCGAATTTACCAAAAAGCTTTACAAACACAAAAATTTTAAATATTATAAATTCATGAATAAAAAACATTCTGTATGGAGTGAAAATACGCCAAGGCAAATACGACAATCCTGATAAAGTACAATACTTTTAAAAAAATTAGATTTTTGTGAATTTTATACACTCAAAATAATTATTCTGTTAAATACTCTGTAAAATGACTGTAATCCCAATTCGACAGATATTTGACAAAGTTATCTGTCGAAATACAGATTTTTAAAAAAATGCTTTGTATTTTCTTGTGACCGAAAAACAAAATTTTGAAAAATTGGAGTTACTCGTTAAAAACTCGTAATTTTCACAAAAATAAAAAAGTAAATTTACAATTTGGAAGCATTAAGCGGACAAATTTAACAAAATTTTAATTTTAATTAATTTATTTTTTTTTTAATTTTAATTAATGTTTTAAAGCAGAGAAGTTTTACTCATAAAATGGATTTAACTAAAACATTGTAAATTTACAGAGTTTTTTTTTGTAAAATTTTGAACTCATAAAAAGCATTTAACTAAAACTTTGTAAATTTACAGAGTTTTTTTGGTAAAATTCTTTTCGGTTTTATTAATATTTTACAGATAATTCTGTAAATTTACAGTTTTTTTTTGATCGAAATCATTTTACAGAGTTTTCTTTGTAAAATAACAAAAAATCTTGCTGGTTGGAAATCTATGGTATTTTCTGCTGGCTCAGCAGAGTATCTCTGTAATTTAACAGAGTGATTATTTTGAGTGTACGTTAAAAAAAAAGTAAAGAAAACTATTTTACAAAATAAGACATCTGTGGGTATTTGAATTAAAATATGCGGCCATATTTTAAAAAATAATATTTTATATATGATAAGATTCAGAATTTGTGTAAACCAAAAATTCCCGGGAATTCAATTTTTTTTAAACGCTTTCCCGGAAATTGAAAAAGTCCGGGAATTTAGAAACCCTAGTGGGTATCGATTGCCAACCTTGGATTTTTTCATACAAAAAATAAATTTTTTGTTTATTCTACATTTTTTTCAAAAAAGTATGTTACTTTGAAGAGCCATGTCTTTGAAAGTATTTATTTGATTTTTACGATTCAAAAAGCATTTTGTTCTAACAACTGTCCTTTTGTATAAAAAAATAATTAAAAAAAAAAATATATTTTTTTTAAAAAAGGCATTTCTTAAAACTTTATCCCCCTGAAATTTTTTCGAAACCTGCATATATCAAAAATATAGCATTTTTTATATAAAATTGAGTACAGATTTTTTTGGGACAAAAAAATATGGCCGATAAGCCGAGACATCCCAACCTTAAAATCGTCTCATTTCTATAAATTTTAAGTTTCAGGAAAAACGGTTCCCTCGTTAGAATATGAAATTTTTCTACACCGAATCTGATATACATATTTTCTATTCAAAAAATGTCTCTGAATCTAAAATTTTTTGATACGAACAAATTCTAAGATTCCGAAACATTAAAAAAAAATTCTTATATATCTGAAATATTTTTCTTATAGAAATATTCTTTCATTATTTCCAATTAGAGTTAATACAAAAAATTCTCTTTGTACAAAGCAAACATATGTTGTAATATAAATTAAAAGTAATGAACATTACAAATAACTTTTTAAAAAGAACAAATTATTTGCCACAAGAAATAAAAAAAAAAAGTTATATCAATGCTCATTTTAAAAAACTCCTACTTATTTATTCCCATATTAAGACACCATCCATAGCAAATGTACAAAAAATAAATGGAAAAAATTCGACCTGCACGAATCCATGAATACCCTTCACGGTGCCCTTTTTAAACGAAAGTTAGTTTTTTAACGTAAAAAAATATTTTGCTAAATACCCTTGACAAGATCTTGACGAGATCGAAATACGTGTCGGCAAAGTCGAGCAAAATATAATCAACATAAATTCAAAATTTGTCTGTGGGAATATTATGGTGTAATAAGTAAAGGAAAATAGCCTCGAGCTAGAAAAACCTACTCAAAAAAATATAAAAAAAATCTTTAAAAATTTTGATTTTTCTAATCGTTTTTGTGAACATAAAAAAATTTTGAATGTAAACATTTTTTTAGTATACAAATTTGTTTGAGTAAAAAAATACAGTTACATTACAATGCAATACATATTCAAATAATTTCAACCTAAAGGAGAACTGGTAACAATGAGCGTAGTCGCGTTGTAGCAAAAAACCAAGAGTTCTGGTTAGGAGTCGAACCCACAACCCCCAGTTTCAAAGGCCAACTAACCTAGACCAAATAACCTAGAGGGTTTCATCAACGAAGTGTTACAAACGGAATGTCAAACGTATATAAACCCTCTATCACTAGAGTGGAGGGTATACAAAATATAAAAGGAATTTGGAATTTCATTACAAAACTTTATTTAAACTTTAATTAAAATATTAAAATTGCAAATTTAGCAAAAATAAGTAGGATTTAAAACAACGAATGAAAATGTGTAACAGAAAGTATGTAATTTTTTAATTATGGCAACAAATTGTTCAAATGAAAACCATAGATTAAGATTACTATTTAAAAGAAAAGACAGTAAAAAAACGCCTGGGAAAAAACTTTCTAAAGTTTATAACTTAAACAGCAAGCCACATAATTAATACTTACTACATTTTTATAACAGTTAAGGGAATATTAAACACATTATTAATAATTTTAGAAACAACAAACTTTTTCAATTATCACTAAGGGAGGGGAAAAACAGAAGAGGATGAAACATTGGCAGATTGTTTTTTTTTTCGTTGTAAGTACACAAATGTCCTCGGTATCGTAAGTTCAATGAATTTTTAATACCAAGTGGTAGACCGTGAAAGTGTTCTTATGGTTGGTGACAATAGATATTTTATGTCTAGAAGAAAATTCTTTGAAGGTTTGTTCTTGAGTTTTAAGTAAATGTTCACACTGATGCAAATACTTTTTGATGAAGAATAAAACAAAAATTTTAAATTTTGAAAAGCTTTATCAAAAGTAAAAAAAGCTTAGACTATTTCAAGTGACATTACAATATAAACTACATGTAATGCAGTGGGTAATAAAGTTAGATAAATTGGTATAAAAATGTGCACTTCTAGTACTTTTTATATTTTTTGACATAATGGTCCTAAAAACTTTAAATTCGGAATGTAGGATCCATTGCAGGGATGAAAAATAAAAATTTTTGGTACTGGAGCTCAACCAAAAAAGTACTTTTTAGCGGTACTAAAAACAATTAATGAGCAGTTTCTGTACGACGAACGACATTCGTCAGTGACGAATTTGCATGTATTTTGTTACTGTAGCAAAATACAATACGACAAATAACGTTCATCGTACAGAAACTGCTCAAAAAATTGGAAACGAATTTTAATCAACAAAAACCCGTATTCAATCAATTTTTTGATTGAAATTCCTCCAATTAAAAAAATTGTTATACAAATCATCAAATTATAGGTGATTGATTGAAAATTTTTTCAATCAAATATTTTATCGATTTTGATCAAAAATTTTATCAATTTTTTTTTATAGTCAATCAAAATAATGGTTGATTTAACAAATGAATTGTAAGCTTATGACAAAATTATCAAAAAATTCATATTTTTTGGTTTCCAATATGTTGCCAGCAATAAAAAAAGTGAAACCCGATTATTTTGTATATTTTTGAATTAATCTATTCAAATAAACTCAAGCGAAAAAAATTTGATATGTTGAAAATTTGTAATTCGACACCTAACGAAAATAACAAAAATTTTAATCAAAACATTGATTGACTCATTTAAATTTTGTTGATCAATAGATTTAATTGAAAATTTTTAGTCAATAATTTTTTGTGTGTAATTCAATATAAAAGTTCCTAATTTAAGGACATCCTAATCCATTTCTTTATTTTTTAGAGAAAACTCTAATAAAGGTTGACTTTCATCTAAAATTTTATTAATTTAAAGTTTTTGAAGCATTTTTCCTATAAAAATCGGTAGTTTTTCGGGAATTTTTTTAGATTTAGTTGAACAAATGTTTGAAATTGTCTGGTATATAAAAGGAACTAAATCAGTCGCGTGGTACTACGGTATCATTAAGAGTGAAAAAGTACTAAACAGTAATAAAGTACTAACTTTTCCATCCCTGATCCATCGGCGAAAAAAAAAACATTCTAAAACAATGTTTTTTTATTTGGATTTTTCGATTATAAGGGGCAAAAACGCGATATATGGATAAAAAAAGTTGGCGAAAAAAACGGTCTCAAAAAAGCACCTTTTGAAAATTTCGATTTTAATGGGGTTAAAAATACACCTGAAATTGGAACTCAGATTTATGAAAAAACATTCTGATTAAAGTATGTAGTTTTTAGATGATCTGATTCCAAGTGTGAAAAAAGGGGTACCCGAGTAAAAATTTTTATATGATGCAATATATATTGATATGTAATACAATATATAATTAAACGCAATTTGATCCGAAAAATGGTGGATGTTTTTGCATTAAAAAAGATCAATTTGTATAAAATATGATTTGATTTCATCCGAGTTTTGACCAGACATTGCCATATATTAGTGGATCTAATTAGATCTAATTGCATAAAAACATGTAAAATCCTGGTGTTTTTTGGTTTGGGTTGAGTTACACCACAGGTCAACGATACATTCACCAAACATATAATTTTCTTAAGCAAAAAAATGTTCGGGTACTACATATGACTGCATTAAAAAAATTTAGAAAATATCTCACGAATGTATAATCATATATAATTTATTATGTTTGTATCAAGTTATATATTGTAATATATGTTTATTTTTACTCGGGTAAATTTTTTTTTATAATTTTACATTTTTTTTTTTTAATTTTACAAATTTCCAAGATAATTTTACAAAAAAAAAATCTAGCAAATTCACTAAAATTCCTTGTAATTTTTATTGCGTCAAAAAAACTGTAAATTTACAATTTTTTTTGTAAAAAGATTGTAAAATTACAAAATTATTGGTAAAAAGCTTGTAAAATTACTAGGAATTCTCGTAAAATAGGAGATAGCAAAAAATCTATTAAAGTTATGAAACCTCCTTGTAAATTTTATCGTGTCAAAAAATTTGTAAATTTACAGTTTTATTGGTAAAAACCTTGTAAAATAACAAAATTATTGGTAAAAAACTAGTAAAATTACTAGGAATTTTTGCAGCAAACAAAAAAAAGTTACAAGTTTTTCTTGAAATTTTACAAGTTTTTTTTTTGAGTGTACAAGCATATTTTTTTAACAAAAAGAAATTTCGCGGAATTTATTTTTCACAAAATTTATTTTTTCGATGATTTTTTATAACCTCCACTCTAGTGATGGAGGGTTTATATAAGGTTGTCATTCCGTTTGTAACACCGCGAAATATTGATCTAGGATCTCAAAAAGAATATATATTCATGGTCCTCGATCGAATCTAAGACGATCTAGCGATGTCCGTCCATCCGTCCGTCTGTCTTTCTGTTAAAAACACGCTAACTTTTGAAATACTTTACGGAGGCTCCTGAAGTTTGGCATATATGTTGGGCATTTACCTAGTCAGGTTGGTATTGCAATCCAGCGAAATCGATCCAGTGGTTTAAAAGTTATGAGCAAAAGACTGAATTTCGGCAAGGGTTTTTCGTGAATTTACGAGATAAAAAACACTATAACTTTCGAAAGGCGATTCTGAGGATGCTGAGGCTGGGCATTATGCTGAGCATATTTGTCATTCCTCTAGCCTTGTTCGTATTGAATTTCAGCCAAATCGGTCCAGTGGTTCAAAAGTTATTAGCAAAACCGTGAGTTTCAGATTAGCTTCACCTTAAATTCACGTGTTGAAAACTCGTTAAAACTGTTTTAAAAACATTGGTAAGTCACAAAAATATTTTGCAACGTATTTTTGTCAACAAAACAAAAAAAAGGAGTAAACTCGAAAAAAATTTTAAACTGAAAATAAATTTTACACTCAAAAAAATTAGTAAATTATATTTTTTTTCAAAAATTTGCTAAAAAAAAGTTTTTTTACACAAAATAAAATATTTCGAATCAAAAATGTTATTTTTTTTCACTTTTGAAAATTTACTATCACTTAAAAAGGGCATTGTAGAGGGTATTCATAGATTCGGCCAAGTCGAATTTAACTTTTCTACTTGTTTAATAATATTTTGTACACACTGTATATGGGGCATTCCATGTCAAATCGGACACTTTGAAAATTTTTTTTTAGATTTTCCCAATTTGTTTACAGTTTTTAGTACCCTTTGAACAGTCCTTCGTGGTAAATTTTCAGATTTTTTTGATGACCCGTTTAAAAGATATCGAATTTTTAAAAAATTGTAGTTTGTTCCTTTACTCAAACTTCTTTTACTCATAACTTCTTCAATAAAGTTCCAAATTTCAAATTGTTTTTTCAAAATTTTTGTGTTTTTACGTACTTAAAAAAAAAAAAAAATCCCAAAAAATTCTTAAAAGCGCTCTAGTATGCGATTTTTAAGTTTTAAAATTTAAATCTCATTTTTGAAAATGTTTGTACTCTTTGATTTTTTTGAAATTTTTTTATGTAAAACTTCTATCGATTCTACAATTTGTTTGCCCAGGAGGATCGTGGGATAACAATTATTACTATTTTTTTAAATTTTTTGAAAAAATTTTATTGTAATTTTCTAATCTTGAAATCATTTTATTTCTACTACTCCAATGGAGCGTCATAGCGGGGTCATTTTTAAGACTGACCCCCCATTAATTTTTACGTCTTGAAATTTCTTTGGAACAAACTAATAACCTATCTCCAATTTCTAAGGGGGCTCCCACACAAAATGACATTTTTTAAAATTTGCTCCAACCGCTATGACTGCCCAAATAGTGCGCTAAGAGCAACAAAATGCATGACCGACCCGCAATATTTTTTTAGTCCAAACATATTCTCTGAACACACCTACCCTCTATCTCTAATTGTTAAGGCGGTCCCCATACAATTTTTTTATTTTTTGTAAATTTGTTTTATTTAATCAGCTTCTACCGGTCCAATGGTGCGTCCGACAGGGGTCATTAGTGAGACCGACCCCCATTTACTTTTACCCTACAACATTTTTTTAAAACATACCTACGCCCCATCTCCACTCCCTAAGTAGGCTTCCATTCAACATTACATTTTTATAGAATTTGCTCCAACTTGTATTTGTATGGGAGCCTACTTAGGGAGTGGAGATAGGGCGTAGGTATGTTTTCAAAAAATGTTATAGGGTAAAAATAAATGGGGGTCGTTCTCACTAATGACACTGCGGAACACTAAAAAGTAAACAAGAGTTACGACCATCATTTCTATATATTTCGGATATATAATGTTTCTAAATCAATACCCTCTATCTCTAATTGTTAAGGCGGTCCCCCTACAATTTCTTTTATTTTTTGTAAATTTGTTTTACTTAATCTTCTACCGGTCCACTGGTAAGTCCAAGAGGGGTCACACTGCGTTACAAAAGTGACCACTATTTTAGAAAACAAGAGGTACGAGCATCAATTCTATATATTTCGGACATGCTGAATCGAATGGCGTACTCCGTTTTTCGAAGTATGGTACAGTTTTCTTGCAAAATGTCGTTAAAGATTTGCTGATTTCGAGCCAGTTTTTTAACAAGAAAATTTGCAAAGTTAATGATTTATAAATTTGATGGCATGGAAAACAAAGATATGACTTGTAGCAATATTTCTTATGCAAATTTGGTTTAAAGCTTGTTATCTTAAGCCCTTAAATTGGCGAATTTCTTTATTTTTTAGGGTTTTCGCAAATTAACAGCCAAATTGGTCTTTGACAAAAAACTAGCTTTTAGTGAATCAAAAAGGCATCCCTAACAATACGAATAGTAGACAAAAAACAGCTATGTTATATGGACCATCATGATGAAAATCGCGAAAAACCGTTTTTTTTTGTATATGCCAGCATCACTTTACGAGATGATTTAAGACATCATCTTTTAGTTATAATGTGGGATTCTTAAACAATTAACTGACCAAAAATTTGGCCAAAAAAGTTTTCATTTGCAAAAGTTATCTTAACAAAAACTATAATTATTGTAGGGTTAACACTGAAATAATACACTCAAAAAAAAACTGTAATGTTAGCAAAAAAAGCTTGTAAACCTACAAGAAAATTTTCTGATTTTGAACCCACAATTTTTTTGCTAAAGTTAGCAAATATGTTTTGCTAATAATTAGTTAACTAAATATTTTTTTTTTGAACTTAGTTTATACACATCTGAGGACTCCATTGGGTTCGGACCCGATAGGTCCAGACCCCAATGGGCCTAGACCTAGTTGGGTTCCCTAAAAATCGTCATAGTTTTTGATCCAAAATTTGTGTCCGTTTCGCTCTACCTTGCTTAGTTTTTGAGATACGTGATTATAGGGGACCACTGGGGTCTTGAGAATTAAAAAACTCGATAACTTCAAATATATTACTCGGAGAGCTTTTGACTATTTTGAGGTCTTGTTTTACGTGTTGAGGGCTACAAAAACGCTTTTGGACTTTTTGTTGTGTCGGCAATATTTACCGAGATATGAGCATGTTAAAATTTTCGGGAATGCTAACTTTTTTGTATCCAAAGTTAGGACCCATTAGGGTCCACACATGTGAAGAGGACCGGCGATACTATGGGGATTCTAAGAACCAAAAATGGCCTCCATTTTGCTCTATCTGGCTTAGTTTCCGAGATATCGCCATTTTAAGTTTTCTGAAAATAAAAAAAATATTTACCATTTATTTTGCTAATATTAGCAAAAAATCTTGTAAAAATGTAGTCAACTCAATTTCAAATTTAGCAAAAGAAATTAGTTCAAAGTTTGTTCAAAATTGCTAATGTGCTAAATGAAGTTTACAATAATTTTTTGCTAACATGCTAATTTCAACTAAAAATTTGCTAAAAGTTAGCTAACTAGCGTTAGCAAAAAAAAAAAATAGTAAATCTACTAACGTATTTTTTGAGTGTAGTTTTTGTTAAGATAACTTTTGCAAATGAAAACTTTCTTGGACAAATTTTTGGTCAGTTAATTGTTTAAGAATCCCACATTATATACTAAAAGATGGAGTCTTAAATCATCTCGTAAAGTGATGCTGGCATATACAAAAAAACGGTTTTTCGCGATTTTCATCATGATGGTCCATATAACATAGCTGTTTTTTGTGCACTATTCGTACTGTTAGGAATGCCTTTTTGATTCACTAAAAGCAAGTTTTTAATCAAAGACCAACTTGGCGGTTAATTTCGCGAAAACCTCAGAAAATTAATAAATTCGCGAATTTAAGAGCTAAAGATGAAAAGCTTTAAACCAAATTGGCATAAGAAATATTGCTATTTTTTTGCTTATTTTCCATGCCATACAATTTAAAAATCATTAACTTTGCAAAGTTTTTTGTTGAAAAACTGGCTGGAAATCAGCAAATCTTTAACGACATTTTGCAAGAAAACTGTACCATTCATCGAAAAACGGAGTACGCCATTCGATTCGGCATGTCCGAAATATATAGAATTGATGCTCGTACCTCTTGTTTTCTAAAATAGTGGTCACTTTTGTAACGCAGTGTGACCCCTCTTGGACTTACCAGTGGACCGGTAGAAGATTAAGTAAAACAAATTTACAAAAAATAAAAGAAATTGTAGGGGGACCGCCTTAACAATTAGAGATAGAGGGTATTGATTTAGAAACATTATATATGTAATATTATAAATATATAACTTTTAAAAAATTTTAATTGTTGGACAGGTCTCTGGCAATAATCTGGTTTTTACAGATTGAAAAAATATCAATTAGTCGACTAGTTATTGCCAAAAAACCATTTATATAGTTTTGCTGAAAATCGGTATTTGACTGCAAAGTTCGAAGGTCGATTAAAAAAAAAAATCGAACTAACATAAACAAACGCCGCGATACGGGTCTTCTTATTTAGCCGCTATGTTCCCCCTCACACTCAGAATCGACCTAACTTTTGGTAACCTGAATTTCCAATTTTTATACCCTCCACTTACAAGGGAAGTATCTCAACCCTTATGAACTGATTTGCCTGAAACTTAAAATATATACTAAAGAGACGATTTTAAGGTTGGGGTGTCTCGGCTTATCGGCCATATCGGTGTTTAAAAATTTCGTTGTCCCCTTATGAAACCATTTGAGGAGTCGCAGAACAAAACGTACTTTTTCGCATTTTTTGACAAATTGATTTTTTGTTCTTTTTATATTATTTGGTTCGAAATCTATCAGAAAAAATGTTCATAGCGTGAATTATTTTTGTTTTTCATCAAGAAAATGGATTCCTTAAAAATTGGTGTGTAACAAAACGTACTTTTTTGTATATTTTTTTATCAAAACGTACTTTTTTCATTGTATTTCATATGCAAGACTTTTCATAATTTTATAATATGCCATTTTACTCTTATATTCCATATTCCATATCTATATATATAAAAGAGTAATGTGACTGACTGACTGACTGACTGACTGACTGACTGACTTATTGACTGATTCATCATCGCCCAGCCCAAACCGCTGAAGCTAGAGACTTGAAATTTGGTCTGTAGGTTCACCTCCCGGAATATAGATCCACTAAGGCTGGATTTTTGCCAGTGTTGATTCTAAGGGGGTAAAAAGGGTAAAAAACTGTACTTTTGGTACTTTTTATATCTCCAGAAATAATGGTCATAGAGACTTGAAATTTGGACTGTATGTTCACCTCCCGGAACATAGATACACTAAGGCCGGATTTTTGCCAGTGTTGATTCTAAGGGGGTAAAAAGGGTAAAAAACTGTACTTTTGGTACTTTTTATATCTCATGAAATAATGGTCATAGAGACTTGAAATTTGGACTGTATGTTCACCTTCCGGAATGTAGATCCTGTAAGGCTGGACTTTTGCAAATGTTGATTCTAAGGGGGTAAAAAGGGTAAAAAACTGTACTTTTGGTACCTTTAATATTTTCTCAAATAATTGTCACAGAGACTTGAAATTTGGACTGTATGTCCACCTCCCGGACTATAGATTCACTAAGGCTGGATTTTCGCCAATGATGATTCTAAGGGGGTAAAAAGGGTAAAAAACTGTACTTTTGGTACCTTTTTTATTTCCTTAAATATTGGTATTAGAAACTTGAAATTTGCAATGTAGGTTTACCTCCCGGAAAAAAAAATCACTAAGGCTGGGGTTTTGCCAATGTTGATTCTACGGGGGTAAAATGGGTAAAAAAGTGTACTTTTGGTACTTTTTATATCTCCTGAAATAATAGTCATAGATACTTGAAAATTGGACAGTATGTTCACCTCTCGGAATAAAGATCCATTTAGGCTGGATTTTTTGCCAATGATGATTCTAAAGGGGTAAAATGGGTAAAAAACTGTACTTTTGGTACCTTTTACATTTACTTAAATAATGGTACTAGAAACTTGAAATTTGTAATGTAGTTCCACCTTCCGGAAAAAAGATTCAATAAGGCTGGGTTTTTGCCAATGTTGATTCTACGGGGGTAAAAAGGGTAAAAAAGTACGTTTTATAAAAAGTACCTTTTATAAAAAGTACCTTTTATAAAAAGTACCTTTTACAAAAAGTACCTTTTAAAAAAGTACCTTTTAAAAAAGTACCTTTTAAAAAAGTACCTTTTATAAAAAGTACCTTTTATAAAAAGTACCTTTTATAAAAAGTACCTTTTATAAAAAGTACCTTTTATAAAAAGTACCTTTTATAAAAAGTACCTTTTATAAAAAGTACCTTTTATAAAAAGTATTTTTTTATAAAAAGTACCTTTTATAAAAAGTACCTTTTATAAAAAGTACCTTTTATAAAAAGTACCTTTTATAAAAAGTACCTTTTATAAAAAGTACCTTTTATAAAAGGTACCTTTTATAAAAGGTACCTTTTATGAAAAGTACCTTTTATGAAAAGTACCTTTTATAAAAAGTACCTTTTATAAAAAGTACCTTTTATAAAAAGTACCTTTTATAAAAAGTACCTTTTATAAAAAGTACCTTTTATAAAAAGTACCTCTTATAAAAATTACCTTTTATAAAAAGTACCTTTTATAAAAAGTACCTTTTATAAAAAGTACCTTTTATAAAAAGTACCTTTTATAAAAAGTACCTTTTATAAAAAGTACCTTTTATAAAAAGTACCTTTTATAAAAAGTACCTTTTATAAAAAGTACCTTTTATAAAAAGTACCTTTTATAAAAAGTACCTTTTATAAAAAGTACCTTTTATAAAAAGTACCTTTTATAAAAAGTACCTTTTATAAAAAGTACCTTTTATAAAAAGCACCTTTTATAATAAGTACCTTTTATAAAAAGTACCTTTTATAAAAAGTACCTTTTATAAAAAGTACCTTTTATAAAAAGTGCCTTTTATAAAAAGTACCTTTTATAAAAAGTACCTTTTATAAAAAGTACCTTTTATAAAAAGTACCTTTTATAAAAAGCACCTTTTTTCAAAAGTATCTTTTATAAAAAGTACCTTTTATAAAAAGTACCTTTTATAAAAAGTACCTTTTAAAAAAAGTACCTTTTATAAAAAGTACCATTTATAAAAAGTACCTTTTATAAAAAGTACCTTTTATAAAAAGTACCTTTTATAAAAAGTACCTTTTATAAAAAGCACCTTTTATAAAAAGTACCTTTTATAAAAAGTACCTTTTATAAAAAGCACCTTTTATAAAAAGTACCTTTTATAAAAAGTACCTTTTTAAAAAGAACCTTTTATAAAAAGGAATGTAGGATTTTTCGGTGAAGAAAAAAACCTTCTGGAAGAGGTACTTTTTGGAAATTTCGTTTCTAACGGGGATAAGAAAGTGTAAAGTACTTTTGGTACTTTTTTTGGTTCCTATAATAATGACCGTTGAAGCTTGAATTTTGGAATGTAGGGGACTTCGGTGAAAAAAACATTCTGCTAAAGTATTTTCAAAAAATTATGTTTCTAGAGCTGTAAAAAAGTGTTTTTTGATACTTTTTGTATTTCATGATGTAATTATCCTAGGCACTGAAATTTTGAATGCTATAAAAAGTTATTTTTTGGAAATTCTGTTTCTAAGGGTCGCGACCGATCGTAAAGGGGATAAAAAGTGCAAATTTGGTTATTCTTATATTTCTTGAAATAATGGTTCAGAAACTTGATGTTTTAAATAAAAGATCACCTAGCACAAAAAAACAGTTTTTTGAAAATATAATTTTACGGGGAAAAGAGGGCAAATGGTTATTTTGAGATATCTAACTATTGAACTAAAAGCCGCAGAAATAACACCCAAGACAAGGACATATTTTAAAATTTTAGGGTAAAAAGGTGTACCTGGTAACAGTGGTGTAAAATGGTACTTTTCATATCTACAATATAAAGACAATAGAACTTTTTATTTTTTTAACGCATATTATACGGAGAGGAATGAAACTTACATGGAACGAAAGGAGATGGACTTGGAAGTGAAATGAAATAGAACGGGGAACGAAGTGGAATAGAGCTGGGAACAATATGGAATGATACTTTTTACTTAAATTTTACATATTTAACTTTTTTGACTCCATATTTTTTCTCTCTATATGTTTTTCCACTCAAACTTATTTTTATTCCAATTTTTTTTTTCACTGAAATATTTATTCAAAATATTTCAGTGAAAAAAATCTTAAAACCCGATATAAGGGCTCGAAAATTGTCAATATATTTTTTCACCGAAACGAGCATGATGACGTACCATTGAAGTTATTCAAATTTTATTGTTTAAATTATTCATTAAAATATTATTTTATGAAAGACTTAAACGTCCACACGTAAATAAAACAAAAACTATGTAGAGTATTTTTTTTTAAATCGATAGAGTAATCCTGATCCTTTTATTATCCGGCATTCAATACAACCGGTAACGAAGTACCGGGATGGTAAGCTAGTATACATATAAATGCCCACCAAGATTTTTTTAAGCATTCTTGCAGGCCAGTGAAGGATTTCCCCCTTATTCTTGTTATTGGTCCATTTACACCTCACAACCACAGTATGTGGGTACATTAACTTTGCCAATAAGTGTGTAACGTATCTAAATATGGGCCAATGAGGCTCTTTTGTGGGTTTTAATAAATAAGAACATTATTAAAACACTCGATCAAAATAGTATCGGCTAAAAAAATACGCACATTAAAACGTCGTTTTTCAATTATTTTTAAACAAAACGTACTTTTTTCATTATTTTTTAACAAAACGTACTTTTTCCAAAGTAAAAGTGGTTTTATATTAAACATCCTTAATATATAATGTGGTGACTTATGGCAGTTTGATACATCTCTTGATAAGCAAAAAACTTGTTACCATATTCAGGTTCATGCAGTTTTTCAAAGGGGCGAAATAAATAAACCTCAATTTCCCAAAAAATTTCAATATGCGAAAAAGTACGTTTTGTTCTGCGGCTCCTCATTTGGACCTTCGGGAAAATTTTGATAACTTACGAACTAACAGGAATATTATCAAGGGCAAAAATACTGGTCGACTTAAATTTAATAAAGATTATTTCTTATCCATATGGATATCGTAGGTCTATGTCTTCACATAAGTACCCCCCAAAATTTACACATTTTCCTGAAAAAAATATTTAAAGAAGCCGAATTTCTACAAGGTTATGCCACCATTGGATAGGCATTAAAAAAGTCTTTATTCTCATATGAAAACATCATATAGTTTCTTAAAAAGAAATGGCTGAAAAATCCAAAAAACGATTTTTTCGCCATTTTTTAACCCATGTTTTGAACCCCTAAATCCCCGATATGGCCAATAAGCCGAGACACCCCAACCTTAGAATTGTCTCTTTGATATATATTTAAAGTTTCAGGCAAATCGGTTCATAAGGGTTGAGATACTTCCCTTGTTAGTGATAGAGGGTATATATAAGTTTGTCATTCCGTTTGTAACTCATCGAAATATCGATCTGGGACCTCATAAAGTATATATATTCATAATGCCCGATCGATTTTAAGACATTCTAGCGATGTCCGTCTGTCTGTCTGTGGAAAATGCTGTCACGGACAAAATATTGCACAGAGATGACTGAAACTTAACATATTTATTTATTGGAAGTTCTCCCGAGAAGTTTGGTATTGCATTTGAGCGATATCGGTTCAGCGGTTCAAAAGTTATGAACGAAAATGTAAGCACACCTAAAAAATTTCAATACATTCAACATAACCTAAAAATACAAAATGCTTTAATTCGGCTTCTGGTTGACATATGTGAACATAATTGAACACCAAATGGTATTTAAACAAGTAGAAACATATTTTTTGAAAAAAGTCGCGGATTTGTTTTTTCCAAAATTTTTTTTCGCGGATTTTTTTTTTTCACAATTTTTTTTTTTTTCAAAAGTAATTTCCATTTAAAGTTTTTTGCAATAATCTTTTTGAAATTGTGGAGGGCATCACTACATTCGGCAATGCCGAATTTAACTTTTTTATTTGTTTTTTTTTTTTAATTCTTAAACGCAAGAAAATACCAATATTTTTTGCAAATTTTAAATATCGATATCTTAAAAACGATTCAACCGGCTTTAAAAATATTTTTTAATGTTTGTATTTAGCATATAAAAATTTATTTTAATTTTTTTTTTTTATTTTCAAAAATCCAAAACTTTGAAAATAATTTTTGTAAGTTTCAGTGTGAACGTATTATTATTTATATTACTATGAAAGTAAATATAAGACAACAAAATGTTTCTTAATAAGTATACAAAAAACACAAACCAAAAAATATGCCAACATTAATAAAACATATGAGTTTTCTATTGTTCCATATAAGTAACATTGTTTAAAATGCAAAATACTCTTACTTCATTTCTACCGAAAATTCCTTGAAAAACAATAAGAAAAACAACAGCATTTGTGTCCACAATTTTCTACCAAAACTACACACATTTTTACCCAACAACTGTGTTTTATACCCACAGTTGATAAAATATTTAAAACCATACATTATTTTACGACTCGTTATAAGAATACAAAAAGTTTTCCTGTTGTCTTTGCCATTGCAAATGTGAGCAAAAATTTGTTGGGGCACAACAAGAAAAAAAAAAAACACATTTTGTGGCAAACATTAAATGAAAACATTTGCAACAGAAAATTTACGAAACGACACCCACAAAAATTAAGTTTTTTTGTTTTTCTCATTTTAGGTTGTTGTAGTATTTTGGGGAAAACAATACATAACCGAACAAATAAAATGTCGCTTAATTAGACATGAGAAAACCGCAAATGAGTGTATAAAAGTATTTTACAACACTTTTGGATTGTTTTTTTTCTCATATTCTTTCTGCTCAAAAAGACATGAAAATGAACTAAAAATTCATTAAAGTTTAAAACAAGAAAATACAATAGATATCAAATGTGTATATTTTTGATACATTAAAGAATTAAAGTAATAATGAAGTAAATTTCGGAAATGCTATAGAAAGTTATTGGCGATTAATTAGAAATTATTATAATTATTAACAGATGAGTTTATTGCTGTTGTAAAATGTTTCAGGATCAAAAAAAATTAGCATAATAATGTTCTTAAGATGGTGTTTAATTTTAAAAAAGACGCAGGAGGACACCACCTTAGCTAACGAATTAAAAACAAGCAGTTTAAAATAGTTAAATTTGGCTTGACCGAATCTATAATACCCTCCACAAAGCCCGTTAAAGGGTAAATTTTTAACGTTAAAAAATTTAAAATTTAGATTAGAAATATTTTATATTGAGTAAAAACTTTTTTTGTCATTTTTGTAAAAAAAAGGAAAATTACGTTTTGTTTTTTTTTATTGAGTGTAAAATTTTTTCGAGTGTAATTTTATTTTTAGTGTAAAAATATTTTTGAGTGTAAAAAAATACTTTTTAAAGTAATTTTGTGGCTTACCATTGTTTTTAAAGCTTGTTTTTATTAAGCTCGTTTTTTTCGACACGCGAATTTAGGGTCCAACCAATCTGAAATTCACGGTTTTGCTAATAACTCTTTAACCAATGGATCGATTTGGCTGAAATTCAATACGAACCAGACCAGGGGAACGACAAATATATATGCTAAGCACCAGGCACGTAAGTAAGAATTTTTTGGGGTAAAGGGGGTTGTTCTCAATATTTTTTTTTTAATTTCGGTGTTTCGCCTTTATGTTTTTTCGCCTACATTTTTCTACATTTTTAGAAAACAAAACATTTATTTTAAATATATGCAACTTTTCTTTAAAAATTTTCAGATATACTTTAAGCGTAAAAACTCAAACCTCTGGGACACTTTTTGAATTGTATATATCGTCAGTGCGCTATGATTTTTTTTAGAGTTTTTTGAAAAGTCTTACAAATCAGCTTTATTTTTTTGTCCTTTCGCTGTGCTTTAAAAAAAAAATTTATTTCATAAATATTTAAATAATATTACAAATTTTCTATTTACATTAATGAGAATTTTAAACAGGTAAGAAAATTGTAGTCGGTCAAGACCGACCATATAATACCCTACACCAGTATTTCCGGGAAAATGGGTACCAAGTCCAAACATGGACCGATTGGGTCTATCTTTTGTAAAATCTTAAATAAGTGTAGAAATCAATCACAGACCAAATTTGAGTGAAATTGGCTTCTATTTGTTGCCAACAAACCGCTTTTAGTAATATCGGGCGAAAATTTCATATGGGCCTTAAGTCCAAAAATGGTCCGAATATAATCAGATTTTTGGGTTATAAAGTATGCGTTAAACACACACAAACAAAATTTTAATCAAATATTTTATTTTTTCATGAAATTAAAGAGATTTATGTGAATATCGGGTGGGTGGTTTGTATGGGGGCTACAAGAAGATCTAGGCCGATTCCTTTGAAATTCGGAACGGTGATTTGTGAATACAAAAAACGTTTACCTGCCAAATTTTGAAAGGATACCTATTAAATATGGTTGTAAGGGTCATTTGACCCAAATTTAAAGGGGACGTTTGTATGGGGGCTAGGTCATGGACCGGTTTTTTTCAGTTTCAATAGCGTTCGTCCTTGGGTCAAAAGAAGCTTAAGTTTCAAATTTCAGACAAATCGGTTAAGAATTGCGACCTGTATCGTGCGCACAACGTTTACATGGACGGACGGACATCGCTAAATCGACTCAAAAAGTGATTCTGAGTCGATCGGTATACTTGAAAGTGTGTCTAGGACCAATATTTCGGGTAGTTACAAACATCATCACAAACTCATTACACCCTGTACCACAGAGTGGTGCAGGGTATAAAAACAGCGCAAAAGTATCAAATTTTGCTGTTAATTAAGTCTAATCAAAAATTTTTGAAATACACATAGTTTAAAAATGAAAGACTCCATAAATTTCGAGAATTTTTTTAAATTTTGCAAATTTTGAGTGAACAAATTTTAAAATTCCAAGACATGCATTTTAACCATAGAAAGATTTTTACTACACCTACGATTTAAAATATTGTTCGCATAGAAAATTCTCAAATTTTGAGGCATTTTTTGTACTAAAAAACTCTATAGCTCTGAGAAATTTTTCGTGTAGAAAAATTCTCAGATTACACTGCGTGACAAAACTGACCACTATTTTAGAAAACAAGAGGTACGATCATCATTTTCATATATTTCGGACATGATGATTAGAATGGCGTGCTTCCCTTTTCGAAGTATGGTACAGTTTTATTGCAAAATATCATTAAAGATTTTCTGGCGGTTTTTTAACAACAAATTTTCAAAGTTAATGATTTTTAAACTTTATGGAATGAAAAACAGAGATAGGACTTGTAGCAATATTTCTTATGCAAATTTGGTTTACAGTTTTTCATCTTATGTCCTTAAATTCGCGAATTTTTTAAGTTTTAATGGTTTTCGCGAAATTAACCCCTATTGGTATTGGATAAAAAAACTTGCTTTAAGTGAATCAGAAATGCATCCCTAACAGTACGAATAGTACACACAAAAAAATAAACTAGTAGAACGCTTGGTAAAATGCCTTGTAATCCCGTTCTACCAGTATTTAATAATTTTCCTTGTTTTTTAATAAAAAAATCGTGTACTTTGCTCAAACGAGAACTACAGTTATATTGGTAATTTTACCAGTATATCTTCGTAATTGTATTCTACCATTTTGAAAGGTTATTTTACAAAAAAAAACTGTAATTTTACAACAAAGTTTTTATTACGAGGATTGTAGTTAAATTACAAAAAAAAACTGTTATTTTACAAAAATGATGTTATACGAGGATTTATGTTGTTTAACAAAAAAAAAAAAAAAAACAATTTTTTTTTTATTGAAAAATATTTAAAAAAAAGTTGACAAAATTTTGAAAAATTTATTACGAGGATTAATTTACAAAAAAAAAAAATATTACAAACATGATTTTATTACGAGGATTTATGTTGTTTAACATTTTTTTTTTTTGTAAATTTACCATTTTGGTTTTTAAATTTACCATTTTTTAAAACATGTTTTCCATTTTTTCTTGTAAGTTTACCTTTTTTTTTATTTTTCCGGTTTTAAAACAATATTTTTACCAATCAAATCGGTTATTTTACCAATTTTTGACGCATTCAAAATTACGAGAAAGTCCTGGTTATTTTACGAGAATTTTACCTACCTCCTATTCACGAGATTTTTTGGTAACTTTACAAGGTTTTTTTTCAGTGTAGACAAAAACATCTATGCTATATGGACCATCATGATGAAAAACGCGAAAAACTTTTTTTATTACTTGGCAGCATCATTTTACGAGATGATTTAAGTGTCCATCAATTTTTGAGACCCTTTTCGTTAAAAAAAAATCGACTCGGCGACATTTTTCGTATTCAAAAATTCTGACATTCTGTGAGACAAATTTTGTATTGAAAAATTCTAAGATTCTGAGACATTTTTCGTATAGTGAATTTTTCTATACGAAAATTGCCTCACATTTGTATAGAAAAAATCCGTATAGAAGAATTCTCAGATTCAAACACATTTTTCGTACAGAAAATTTTCTTGTAAGAACAATGTCTCATATTGGGATACAAAAATTCTTAGGTTCTGATACATTTTTCGTATAGATTTTTCCGATTCTGAGTAATTTTTTATAAGGAAAATACTACGATTATAAGAAGTTTTTTGTATAGACAGATTCTTTGATTATAAAGCATTTTTTGTATAGAAAAGTCTGAAAAAAATTATTTTAATCTTAAAAAATATCTTATTCATTGATAAGATATTTTTTTTTATATATCGTCGAATTATATTCAATAAATGCCAACTCGAAAAAGCTTACTTTTCAAGAGAGCTAAAAAACTAGTTATTTCGCATATTATTGTAAAAATAAACAATATACCTTCCATAAGATGGTTTAAATATTCTAAATAATTTTTACCTATGACAAAAATTTCATATTTTGCACTTGTTTTGCGTATTTTTCAGAGATGGCATTTATTACTGTATCAAAAAACAAATATTTTTTTATAGTTGGCATATTTTGTCGGAAAATAAAACCATTTTTTTTTTTGAAAAATTTTCATTATTTTTTTTTTTGGATTTTGTTATCCTTAGTACGGTAATTCCAAAAACAAAAAAAAAATAAAAATCTTTGCATATTTTTAAAAGTTACTAGCTCCGAAAGCCTTTTAATTTCATGGTGGTCAACTTTGGGACTCTGTAACTCACGCTGTGTTGTATAAGGGTCACTCCAAACTAGCCCCACTCATAATGTTTCAATCTGATAAATAGTTTAAAGGTTACATATATATCAGCAATTTTTATTTTTGCAAGCACTATTTACCGATATTTTCAAAATATCAATATATCGAAAACTAGCCATTAGATATCAAAATCTTTACCAGATTCGTGTTCAGCATGACAAATGCAAGGAGATACGTGGTCTAATTAAAAAAAAAAAATTGAAAAATTTTTGGAAATTTACAATGGGAGTTGGCATTTATTTTCACCAAAAAAATATGTACTTTGAGTTAGCAGAATAACAAAAATGGATGTAAAACGACAAAAAATTATTTTTTTGCTCTGAAACTTTTACCACAGATGGGTATTGCATAGGGGAGCTATTTGCCATCGGAAACTCATTTCGGTCAAATTTGAGTTGGCATATTTTGAATATAGGTTCACGATATATTTAGAGCAATTTTTAGTGTTTTGTGAACATATTTTACAAAAACTGCGTATTTTGATAAAAAAAGCATTAAATATTTTATGTATTGGCGAAAACAGAAAAAATATTTCTTTAAAAAATTGTGAGGAACTTTTTTTAGTGAGTTTATTTTTTTTTTTTTTTTTTGTTTTTTTATATCGATTTTATTTTTTAGGTTTTTAATAGATTTTAGTTGAGAAATTGTTTGAAAGGGGATAGTTCGTGAAAAAGTTCCAAAATAGTAGTTCATATTATTAAAAAAAAACTTATAAAAATAGTTTTTTTAAAGAAGAAGTGAACTTTTAAGAGCATATTTTTCCCATTTTATGAGAATATTTTCGATTTTATGCTACATATTTTAACCGCATAAACCCGTTTTTTAGAGCATATTTTTGGTTTCCACGGGAATAACGTTTAATATTGTTAACTTTGTCTTTAACTATTTGCATCTACTATAGAAAAGTTTCCATCAAATTGTCGCCCTCTGTGAGTTCCGCACTATATAAATTTAATACCGATGAGGGATCACTATCCTAAGACTATTTTTCTTTTTACTTAATCTTGATGAATATCTATTGGTAACATGGCGAATGAGTAATATGGAACTACCTTTATTAATCAGACATTGATCATACGCACCCATAAACAAACTTAAATGTGTATTCTCTTTTAAAATCTCTTGATCACGCTGCGTATGAGTTATGGGTATTTATAAAGAATTATATTAATCATACGCCTCTATGTCCCAGTAGAAATGTTAAAATAAATATCACTTAATTACTATAAAGGCCGTCATAACTAGGAATGAGATTTTCATGGACGAAAAAATCAAAAATATGCGTTTAAAAAAACATGCTCTAAAAAATTCAAAATATGCACTAAAAAACTCTAAAAATATGCACTAAAATCAAAATTGTGTGCAAAAACAATCTATAAAAATATTAAAAAAGAAAAATAATAATTTTTCTTATTTTAAAAATTAATTTTTAAAATTCAAAATAGTTTTTGAAACCAATAAATTTTAATTTAAGTTTTTCTAATTTATGCAAAAATATGCACTTAAAAGTTGGAAACATGCACAATATGTAAAAATATGCATTTTCACCAAAAAATGCAAAAATAAATCGATATCATTTTATATCAAATTTCTTGATTCGGAAAGATAATTGATCGATTTCGTTTTTAGACTATTGATAAAAACCACGCATTTGCATGGAAATAACATCCCAAGCCATTACTCACAAAATCCCAATTTTGCAAAAAAATGCATTAACAAGTTCCGTTGAAAATGATCTTAAGATATGGAATGAAATGATATGAAGCGGTAATTCTAGAAGATATTAATATTAATTTTTAAACAAGATGAACTCGAAAATCGCCTATCGCTTATGAAAATCTTTTAGTAAATGCACAATATGTACCTGTAGATATATTGCAGCAGTGTTTTGTTAAATATATGTTCGCTTTTCTAAAAATATCCAATTATTTTACACTTGACACTGAAACTGAGCATAAATTGATTAAATTGTTTCCTTAATTTATAACCATACTTTGTAGTCTACTTATTATATTATATTCCGCAACCTTTGGAGCTTTACTGACTGCTGCAAAGCATTTTATGTGATATGGGTTTTATTTTATTTTTTTGTTGTTTGTGAAAAATATGCACATTAAGTGGCATTTACGTTTTTATTTAACGCTTTTTAATGTTATTTTAGAATCTGAAGTTGGCAACTTGAGAAATCACATCAAAAGAAGCCATAGGGAAATGCAAAAAAAAAAAAAGTAACAACAACACTATATTGTGGGGGGACAAAAAAAGGAAATCGCCACAAGACCATAATAAGAAGGTTTAAGTTAGAAATAAAAATTGAAAGCAACATCTTTTAAATATTGTACATCATGTTCTATAGTGGTTGTAGTGTCTGTTCGAAAAAAAGAAGAAGAATAAATAGAAGATGAAGCAGTCAACCGCATGTAACACCAGGGAGTCATTAGTACGGCTTTAACTATTGCCAAAGAACACTACTAAATATAGCAGCTGTAATTACACTGAAAAAAATAAATATTGAAATAATTTTGAATTTACGATAGTTCTTTCCAGTAATAGAACAAAGCTAGGCAAGTCTTTTAGAATTTTTTTTAAACTTTCATTTAAATATTAAATTTCACACTCTCTAAAAATATATCGAGGGCCTATATTTAAAACCCTCTATCTAAAAAAAAACTCAATTTTTCAGGAATTTTTTTAAATCAACTACTAAACCTCACATATAATTCGTTTTTAAAATTTTGCACTATTGGGGATTTTATGATATATATATGGGGCATTCCATGTCAAATCGGACACTTTGAATATTTTTTTTTTTTTAGATTTTTCCAATTTGTTAACAATTTTTTGTACCCTTCGAAAACTCCTTCGTGATAAATTTTCAGATTTTTTTTAATGACCCGTTCAAAAGATATCGAATTTTTAAAAATTGGTAGTTTGTTCCTTTACTCAAACTTTTTTTACTCATAACTTCTTCAATAACACCGCTCAATTCTGGTGATCAATTTTAGTAGACTTGGATCTCCTGATTCCAAATCTGTTCTCCAAATTTTTCCATCACGTCCAGATTTTTAGTTATTCACGGTTGAAAATGCGAAAAATTACGATTTTGCATTATTTAAAAGCCTGCACAGCAGCCATTCAGTAGAATACAAATCTGGTATAAAGCGCAAAAGTATAATTTGTCTATGGTCTCCACCATAGAAAACAATTTTTTTCTAATTATTGCGTTTGATTGGGTTACACTTGCGTTTTAAAATGATACTGTTAAAATTACTATTTTTGAAAAAATGGTAATTTTTTGATATTTTTCAAAGAAAAACTAAAAAAATAAATATGTTACAAATTTAAGATTTCTGTATTATTTTTCGTATACACCGAGAGATATCTTTAATGGGTTTAAAAGTCTATCAGAAACAATGAACTTTTGCCTAAATTTTGAGCTCATCACAGTAAAGATTGATCATCTGGTTTTTGAACTAGAGCCTTTCAAAAATGTTGCTTTTTCTAATTTTTTTCAAAGTGTTTTTTTAAAATACATGTTTGGCCAATAATAGTGCAACAACTTCAAATTTTTTTGATCATATATTTGAGATCATAGTTCAATTCTACTCTAACGCTTTATACCAGATTTTTATTCCACCCAATGGCTGCTGTTCAGAAAAGGCAAAAATCTCGTTTTTTCGCATTTTCAAACGCGAATAATTTAAATTCTAGACGTAAAATGGGGGGGAGCACAGATTTGGAATCAACGAGTCAAAATCTTTACAAATTTAATAAAAAACTTCCAACCGGAGCCAAAAACCTTCGATTTGTTGAGCGGTGTAATGGTTCAAATTAATTTTTTTAAATTTTTTGTTTTTTTTACGTACTTAAAAAAAAATCCCAAAAAATTCTTAAAAGCGCTCTAGTATGCGATTTTTAAATTTTAAAATTTAAATCTCATTTTTGAAAATGTATGTACTCTTTGATTTTTTTGAAATTTTTTTGTGTAAAACTTCTACCAATTTTACACAATTTTTTGCCCAGTACGATCGTGGGATAACGATTATTACTATTTTTTAAAATGTTTTTAAAAAACTTTATTGTAATTTTCCAATCTTCTAATCATTTCTACTACTCCAATGGTGCGTCATAGAAGGGTCATTTGCAAGACTGACCCCTATTAATTTTGACATCTAAACATTTCTTCGGAACCAACTATTACCCTATCTACAATTTCTAAGGGGGCTCCCACACAAAATGACATTTTTTAAAATTTGCCCCAACCGCTCTAACTGCCCTACGAGTGCCCTTAAAACAAAAAAAATGTATGACCGACCCACAATATTTTTTTACTCCAAACACTTTCTCTGAACACACCTACCCTCTATCTTTAGCTATTAAGGCGGTCCCAATACAATTTTTTTTTATTTTTTGTAAACTTGTTTTATTTAATCAGCTTCTAACGGTCCAATGGTGCGTCCGAGAGGGGTCTTTAGTGAGACCGACCCCCATTTTTGTTTATCCTCCAACATTTTTGTAAAATATACTCATGCCCTATTTCCACTCCCCACGCAGTCTAACATACAAATTTCAGTTGGAGCAAATTTTATAAAAATTTAATTTTAAATGGAAGCCTACACACAAAAAAATATTGGCTAAAAATTTTCAATTAAATGTATTGATCAACAAAATTTAAATGAGTCAATCAATGTTTTGATTAAAATTTTTGCTATTTTTTGTTACAAATTTTCAACATACCAGATTTTTTTTTTCGCTTTAATTTATTTTTTATTGTTGGCAACATATGGAAAGCAAAAAAGATGAATTTTTTGATAATTTTTTCATAAGCTTACAATTCATTTGTTAAATCAATCATTATTTTGATTGACTTTAAAAAAAAAATTGATCAAATTTTTGATCAAAATCGAAAAAATGTTTAATTGAAATAATTTTCAATTAATCACCTACAATTTGATGATTGGTGTAAAAATTTTTTTAATTGGAGGAATTTCAATCAAATAATTGATTGAATTCGCGTTTTTGTTGATTGAAATTCGTTTCAATTTTTTTCTGTGTACTTAGGGAGTGGTGATATGGCGTATGTTTGTTTTAAAAAAATTTTGTAGGGTAAAAATAAATGGGGGTCGGTCCCTCTCGGATGCACCATTGGACCGGTAGAAGCTGATCAAATAAAACAAATTTACAAAAAATAAAAAAAAATGTGTGGGGACCGCCTTAAGAGTTAAAGATAGAGGTTAGGTGTGTTCAGAGAAAATGTTTGGACTAAAAAATTATTATGGGTCAGTCATACATTTTATTGCTCTAAGGGCACTCGTAGGGCAGTTAGAGCGGTTGGAGCAAACTTTTAAAAATGTCATTTTGTGTGGGAGCACTCTTAAAAAATGGAGATAGGGTAATAGTTTGTTCCGAAGAAATGTTTAGACGTAAAAACTAATGGGGGTTGGTCTTGAAAGTGACCCCTCTATGACGTACCATTGGAGCAGTAGAAATGATTTTAAGATTGGAAAATTACAATAAAATTTTTGAAAAAAATTTAAAAAAATAGTAATAATCGTTATCCCACGATCCTACTGGGCAAAAAATTTGTAGAATTAATATAAGTTTTACACAAAAAAATTTCAAAAAAAATCAAAGAGTACAAACATTTTCAAAAATGAGATTTAAATTTTAATTAATCGCATACTAGAGCGCGTTAAAGAAGTTTTTGGGATTTTTTTTTTTTTAAATACGTAAAAAACAAAATTTTTGAAAAAAAAAAAAAAAATTAAATTTGGACCATTATTGAAGAAGTTATGAGTAAAAGAAGTTTGAGTAAAGGAACAAATTACCAATTTTAAAAAATTCGATATCTTTTGAACGGATGTGACTCTATGGCGGTTTTAGCAATGTCTGGATGTATTTTTCTTATGGTATGACCTATCCAGTTCCACTTTCGTGTACGTAAGGAGTGAGATCATAAAAATGTTAACACACATTTTTGCCTACAACTTTGGTGTAAAGCTTTCAAATTTTTTTTTTTTTCGGCAGTTTACATTTTAAAAATATGTCAGTTAATAAATTAATTTACATCATGAGTTTTAATTTGCAATTTTTTACACAATGGACGATGAAAGAAAAGTGCGTTCAAAAATAATTAAATATTTTCAACAAAACCAAACATGGACATACAAAAAAATTGCCAAAGAAACTAATGTATGCCGCCAAACAGTTTCAAAAGTGGTAAAAAGGTATCTGGAACACCTAACAATTGAAAGGAAGCCGGGAACAGGAACAACGACTGGTTATCGTAACATTGGTAAGGCATATAAAGTTAAAAGCATCCTTAAGAGAGCTCCTAACACATCTGGCAGAAAAACAGCTCGGTTAGCCCAATGCTCAGACTTTTTTGTACGTAAAGTGAAACGTAAGGCGGGACTAAAGTCCTACAAAGTTCAAAAAGTTCCCGATAGAAACGCTTTTAAAAATTTGGAGGCCAAAACCAGAGCTAGAAAATTGAAATCAAATTTTATAAAAAAATACAACTGTTGTGTAATGGACGACGAAACTTATGTCCTGGCTGATTTTGCGCAGCTCCCTGGTCAAGAATTTTATGTTTCCGATGTTCGAGGAAATGTTGCGGAAAAATTTCGGTCAAAAAAGCAAACGAAATTCCCCAAAAAATTCCTAGTATGGCAAGCCATATGTAGCTGCGGCCAAAGAAGCCAGTCATTTGTGACATCTGGCTCTATAAACAGCGAAATTTATATCAAGGAGTGTTTGCAGAAGAGACTTCTTCCGTTCTTGAGTCAGCACAATGTATCCACTTACTTTTGGCCCGATTTAGCATCTTGTCACTACAGCAAGAAAGCGCTGGAGTGGTATAATGATAATAATGTGGTTTTTGTACCAAGAGAGGCAAATCCACCAAACTGCCCGGAGCTCAGGCCAGTGGAGAGATATTGGGCTCTTGTTAAAAAAGAATTAAAGGGCACAAAAAAGGTCTCCCAGGACATGCAAGATTTCAAACGTAGATGGACCACCTGCTCTAAAAAGGTGACAGAAACTACCATAAAAGCCTTAATGGGAGGGTTTCCGGAAAAAGTGGATAACTTTGTTCGTAGTGGTTAGAGTTCCATGCGGTTTTTTTGTTATGATTTTGTATTAAATTTTATTTAATAAAAATTTGGTTTGAAGTCTTAAAATTCAGTAGTCTGTTTTTTATTTAACTTTATGTGTGTTAACATTTTTATGATCTCACTCCTTACTTTAACGGTTATAGGAGATTGCTGCGTTTCGAACCACAGTCTCTCATTAGATATTCTTTATGGCCCTTACACCTGAAGTATTTTTCACAGACAACGGTTTATAAATACTTGCATTGCAACGCATTGCCTGAATGTCTGCATTATTTGTATTTTAATAAAAATGAATTATTATGATTTCATTTGCGACATCGGTAAATTTTTAACTGATTTATTAATGATAACGGCTTAGAAAAAATTCAAAAATCGCAGTTTTGGTCAAAAGGTGCTGATTTTTAAGACAAAAATATAATTAGAGCCCGTGCTCGATCTATACTTACAGAAAAAATCAAATAAAATTACTGACAACATATGTCGCCATTAGGCACGTCTCCGAAACAGAAAATGCAAATTCCTTCATTTGCGTCTGCAATTCCAGATCATGTTGGTAACCCTTGCAAAATAATGTAAGAGGCAAAAAAGTTGAAAGAAAGTATGAAAGTGAGGTTGAGATTGCTAGAAATAGAATTGTAGTGTTGGAAACTGTCAAAATTTATTCTGTAGAAACTATAAATATTCACATATATAAAAAACAGTTTTCATTAACAAGACAAACCGACATTTAAAATCCTACTGATGATGACACTAACTGGGGTGTTTGAAACCGGTATAGGAAATACCAGAAATGTCTATAATTTTTAGAAATTAAATTTTTCTTCTGCATTTTTTCAACTTGAACCCTTATAATTATTTTTTTTTACCAAATTCATCTCAAAAGTTTACAAACTGTTGAGTATGTTATGAAGAAAATAGTAAAAAAAATTAAAAACGCCATTTTGGTCCACAGATTAGCATCGCGATTTTTAAGATTATTAAGATTATTTTTTTTTTTTCATACTCTACACAAGACATCCAAATTTTGAGAGATATTTTTCAAAAAAAGTCAAACAAGAGTTTTCAGCAAAAATAAGCATCAGTGGACCAAAATCGTGGTTCTGGAATTTTGTTGACAAATTCATGTTCAGCATGCAAAAATAAGTATAAAAACATGTATTGCAAGATGAAATTATTCCAAAAAAAATATTTATAAATTAATTATTTAAAAAGATCGACGGTTTTGCCTTCAAAAAAACTAATTGTGTAAGACAGAAAAAACCAAAAATGCAAATAAAATAGCAAAAAAAAATATTTTTGTTCTGAATTTTACACCAGAGATTTTGCCACTGAATATTTTGCCATCAAAAAGTCATTTTCAAACAGATAAGATCTGATCTAAACGATTTTTCATGATTTGTTTACATTTTAAGTTGCTTTCCAAATCCTTATTTATTTTAATTTTTCTTTAAGTGTATTGACTTCACTGTCTGTAACAACTAAGAAATCCTTGTTAGAGACAGTCATCAGTCGTCATCGTCCACTGAAACAAGTAGCAAGCCATAATATCAAGCCATATAGAAAAATTACAAGTCACTACTGGCTGCACATCATCAACATCTTCGTAGTCGTCGGCGATGCCGTCGTCATCATCAAACCAGGAAACGGAAGTAAGAGTTAGTTGCTTGAATAGCTTAGTAACTTTTCTTTTTTTCATTTTAGGGTTTGAGTCAGTTTGTCTGTCTGCCTGTTGACTATATTCTAGAGAGTTGAACATCATGTTGGCTTATTCGCCTGTCCAATGATTGTCTTTTGATTTCCTCCCCAAACTTCTGTTAACTCTTCTTATTTCTCATATTTTTTTGGAATAATTTCTTATATTTTTTTTTCAATAGCACCTTATACAAGTGGTCTTTAGATTTTTTTGGGTGCTTGTTTTCTATTCAGTTTTTTTTTTTTTAACGAAATGAAAGGTAATTTCAGGGATTTCACTTTTTTTCTATATTTTAATTTAATACATAGCGTGTCAAAGACAACCTCAACATTTTCTTGTTTTTTCTATATTATATTTTTTTCGCCTTCTTCTATATTTAAAAGATAAAGTCATAAAGGAAAATTTATTATGAAGGATTTTTTTTTACGCAATATATTTTGAAAATAATTGCTTAAGTAGTACCACTTGTTATTGTTCCTCTAGTGCTGGTGGTGGGGGTGGCAAACAACAAGCTGTTGATTACATTTTGATCGTATGACGGCGTTGGCGGCGGTTATTAAAGAAGAATATGAATAAATAATTGTTTGTGATGAAAAGAAAAATATTTTTATAAAATTAATTACTTGTATTTCTTTTAAGAATCTTTATTAAAGTGTAGTGCATAGTGAAGTATACAAACAAGAAAGGTCTGGTTGGGTGAAAAACTTAGTTTTTAAGGAATATGGTAGAGGAGATAATCAAAAGTTGCTATCTGCTATAACACTGTAGATAGCAAGTTTTAAATATAAGCCATCGATAAGTTTTTTTTTTATTTTTTATAAATGGTACTTAAAAAAGTTGGTACTAAATTAAAAAGTACCAAACAATTTTTTCTACCCGAGTAAAAATAAACGTATAAAACAATATATACCTTGATACAAACATAATAAATCATATATGGTTATACATCTCGTGAGGTATGTATCATATGTTGTAATATATAATTTAATCATGATTCGGATTAAAAGGTATACGGTTGATATAAATATATGAAATAATATTAGGGCCAATACAAAATTCGTTTTTCTGTATAATTTAATATAAAATTATATATAGCTTATTCTGTTCCATATATAAATGTTTCCAATTAACCAAAAATGTTCCAAGTTTTTTAAGCAAAGTATAAGAAATTTTTAAAATGTTCCTAAACATTTCCTTGTTAGTGTTATGTATATCACCTATCTGGTTCGAAGCCAAACATTTTTTTTTGTTTTAGAAAATTATATGTTTGGTGAATGTATCGTTGACCTGTGGTGTAACTCACCCAAACCAAAACACACCAAGATTTTTTATGTTTTTATGCAATTAGATCTAATTGGATCCAATGAAATATGGCAATGTCTGGTCAAAACTCGGATGAAATCGAATCATATTTTATACAAGTTGATATTTTTTAATGCAAAAACATCCACCATTATTCGGATTAAATTGCGTATATATATGGGCAATTCCATCATGTCGAACGTGACCGTTGAACACATTTAAGTTGAAATAAAAGTCAAAATAAAAAGAATTTTTTTCTTGACAAAAGGGGAAACTTATAGCTCTTAACTAGCTCTATAATTGTTGCTCAGGATGATTTTGGAAATTGTTTCAAGTTTTCGAGATAATCGCAAAGAACACAACCATTCGCACGGGACAAAAAACAGAAGTGGTTTTCGCGACTATCAATTAAAACTCTGTTTTTAGCGAAACCTGAGGCAATATCACAATGCGACTAATTTTAGAATGTTGGCTAATAATGTCTCTTAAAAGTTGTAAAATTTTACCTCAAAATTATTTCTACTTTTTTTTTAATTTAACTTTAATCACTGTCGCACGGGACATGTCGCACGGGACATTTTTTTCCATCATAATTATGTTGTTTTAGTTGTTCTTTTTTTAACAAATTATAAATAAATAAGCTTAAAAAACATATTTTTATTCATTCATTTTATTTCAATACGTCCTTCAGCCAACGATTTCCACTTTTGTCTAGCATTCCGCATTATTTCCTTGTTTTTTAATTTATTGTCTTTTATTTCATCTTCCTTTAACTTTTCTCTCCACCGTTTGAATCACTCTTTATTTTATTCGCCGTTTATACTCATCTATAGGGTTGTGATTTCCATTCAAGTGTTTTTGTCGATCGTCTAAAAACGATATCGACCAATTATCTTTCCGAATCAAGAAATTTGCGTTAAAATGGCATCGATTTGTTTATGCATATTTTTGCATATTTTGGTTTTAAATGCATATTTTGTGTATATTTCCAACTTTCAAGTGCATATTTTTGCATATTTTGGCATAAATGAGCAAAAACACAAATTGAAATTGATTTGTTTCATGATCGATTTTAAATTTTAAAAATTTGTTTGAAAATAAGAATTATTTTTTTTTTTTAACTTTTTTATAGATTGTTTAATTTTTTAAACAACTATGGTACATAAAGTTTTAAATGTTACTATTTAAGGCCAGCGTTGTTTTTTTCTTTTTATGAAGTTTTTCGTATGAAACAAGATTTTTATTGCCTACATTTTATTTTTTAGTGCATGAAAATCTCATCCCTACTCATCTATATTTAAATAATTTAAAAGTATGTATTTATATAAGTAAATAGTTTATTAAAAAAAAAATATTTTTTAAAAATTTTAAAATTCACACTTACCATGTCGCACGTGACCAACTTTGTATAAGAACCAAGATCACAGATTTTATTATTTTTTAAAAATTTTTTTTTTTATTTTAATTGTAATAAAAATCTGTGTTTGTTCTCAATATTTGATGAATTTTCGTCGTGTCTACTTGACGCACTAATAACTAATGTTGTTTTTCTATGTCGCACGGGACATCGAAATATGTGATAAAGCATAGCAAAAACTTACGGTTATTTTTTAAATGCATAGTTTGTAATGCATTTTTTTTAGCTCTTTGTATCACCAGAAAGATTTTTTAAAAGCAAAAGTCAACATTTAATGCTTCTATTTAAGAACTTTTATCAAAACAAAAGGTGCAATAGAAATGTCCCAATGAGAAAAAATTGGCTTGCTCGACTTTATATTCGAATATCTCGACATGGGTTATGAATAAATGTAAAATTTGTTCACGTTAGTAAAATTTCATTGTTTCTTATGATAATATGTTAAAACAAATTGGTTTCAAGAACTTTTGGTTTTTTGGTCTTGGTAGACCTTTCGGTGGAAGTGCCCATATATATTGTGTTATATATCATTATGTATTGCATCATATAAAAATTTTTACTCGGGTAGTCAAAATTTTGTGTTCCAAATTATCGGTTCAAGAACGCATTATATTTTCATGTTATCGATTCTACTTTACATTACAAAATCGATGATTTTTTGTAAAACTGTCACGAAAGCAATCGTTTGTTAAATTATTTTACTTTGAAAATTTGTTGTGATAACCGCAAAATGTGTTACATAATCTATTTGGTAAAGTTTAAAGAAACCTTTTTATTAAAAAAAAAAAAAAAAAATTAAATTATTTATTGTTTTAAAAATTTAATATTTTTTATTTTTAATTTATACAATTAAAATTTTTATTCGCTTACAAATTTTTTTATTAAATTTTTAATTTATATAATTAAAATTTTAATTAACTTTTTTTTAATTTTGTTTAAATTTTTTAATTTATAGTATTAAATTTTTAATTAACTAAAAATCCATTTATTTTTAATTAATGACTAGGGCAAGTACTTTCATGCATCTAAAAAACGAAAATATGTGCCTATAATATGCGTCTAAAAATCCAAAATATGCATTAAAAACTTTAAAAATATGCATCTAAATATTATTGTTTTTACAAAAAAAAATAATTTGTCAACATAAATTAGGCTTTGTCAAATATTTTAAGGCCCTCGACAATTCTTAAAAATGTTTTATTGAGTGGAAACAATTTTTAGTTAGTAAAATATTTTTTACTTGAGAAGTTTTTTCCTTAATGCTCTGATTCAGTATGTCGTACGAAGTGAGTGACTAGAAATTTTATACGTAAAACAAAAACAAATTTGAGTTTTTTGTTTTTGTTTTACGTACAAATTTTGTAGTCACTCACTTCGACCGAGATAGCGAATCGCACAGTAAGTCACTAAATATTTCTGAAGTAAAAAAGTTTCTGAAAGAAAAACAAATATTAAAATACAATATTTTTCTAAAACAATTTATTTTTCAATACTTTGTGTTCTTTATTCTAAAAAAAATATTTATTTTTAAAATACTTTTTTTCGGAATTTTCCGATTTTCAAGTCAAAAAATTAACTTAAAGGCAAAAGTTAACCCTAAAAAGTTAACTTAAAGGCAAAAGTAAACTCACCCTAACTCTAATCAAAATAAAAATGCAATATTCCTGCAAAAAATCTTAAATTCGAAAACATTTTTTTCTTTACGATTAGAGAAGAGATTCATAAATATCTCAGAATAGGAACATTTTAAATAGGAAAAATTTTTCAAAATCTAAAAATTATACTTCCAGAATCCATTTCTTTAAAAAATGCATTATAATATGATTTCGATAAATAAATACATTTTTCTATTAGAAATAGGGGATTGGTTTGAATTTTCCTAAGGAAGCTTTGAAAAAATATTGATGAAATTTAAAAAAAGTACAATTAATATCAAAATATGCAAAAATATGCATTTATACCAAAATATGCAAAAATATGCAACTACAAATCAATGCCATTTTATTGCGAATTCTTTGATTCGGATAGATATTTAATTTATGTTATGTTTACAATGCTGAGTAAAAATATGCATTTTCATGAAAGTACTTGCCCTATTAATGACATACAAATATTTTTAATTTATATGCGCATTTTAGTGATTGGTCCTGATTTAATTAATTTTTTAATTAAATCTGCGAACTTTTTAATTAAATCTATTTTTTATTTTTTTCTGTGAGGTAGAAAATTTTTCTAATGATAGGTAGCTCTCTGTTTTTTGTAGAAAGAATGTTTCGAAAACCCAGATGTTTTCTTTAGCAAAATACCTCAAAATCCGAGTTTTTCTAAAGAAAAATTTATAGGTTGTGCGAATTTTTCAATAGAAAAACCAACTCAAAACCTGAGAAAATTTCTGTGCGAATTTTTCGTACAACGAAATTTTTTAAATATTTGAATTTTTCGGTGGCAAAAATGACTCACTATCTGAGAATTTTTGAACATGAACATTAGCCTGTCCTGTAAAATTTAAGGTAATACCCAAAAACGATGCTCTTTCGAGTGCTGATAATGTGAAAAATAACACTGTGCTACAGTGAAAAAATACTTCTGATGTGACACAGTATAGGTTGTTGGTTTTGTCGAGTAGATCACAAAAATGCCCATTAGACTTGTCAGACACCCTCAAATTTTAGAGTTATTGTCAAAAAACGTTTTTTGGGACTTTTCTCACTATACCTTGTGTAATTCAGGAAATTTTCAACCGATTTTAAATTTTTAAACTGTTTTAGATAGAAGAAGGATAGGGCTTTCCATCTGTTTGAACTGGTCTACACATATAAGAGAGATATCTATCGATTTTTTCTATAAAATCTAATTTTTCTGTTATTTTTTGAAAATTTTTCGAGTATATCGATTTTTTTCTGCTATAGTTCGTTTAACAACCTTTATATTTATAGATGTAGTTTTAAAGAAAATTTAATTCTGAATACGATAAGCTTTATCCTGAAAAAATCGGATAACAATTGACAGAGTTGTGATAATTTTTCTAAAAAAGAAAATTAAGATTTTGCAGGAAATCACCGTTCAGATAACCCAGACAAAAAAAATAAATTTATCATAAAAGATCATGTACAATATTTTTAAAGGTTTTTGGCGCGCTGAATCCGAATCTGGCCTTTAAATTGCTCTATCTCGTCAGGTTTTTGAGTTATTTAACATAAATTGATATATCAAAAACTTAACAAGATAGCGCAATTTCAAGGTCAAATTCGAATTCAGGAGGTCAAAAACTTTTAAAATAATGATACGAGACCTCTCAGTATGTTCGCTTCTTTTTTTATTTTTTTTTGCCTGTGTTATCCGCACGGCATGCCGCGGCAATTTCATACAAAATCTTAATTTTCTTTTTTAGAAAAATTGTCACAACTCTGTCAATTGATATCCGATTTTTTTGGCATAAAGCTCATCGTATTCAGAATTAAATTTTCTTTAAAAATACAATTATAAATATAAATTTTGTTGAACGAACTATAGCAGAAAAAAATCGATATACTCAAAAATTTTTCAAAAAATAACAAAAAATTAGATATTGTTGAAAAAATCAATACATATCTTTCTTATATGTATTAACCAATTCATATACATAAAGAGCCCTATCCTTCTTCTATCCAAAACAGTTGAAAAATTGAAAATCGGTTGAAAAATGTTTACGTAACACGTGGTTTGGTGGGAAAAGTCCCAAAAAAACGTTTTTTGACAATAACTTTAAAATTTGAGGGTGTCTGGCAAGTTTGATGGGCATTTTTGTGATCTTTTCGACGAGAGCTACAACCTTAACTACCTCATTTTAAAAGTATATTCGATTTTGTGTTTTTTGTAGCACAGTGTAATCCAACAAAAAATGCAGTCTGTCTTTGGCTCCCTACAACAGGTGAAAGTTCGCAACCGTAGAGTATTTTGTCAAAAAAAAATATTTTTTGTTTTGTCCGAAATTGGTGTCAAAATTTGCAGAATTTGGAGTATATTAAGGGAAAAATATTTGCACGAGCAAATTTAATCCACTTATACAATTTTCGACTTTTTGTTTGACTTTTTTTTAAGTGGCTTAAAGTGGTAATTATGGAACATGGACGATTTAAAGTACCTTTTTGAACTTGATTGAGTAACATCCGCGACAATATGAAAATTTAAAGTTCAATATTGCCAAAAACTTCAATTTTTTCTTTCTTATAATGCTCTGGTGGACCAGAATTATGTTCAATTATTCTCTTAATGTACTAAAAATTCCGCTAATTTTGACACCAATAGCGGTCAAAACAAAAAATATATTTTTTTTTTTTTGACAAAATACTACATTATGATTGGTAACTTTAACCGGTTGTAGGGAGGCAAGGACAGAATCCAAATTTTTTTGGATTATTTTTCCCATTATCAGCTCTGTAATTCGCATTTTTATACCATCTATTTACAATTAGTGATAGCGGGTACATTAGGGGTGGGATAGTGCACGAGTTTTCGATTTCGACACGCTAGAACCGCTTATTTTGTGAGGTTGGTAAAAAAAATGCATGAGCCAAAAAATGGGGCAGATCGGATAGGATCTAGGGGTCGCTCATCGGGGTCAAAGTTGGGCGTAGAGGGGAAAAAATCCACAAAAAGGCCCAAAGCTCCCCTGGTTTTGCTCCTAGAGGGGTCAAATGTGAGATCGGCCCCCATTATTTTTTCCCCCTGAACACTTTTGCCAAACATACCTAAGCCCTATCTCCAATCCCTAAGGGGGGTCCCATACAAAGGTTCAATTTTTAAAAAATCTTGCTCCTACCGCTCTAGCTGTCCTAGAAATCACCCTACAGGAATCAAATGTATGACCGACCCCCAATATATTTTCAACCCCAACATTTTCTTAGAACATACCTACCCCCTATCTTCAATCCTTAGGGTGGTCCCCATACATATTTTTTTATTTTTTCTTAAATTGTCATATTAAATCAGCTCCTACTGGTCCAATGGTGCCTCCTAGAGGGGTCATTATCAAGACCAACCCCCATTAATTTTTAGCCCCCAACACTTCTTCTGAACATACCAATTCCATATCTCCAATTCCTAAGGGGTCTCCCACACAAAATGACATTTTTTAAAACTTGCTCTCACCGCTCTAACTATCGCAGGGGTGACCCTAGAGAAGTTAAATGTGTGACCGACCCCCAATATTTTTTCAGCCCCAACATTTTCCCCAAACAACCCTACCCTCTATTTTAAAGCCTTAAGGGTGTCCCCACACATTTTTTTTATTTTTTAATTTTTTTTTTATAAAATCTGCGCCTACCGCTCCCATTCTGCCTTTTAGGAACGGTAAATGCAGACTGACCCCCATTAATTTTTGCCCCCTACATTTTTTCTGAACATACCTACGCCGTATTTCCACTTTGTAGGGGTGCTCCTCTGGGAAAAACTAAATTAGTAATGTATGTAGAGAAGTCAAATGTATGACCTGCCCACATATTTTTTTAGCCAAAACATTTTCTTCAAACGTACCTACCCTCTATCTGCAACGTGTTACCCCACAATTTTTTATTTATTTTATCGAGAAATCCGAGGTCTTTAATTTGTAATTTAATAGTAACTTTTGTTAAGCGTAAAAAAATATTTTTTTTAACTTGAAAATAATAAAATATGATAAATAATATACATAACTATAAATCAAATTAATTTATTTTTATCGTGTGATGGATATTGTTTCCGATTTTTGGCCACGACCTGAAGCAAAACTATTTTTTCCTCCTCGTTACGGCACAACACGTTGTTATAGTCTTCTATTAATTTTACACCTCTTTCGGCAGCGTCGTTGACAACATGTAATTTACGTAATATTTTCAGCGCTCGCTGGTAGTCCTGACGATTTTCTCAAGTATTTGGAGTCTCAGGTGTGACGTAGTGGCTTAAATCAGTTTTCATGAGTTCTTGATTCACTTGTTTCGATGCCATGTTAATTCTTTTCACACCTTCGAATCCAACAACATGTACTGGAGGATTACAATCGTTGTTGCCACTGTCGCCGCTATCCTCTGAGGCATCTTCTTCCCCGATATCATCGTCTTCCTCGCTGTCTTCGTTAGACGATTCGTCCATCTCATCGTCAGATAACTCTTCCTCCAATTCCTCTTTCTCTTCTTCTAATATACGAATTGCATTCTACATTTTTTGTTTTATTTCACTATTCGATATTCAAATAGTGCGAGAGCAACAGCTTCGCCACTGAGATACCAGTGATGTCCACAGAATCTCTTGACCAATCGTTGCGACAGAATCTTATCAATTGAAGCATAATTGGCAATCGCTTTCAAAAAATTCAAATCATTATTTGGAGCTTCTATTGCTTTGGTAGCGCTAAACCAAGCTTTTACGTAAATTGTTATGATGAAAACGGTCACATCAAGAAGTGCATTTAATTATTTTTTGGCCAAACCGATATATTTTCGGAACAAAAACATTTTTAGGCAATATATGCCTTTTGCCATCCATCGAGCATGACTGATGGGTCCTGGTGGGCTAAAATGCTTATTAGGAATATTTTCGCCAAGGTATAATAAAACAATTTCAAGAAACTCCTTGTAGTCGTCTCTGGGTTGCTTTTCTTTTATTTGAGCCCAACAAAACAACTTGATGTCAGTTTGGACTTGAGCTGGTATGTTGCCTGCCACTTCCTCATCTTATATGCCAAGACTGTACGGTTTGTCTTTTATATTTTCCCACTGCTCTTTTAAACGCGCAAACATTAGCACTCCTGGGGGTCTACTGCGTAACTCAAATCGAAACGAAAATCGATTCGAACAGAATTTTTATTTCTAAAATAATGTAATAAAAAATATTTTTATTCAAGAAAAATTACTTGGAAGTTGTAAGCGCTTCTCAGACAATGTAAAAAGAAAAAAATATAAAAATTTACATACACGGTTGCGTTGTTTTGAAAGGGTTAAAAATTTCCGAATTCGAACGCTTTCTTTCGATTCGAATTACGCAGTAGACCCCCTGGTCCAGACGTTTTGCCGAATTTGGTTTCAAACACTTAGTTTTCCCCAGGGGAGCACCCCTACAAAGTGGAAATACGGCGTAGGTATGTTTAGAAAAAATGTAGGGGGCAAAAATTAATGGGGGTCAATCTGCATTTACCGTTCCTAAAAGGCAGAATGGGAGCGGTAGGCGCAGATTTTATAAAAAAAAATTAAAAAATAAAAAAAATGTGTGGGGACACCCTTAAGGCTTTAAAATGGAGGGTAGGGTTGTTTGGGGAAAATGTTGGGGCTGAAAAAATATTGGGGGTCGGTCACACATTTAACTTCTCTAGGGTCACCCCTGCGATAGTTAGAGCGGTGAGAGCAAGTTTTACAAAAATGTCATTTTGTGTGGGAGACCCCTTAGGAATTGCAGATATGGAATTGGTATGTTCAAAAGAAGTGTTGGGGGCTAAAAATTAATGGGGGTTGGTCTTGATAATGACCCCTCTAGGAGGCACCATTAGACCAGTAGGAGCTGATTTAATATGACAATTTAAGAAAAAATAAAAAATATGTATGGGGACCACCCTAAGGTTTGAAGATAGGGGGTAGGTATGTTCTAAGAAAATGTTGGGGTTGAAAAAATATTGGGGGTCGGTCATACATTTGATTCCTCTAGGGTGATTTCTAGGACAGCTAGAGCGGTAGGAGCAAGATTTTTTAAAAATTGAACCTTTGTATGGGACCCCCCTTAGGGATTGGAAATAGGGCTTAGGTATGTTTGGCAAAAGTGTTCAGGGGGAAAAAATAATGGGGGCCGGTCTCACATTTGACCCCTCTAGGAGCAAAACCAGGGGAGTTTTGGGGCTTTTTGTGGATTTTTTCCCCTCTGCGCCCAACTTTGACCCCGATGAGCGACCCCTAGATCCTATCCGACCTCCCCCATTTTTTGGCTCATACACTTTTTTTACCAACCTCACAAAATGAGCGGTTCTAGCCCTTCCAAATATTGCTGCTTAAAATCTCACACAACACTATCCCACCCTTAGGGTACATATAAGTTTGTCATTCCGTTTGTAACTCATCGAAATATCGGTCTGGGACCCCATAAATTATATATATATTCATGATCCCCGATCGATTTTAAGACACTGCTAGGTCCGTCCGTCTGTATGTCTGTGGAAATGGTGATCACGGACAAAATATTACACAGAGTTGACTGAAACATTTCATATTTATTGGAAGTTCTCCCGAGAAGTTTGGTATTGCATTTGAGCGATATCGGTTCAGTATTTCAAAAGTTATGAACGAAAATGTAAGGACACCTCAAAAGTTTTAGTACATTCAACATAACCTAAATATACATAACCTAAATATACAAAATGCTTTAATTCTGCTGCTGGTTGACATATGTGAACTTAATTGAACACAAAATGTTATTTAAACAAGTACGAAAATATTTTTAGACAAAAAACGAAAAAAATCACGAATTTTTTTTACCAATTTTTTTTTTTGCGGAAATTTTTTTACAAAAAAAAATTGTTTTTTAAGTAACTTCCTTTTAAATAAAGTTTTTTGTAATAATCTTTTTGAAATTTTTGAGGGTAGCACTACATTCGGCAAGGCCGAATTTAACTTTTTTACTTACCAAGAAAAATTCCAAAAAGAGGCTATTTTCGGGACCGGCTAATAAACAAGTACCGGAATCTAAGAATTTTTCTATAGCAAAAATTTCGCAAATGCTAAAAGATTTTCTGTGGGCAAAATACCTCAGTACTTCAGGATCTTAAAATTTTTCTTTACCAAACTTCTCAGAAAACTTTCTGGAATAAACATGTGTTAAATCGGATATTTTTATACCCTCCAACTACAGTATGGGGGTATACTCACTTTTTCACTCCGTGTGAAACGCATCAAAATATCCGTCTAAGAGCCCACAAAGTATATATATTTATGATCAGTGATCGATTCTAAGACATTATAGCTATGTCCGTTTGTCCGTCTGTCCGTCCGTCTGTCCGTCCGTCTGTCCGTCCGTCTGTCTGTCCGTCTGTAGTTAACACGATGCTGTCTAAAATAAAAGAGCTAGACTCCCGACATTTAGCACAAATATGTCTTATGTTTCTAGGCAGCTTAAGTTCGTAAATGAGCAAAATCGGACCAGGGTGAAAAAAGTTCCCCCTTAAAGAACTGAACCAACCTATGAAAAATACCATTTTGTTACAGGGTTTTTTGTGGTTTTGTTTAACAAATGCAACATTTTTATGCTACAAGAAGTTCAAAGTCCTGCACTTGGACCAAGAAAATTAGAAAATTTTGATTTTTTCGGACCGCCCCCCTTTTATGGGCGTGGAATAAATTTTTTTTTTTAAATAATGATAAACTTGTATTTCTTTTGTGCAAAAAGCATAAGAATGAATTTTTAAACACATATTATAGAGGACATTTGCCCCCCCCCCAATAACCACTACCGACCCCCCCCCCCCCCCCAAAAAAAAAGAAAACGCCCCTGCAATTTTTTTTTATTTGTATGTTGGAGGGTATAAAAGATTCGGCACAGCCGAATTTAACACTCTTACTTGTTTCTATTGAAAATTATTGCAGAATATGGGACATTAACTATCAGGAAAATGCCTTAGAACCGATACTTTTTTAAAGTAGTTATTTTCTTTCCAAATCTTCTTAAGAAATCTTTTCTATACTAATAAATTTTTAATATTCGGAAATGTTTCTATAGAATTAATCGTACTATACAAGAGGTATACCATAAAAAAATCTAAATTAATGATGCAAAACTGACCTGAATTTTCCTATAAGAAGTTGTTTGCCCCAACAAAATTGTATTTGGCAGAAACACATTTTGGTTGCGACAAACATATTACAACCATAAATTGTGACAACACCTTAAAAATGTGGTTGAAATATTAGCGGTTGTGACAACCGTTTTTCAAAAATGATTTGAATTGTGTAGCTCTTAAACGATAGCAGATTCACTATTTGTTGGAAATGTATCGATATGGATTTGGAAAATCCTAAGCAACTTATTTTTTTTTTGCCATTAACTTAATTGTCCTTTTAAATCTACCCATAATTATGTAAAATGTTTTAAGACAGCAATTACCATTTGTCTCTCATTATTATGTTAATGTGAAGAAATAATTCATTTATTCTTAATATTTTTTTTTTGCCATCTACCTTTTAAACATTTTAACATTTTCTTTTACTTCCAATTATTTTCTATGTTATTCTCAGCATGTCGATCAAACAAGAGCAAAAATGTATTTGACTGGGGAAAATAGATTTTCTGTTAAGATTTAATTAATTTTCACACAATGTGGTCAATGCAGCTAATCTGACAGAAGCTTAACAATGACGATGATAACGACGACTACAACACAAACCAACAACAGAAATTACATACCAAATCAATTGCAAATAAAACATTTATACATTGTGAATTTGTGAATATATCTCCATCTATTCAAACATTTGTCCATTTAGCTCAACGTTTATCTATTCCTCTTCCTTCATGTATTTAGTGTTGCATACATACAAACAAACAATACGACCAATTCAAATGCTTAAATTATTGGCAACAATCATTTTGGACAACGTCAGCACGTTGAATTGATTAAAAGACGTGTTTTGATTTCATAATCATCATTATTGAGGCAAAACATTTTGAAATTTTCTAGAGTAACAATTCCCCTTCACTACCCACACTATGTGGTCGTTGCAGATGTATGCATAGTACTTTTAAAAGTTTTGGTACAACATTTATAGTTTTTTATTTTTTAAGTAGAAAAGTTGCAAGTTACGTAACAAAACCTTTAGGGCGGATTACTCAATGAAAAGTTAGCTGCTACCCAGCAGAAATAAATCGAGATTTTGGCGACACAGCATCTGTTTATAGCATACCGTAGCGCATCCAAAGAGCGCTCTTAGGGATGCAGTAAAAGGAAGGGGAAAAAATTTTAATTTTTTTTTAAGATTTTTTATATAAAATTTATAATGTGTAATTATTTTTTGATAAAATTTCACACTTGCTTTCCTTTTTAATGTTTTTAACACTTTTTGAATAAAAAAACATGAGTTTTAGACAAAGACACATGATTTGACTGCATCATTATTGCGCATTAATCAGCGCTGCGAAGAGCGCTTCAATCATAGCATCTTTGACCGCTGTTCCCAAAAAAAATCCCATAAAAAATGTGAAAATGAAAATTTCCGATATTTTTTTTTATGTTTTATGTTTTATTTTTTATGATTTATGATTTTATGATTTTTTTCTTTTTTCATTTTGTTTCACATAAATAAAGTTTTGTAAAGTAAAACGAATGAATTTTTTTGTTATATTTTTTTTAAATTTTAGTTATTTGATTTCAACTTTGAACAGACAAGGAAAAAATTCGAATTTTATTTAAAATTCATAAAGTATTTGAAATAAAATTTTTGTTTAAATAAAATTCTCAAAAACATTTGAATTTTATTATTTCCAAAAATAAAATTCTCAAAAAAAAAAAAAAATTATTTTTGGTTTGAATTTTATTTTTGAATTTTATTTTTGGTTTAATTTTATTTTACTTTTGGTTTGAATATTTATTTGTTCAAAATATATTTGTTATTATGGAAATAAAATTCTTTTTTTTTTATTAATAAAATTCTTTAAAGAATTTTAAATAATATTTTTTTGAATTTTATTTCTTCTAAGAATTTAAAATAAAATTTTTAAGAATTATATTTAAAATTCTTTCTTGAATTTTTTGAAAAATTCAAAATTGAATTTTATCAATAACGAATTTTAAATTTTATTGTTTTTCCTTGTCTGACTTTGAATGAACCCGTAAACAAACACCAAACTTGATTTCATGTGATTCGGAAAATATCATGTGATTTGAAAAGTTTTGAAAGACATAACAGAGGCCTTTAACACATTTTAAATGATGATAAATAGTCCAACCAAAAAACAGCCAATGCTTATTTGTTATTTCGATGAATAAACCAATTTGGATTAAACACAAACTCTAATCACGAAAAAACAGAAAAACTAAGATACATTCGTTATAACTTCTTTTGAATATTTTTTCATTTATTGGAATTTTTTTTGTTTTTTATCTCATTTTAACATTTTAATTTTAGAACTTTAATTTTAGAAAATACAAATTATATTACAAAAAATGTCCAATCATATATTAGAAACTCCAATTATATTTAAAAAAATTCCAAATATAACTCAAAAATTATAAATTATATTTCAAAAATTTCCATTGATAGTTCAAAAATGTCCAACTTTATTTTAGAAATTTCAATTTATATTTACAGAAATTTCAATTAATATTTTAGAAATTTCAAATTGTATTTAAGAAAATTTCTAAATGCTTTTCAGAAAATTACATTTGCATTTAAATATTTCCATTTGGATTTCAAAATCTTATAATCGCTAATAAGAAAATTCCATTGAAATTAAAAAAAAAATCCATGTGTATTTAAAAAATTTCCAACTGTATTTCAAAAACTTCCGTTTGTATTTAAAAATTTTCTAAATTCTTTGCAGAAAACTCATTTATATTTTCCAAAAAATCATTTAGAAAATTTGAAGTAAAAATGGAAATTTCTTAAATACAATTGGAAATTTCTGAAACATAGAGTAGTCAGGACTTTTGAAGTTTTTTTTCACACAAACATTTACATTTTTTAACAATACTACAAACTAAACTAAAAACATACGTTTTCAGCGGTTGGTTTACACCATTTTCAAATTCAGATTTTCCAATTTTATTTCAAAAATATTCAATTGTATTTCAGATTTTTCAATTGTATTTCAGAAATAGTCAAATGTATTTCACATTTTCCATCTGTATTTCAGTAAAAGTAAAAATGGAAATTTCTTAAATACAGTTGGAAATTTCTGAAGCATGGAAATGGTGTAGTCAGGACTTTTGAATTTTTTTCACACAAACATTTAAATTTTTTTAACAATACTACAAACTAAACTAAAAACATTCGTTTTCAGCGGTTGGTTTACACCATTTTCAATTGTATTTCAGAAATATTAAATTTGCTTTTTAGATTTCCAATTGCATTTCAGAAATAGTCAATTGTATTTCAGAAATTAATCAATTGTATTTAAAAAAAAAAAGATACATGAATTTACAGCATCTTTATTCTGCTTAAATCAGCTCTACAAAGATACATGAATTCACTGCATCTTTAATCTGCTTAAATCAGCGCTAAAAAGATACATGAATTTACAGCATCTTTATTCTGCTTAAATCAGCGCTCTAAAGATACGTGATTTCAGTGCATCTAAAGAGCGCTGTTTCTGTGTATCCAACTAGCGCTCTAAAGTGGGACATCGCTTTAGAGAATCATGCATGAATTCAGCGCAATTGGATGCGCTCCTTTACTCAAGTTCCCCTTCCAAAAGCTGCTGAACGTTCAGCAAAATTTCTGCTGGGTAACTGCCGATTTAACGGACCCTTATGTCAAAATTTGTATGAAAAAGTAAAATTTAACGGAGAGTTATTTTATAACGGAGCATTGAGTAATCCAGTCTTAAAAACATAAATTTTCGGTTAAATTTCCTTAAGTCGGATAAGTGCGCTCTTTGGTCGGATAAAAGCGCCCTTTGAAAAACTTCAAATATGCATTAAACGTAACAAAAATGCATTTCAACAAGGTTTTATGGTCCACCCACAAGTTTGAGGTCGGTTATTTGGTTGTCACAACCTCAATTATGTTTTATTTACTCCAAAAAGCTCGTAACAATCGAACACCCATTGTTAAACCCTTAAAGTTGGTTGGAATAGTAGCGATTTTTATCATGAAAACTCCTTGTACCTAAACTTCTGAAAGTACCTGTTACTTTCTCGTATAAAAAGTTGTTGGTGTGATTGAGAAAAGAAGATTTTATATAATGCCAAAGAATTAGACATGTGAAAATTTACACTTTTCAGCAGTCAGCCATAGGGTGCAATTATACAACAACAATAATATTATCATTTCTGGGTGTTGATGATTACAATGGTTTGGGTGGTGATTATAATGATGTGTTGGTGTAAGGAAATAAAGGCGTATGAATAATATTGATATAAGACAAGAGTGTTATATAGAAAATTAAATGTTATCGATATAACGATAACTTAACAATTTTTTAAAGAAAATTTTGTGTTGTCGATAGATCGATAATTTAAAAATTTATTAGAGACAACTTAAAGATATCGATATATACATAATTACACAATTTTTTTTAGAAAATATTATGTTATCGATATACCGACAACTGAGCACTTTTTTATAGAAAAATTTTTTGTTATCGATATATTGTAATTTAAAATTGTATATTATTGATAAATCATAATTTCACAATTTTCTAAGGGAAACAAATTTCTATTGGAACTTTCATGCAATCAATATATCGATAATTTAAAAATTTCTATAGGAAATTTTATGTTATCGATAACTTAACAATTTTCTATAGAAATGAATAAGACATAAAATATTCTAGAAAAAAATTCTTAATTTATCGATAATTCGATATCATAAAATTTTCTATAGAAAATTGATAAGTTATCGATATATCAAAAAAATTAAATTTTTCTTAAAAAGTTGATAAGTAATCGATATATCGATCTTCAGAAAAATTTATGTTATCGATACAAAAAAAAACATAAAAATTGTTTATATGACATTGTATGTTATCGATAAATTAACAATTTTTTATAGGAAAGATTCTGAAAAATTTTTCGTATAAAAAAATTCTCAGAAAAATTTCGTATATATTCGTTAAGGATGGGATAGTGTTGTATGAGATTTTAGGCAGCAAGATTTGGAAACGCTAGAACCGCACATTTTTTGAGGTTGGTAAAAAAATTTAATGAGCCTAAAAATGGGGGAGATCGGATAGGATCTATGGGTCGCTCATCGGCGTCAAAGTTAAGGGTAAAGCGGAAAACATTCACAAAAAGACCCATAACTCCCCTGGACTTGCCCTTAGAGGGGTGTATTGTAAGACCAACCAACATTTTTTCTATAGAAAAAGTCTTAGATTCTGAAACATTTGTCGTATTAACAAGTCTTAATAACGTCGCCAAAATTTTAGACACAGGTTTTTTTTCTATATAGAAAAATTCTCGTATAGAAAAATTCTCACACTTATAAAATTATGTCATTAACTGTTTGTAGTTTATTTTAAAAATTTTACGTTTAGTCGTTTTTAAAAGAAAAAACATTTGTTTGATGTTCAGTTTTAATTAATGACTACTTCTGGTATTTGTTTCAAAAATAACACACTAAAAAATAAAGACTTTCATTAACATTTAATTTTTAAAGTCATTTATTTTTGTTCTGTAAGTAAAAACTACTGATTATTCTTTAAATTTTTAATGATTTGTGTTAGTAATTTTTTTTTTTAAATTGCTGGTATTTTTTAATGAGATATCATTAGTTTTTACCTACACAAGTAGGTTATTTTTTTGTAGAAAAAAAGTTCAAAAAATTATTTATGGAAATATAAAAACATGTTTGTATCAAGTGACTTTGGCACGATGGGTAGAGTGTCTGGCCAGAATGTAGTTGATTGCGGGATCGATTCCCCAAAATTTTTTTAAAAATTTTTAAAAAAATATTTCAATAGAAAATTGTAAAAAATAACCTACGAAATCAATAATTTTTAATGTTTTCGTAGGTTATTTTTTTAGAATTTGTTGGTAAAAAATAATGAAAAACCCGTAATTTTTTAATGTTTAATGTTATTTATTTTAAAAAATTTTGTCAACAGTAAAAAATAAATGTTGATGTTTGTTAAAACAAAAGAATAATTACTGGGATGGTTTTCAATTGTTTATTCACTGGTTTTAAATGCGTTTTTCATTTGTTTTTGCCTACAAAATATTTTGAAACATTTTTCGTATAGAAAAATTCTCAGATTCTGGGAAATTTTCCGTATAGAAAATTCTCAGATTCTGCGACATTTTTCGTAAAGAAAAATTCAGATTCTGAGACATTTTTGTAAAGAAAAATTATCAGATTCTGAGACATTTTTCGTATAGAAAAATTATCAGTTTCTGAGTCATTTTTCGTATAGAAATTCTGATTCTAAGACATTTTGCGTTTAGAAAAATTATCAGACATTTTTCGTATAAAATAATTTTCAGATTCTGAGATATTTTTCGTTTAGAAAAATTATCATATTCTTAGACATTTTTCGTATAGAAAAATTCTCATATTCTAAGACATTTTTCGCAAAAAAAATCTTACGATTCCGATTCTCAGATTCTGAAACATTTTTCGTACAAAAAAGTTATCTGATTCTGAGACATTTTTATATAGAAAAATTCTTAGATTCTAATTGTAAGACATTTTTCTTATAGAAAAAATTTCAGATTCTGAGATATTTTTTGTATAGAAAAAGTCCCAGATTCAGAGAATTTTTTTGCATACAAAAATTTTGAGATTCTAAGACATTTTTCGTATAGAAAAATTATCAGATTCCGAAACATTTTTTGTATAGAAAAATTCTAAGATTCTGAAACATTTTTCGTTTAAAAAAATTCTCAGATGCTAAGACATTTTTGTTATAGAAAAATTATCAGATTCTGAAAAATTTTTATATAGAAATATTCTCAGATTCTAAAAAAATTTTCGTATAGAAAAATTCGAAAATTCGAAAACATTTTTTATATAGAAAAATTCTTAGATTCTGAGACATTTTTCGTGTAGAAAATTTTTCAGATTTTGAAACATTTTTCGTATAGAAACATTGTCAGATTTTGAGACATTTTTCGTATAGAAAAATTCTCAGATGATTCTCATTTTTTGTATAGAAAAATTCTCAAAATCTGAGACATTTTTGGTATATAAAAAATTCTCAGTTTTTTTTACAGAATTCAATTAACAAACAATTGTTGCAATTGTATTGCATCTATAATTGCTCATGCATCAATTGTGTGTGTGTTGGGGAATAAGTTATGAAAATGTATGTTATGAAATTGTATAAATTATATAAATTGTATAAACTCTATATGTGTGTGTGGGTGTATGTTTTAAAACGGATGTTGACTGTCAATTTAGTTTTAACAAAAGTGTCATAAAATCATTTTTTCTTGCTTTTTTTTTTAATTTACACCAGCATTACATTTAATGCTTGAGAAATTTTTAAGAATACTACGACAATGAACAATAAAATCATAATTTCCGTTTAATTCACACATACTACGACCAAAAAAAATACGAAATCAATTTCCTGTGTTATACAATTTGGAGCACAAACAAAATTTATTCGTAGTAAGTTTTATACAATTTTTTCCAAGCAAAATTATTGCAATTTTTTTAATCTCCTGTTAAAACTTTAAAGAAAAAAAAAAAAAATACAGAAAACTGTGTTAAATAAACATTATATAAAGTCATTTAAATCCCATATAGTAAATATATATATTTTTTTTACATTCATTTATTACGAACAAAACAAAAAAAAAACAGAAGCATATCATTGTTAAGGAATAAAATAAAAATGTATATATTTTTCCAGCACAAATCCACCTGCAGCACATTGCAATGAAAAATCGCTTAATGACACCATTCGCACTCACCACATTTGCCTTTAGGCTTCAAATTCTATAGTATATTGTTTGGGTTCAGTATTTTTATTTTTTTATTTTTTTATCCAGTTTACTTTATTTTTTAAATTTTTATTTTTCAATGTGGTTGTTGTGTCTGTATTAGTGTTGGAATTGGTAGAATGAATGTTGTATTAGAGTGGGAGAAAAACGCAATTATTATAAAACGAGTATAATTTTCAAATATTTTATGTAGGTAATTTATAAAGCTTTATTTTAAGCTTGATAGCGTCCGGATTGAGTAAATAATAAATTTGCAACGAGGGTTGATCTGAAAAATTAAATTATTTATAGACATTTTTCAGAAAATTTTTTAAAAATATTTTTAAGTCAATTTTTTCTATGTTCAAACAATAAAAAATTTAAAAAATGACCCAATTATTTTTATTCAGTAATCAGCTAATTTTTCCAACAAACCAAACAAGAAATACAATTTTTTAAATACTGTAAAAGAAATCCGCATTTTTCGACCTCCATTTCTTTTAACCCCCAATTTTTTTGTAAAGCCACCAATTTTTTTTGTAAACCTAAGCTTGAGAGAAACTTCATTTCAAATTTATTTGGGCCGATAATTTAAACGCGTGGCGCTCTTCGATTGAAGTTTTGGTTTTTAAGCAAACTTTCACCAAAAACTCTTAACTGTGATCGGCAGGCGTCATGGTTTAAAATGTTCTGATTTGGCTTAAATTAAGTTTTAATAAAAGTTTGTCTCAAGCTGTATGAAATAGTCAGTGGAAAATAAAATTGAGATATCGAAGAATATCTCGAAAAACGTCCGACTGACAAGGGAAGTCTCCCTAGTGTCACCCGCGGATCTTTATGGAATTGGTTTTATTTTGTAGAGCAGAAAAAATAAAGGGACACCTATTTTTTTTAGCGGCCCAAATTCATATTTAGGGGGGTAAAAAGGAGGGGGGAAGACAAGGCCATTTTTCATTTTTTTTCGTTTATCTCCTATATTATGCAAAGAAACCTAGTCATGTTACATACCAAATGAATGGTCTTTGGAAAACCTATCTACGTGTGCTAAGAACGTGTCCAAACATGCACAACTTTTTGTCATATTGAGTAAAATACCAAAATTTTAGGACATTTTTGTTAATAAGTCGAAAAATATTAACTTCTTTGGCCCGTTGTTAGCACCACGAGATAGGTAATTTTAATACCTGATACCACACATGCCTATATTAATTTTGTGTAAATAGTCGTAAATCGTAAAAAACAGAAAAAGGTAAATTTCCCCCCATGCAAATAGACCCCCCTAAAAATTAGTTTGGGCCGCTAAAAAAATATTCAGCAACGCAACATTAATAAAAATAATATATCACAGGAATATTTTTAATTTTTTTATAGTTCCAAAATTTTTGGTGAAAATTCTCAAAAAATCCAAACTTTAATTCAAGAGGGCCGCGGAATAAAAAGATCAGATTAAGCTCGATTTAAGTTTAAAAACTGGCTCAAGCTCCATTAAAAAGTCTAGAAAGAAATTTTAAGATTTCTTTTAAAAAAAAAAATTCTTGAATGTAAGAAAAAAACCCCCATTTTTAGCAAAATTTCAAATAACAATATCTCAAAAACCGTTCGACCGATTATCTTTGATATTCGTTTTCATTGTCTTGTGTCGCGACATGTCGCAAGACAATTATTTTATTTTTTTTTAATTTTAAATAATTAAAAAATAGTCTTCCCTAGATAGATAAAATATAAGACCGACCTCTATTAATTTTTGCCCATAACAATTTTTTTGAACACATTATCAATGGGTCCACTCCCTAAGGCGGCTCCCATACGAAGATTACATTTTTATAGAACTGCTCCAACCGCTCAAACTATTCCAATGGTGCCCCAAGAGGAGTATAATGTATGACCGACCCTCAATATTTTCCACCCCAAATATTTTCTCAGAATATACCTACCATCTATATATAACCCTTAAGGCGGTACCTATACCGTTTTTTTATTTTTATACCCCCTCTAGTGAAAGAGGGTATATATGAGTTTGTTATTCCGTTTGTAATACCTCGAAATATTGGTCTAGGAGCACATAAATTATATATATTCATGATCCTAGATCAATTTTAAGACGATCTAGCTATGTCCGTCCGTCTGTCCAACTGTCTGTTGAAAACACGCTAACTTTTGAAAAACTATACGGAGCATCCTGAAATTTGGCATTTATGTTGGGAATTTACCTGGTCAGGTAGGTGTTGCAATCCAGCGAAATCGGTCCAGTGGTTCAAAAGTTATGAGCAAAAGACTGAATTTCGCTTACTTTCATATGGCAATGCTGAGGATGCAGACGCTTGGCATATATATTTTTCGTTTCCCTGGCCTGGATCGTATTGAATTTTAGTCAAATCGGTCCAGAGCACAGAGGGCCAGACAGATCGATTTCCGGCCAAAAGTCCTTATTTGTAAATTCTCAAAAAAATGTGTACCAGTTTGTTGGGCATATATAGAAGCAGGTTTTCTGAACTTATTTTTATGATCCAATTACACCCTTTCCTTTGACAGGTCTTCAAAGTTAAAAAAGTTAGTAAAAAATTTTTTAAAGTTGAGATACTTTTTTAATTTTTTTTCCAAACTTCTATTGCTAATGTTTAACTTTTTGTTTGCGTGGTTCAACCTTATATATAAGCCTTTGTAACGAAAATAACACGGACAAATATAACTCATTTGCCGGGCAGCATTTCGCGTTTTTTGTGAAAAAAGTTATAATTTTTTAGATATTTACCTCGCGCCGAAAAAATCCTCAGCGATCCTCAGTTCGATACAATCGGTCTATATTTTTTTTGATATAGAATGGATCCATATCTTTCGAAAAAAGTTGCCCAAACTTGCTCGAAATGATAAATGGCGAAATTACAGCTATATACCCAGCAGAAATAAATCGAGATTTTGGCGACACAGCATCTGTTTATAGCATACCGTAGCGCATCCAAAGAGCGCTCTTAGGGATGCAGTAAAAGGAAGGAGAAAAAATTTTAATTTTTTTTTAAGATTTTTTATATAAAACTTATAATGTGTAATTATTTTTTGATAAAATTTCACACTTGCTTTCCTTTTTAATATTTTTAACACTTTTTGAATAAAAAAACATGAGTTTTAGACAAAAACACATGATTTGACTGCATCATTATCGCGCATTAATCAGCGCTGCAAAGAGCGCTTCAATCATAGCATCTTTGACCGCTGTTCCCAAAAAAAATCCCATAAAAAATGTGAAAATGAAAATTTCCGATATTTTTTTGATGTTCACTTCCGATTTTTTTTTTTTTCATTTTGTTTCACATAAATAAAGTTTTGTAAAGTAAAACGAATGAATTTTTTTGTTATATTTTTTTAAATTTTAGTTATTTGATTTCAACTTTGAATTTACAGCATCTTTATTCTGCTTAAATCAGCTCTACAAAGCTACATGAATTCACTGCATCTTTAATCTGCTTAAATCAGCGCTAAAAAGATACATGAATTTACAGCATCTTTATTCTGCTTAAATCAGCGCTTTAAAGACACGTGATTTCAGTGCATCTAAAGAGCGCTGTTTCTGTGTATCCAACTAGCGCTCTAAAGTGGGACATCGCCTTAGGGAATCATGCATGAATTCAGCGCAATTGGATGCGCTCCTTTACTCAAGTTCCCCTTCCAAAAGCTGCTGAACGTTCAGCAAAATTTCTGCTGGGATATGCATTGGCCCGAGATTTGTTTTTAAAAAAATAATTTAACCCAAAATAATGTTTTACGGCTTGAATAGTTTTTTTTATCGTCAGAGAGTGCCTGAAGTGTAGGAAAAAAAAGAATCTACATTTCTAGTTTTTTTGTAGAATTATGGAAAATATCAGTTACACCATTTCCAATTAAATTCAAAGATTTTTTATTAAATTTCCAAAATAAAGAAAAAAAGTGAATAATTTGTCGTCACCATTTCCAAAAGCTTTTCTGAGACTAAATAAGTCATTTACACTATTTCCATATTTATATCAAAAATAAAAAAATATATGGGGCATTCCATGCCAAATCACTCACTTTTAGGCCCGACCCCCTTCGATTAATTTTATTTTTAAATATGTTTTACTACGTATTAAATGCAACTTCCAGCCAAATTTTCAGCCTTTTATACCAAGGTGGTGTTGAGTAATCAATTTTTCAAAATGGCGATTTTTTCCAAAAAATGAAAAAAATTAAATTTTCAATCAATTTTGACCAGTAAAAAATATAGATATATTAAAAAAAGATGGACAACATTTTGTTGGTAGTTAAATGTAGTTTTAGAAAAAAAATATGAAAAATTATTCGAAGTAATTATCACTTGTTTTTTATCGTATAAAAATTAAAATCGACTTTTTGAAAAAGTCCGAAACCTTCGATTTTTTTTTAAAATGTCAAAAAATTCTACTCTAAATTACGCAACTTTTAAGTCATAATTCGAGATGTGATCGTAATTCGTTCTATTTTTATTCAAATTTTGAAAATTGCACTTTTTTTTTTTTTGACTCTGGTTTATTTTATATGGTGCTCCAAAAAAAATAATTTGGTAAATATTGACCGTAACTTCCCCTAGATATATTAACTTGGGTGTAAAAATACGTCTCAGAAAATTTTAGGATGATCGGACATGGGTAAGGCGTGCCGCATCGGCTTTGAAGTTTGAAAATCGGATTACAAGGGAAAATATGCATTTTTTTCTGTTTTCTTAATTTTTTTGGTATTTAAAGTTAATTTTGAATTCAAATGGTTACAGAATTGAAATGTAGAGTAAAATGTCTCTCTATTAAGGTTATAAAAACCGAAATCGGTTCAAAATCAGCCAAGTTATTACAACTTCCCCAGGCATCTAACGTGTGGCAGACAACTTGATTAATCAATACAATCCGATTTTTGAAATTCATTGAAATTTTTTACTGTAATAACATTTTTTTATTCTTCAAGTTCAAATGTTATTAGATGACAAGTATTTTTCATATTGTGTTTTGCTAACATTTTTTAAATTTGTGCTAAAAATGCCTGCATTTTCCACACCCTTTTGAGATCTCTATTTAAAAAAAAAAATATTTTTTTTGTTTTAAAATTTGGAAAAGTCAAAAAAATATTACACTGAAACATGAATAATGAAAAAATGTTATTACAGTAGAAAATTTCAATAAATTTAAAAAAAGGGCCTCGTATTTTTTAATCAAGTTGTATGGCACACGCTAGATGCCTGGGGAAGTTGTAATAACTTGGCTGATTTTCAACCGATTTTAGTTTTTAGTACCTTATTAGAAAGGCATTTTACTCCACATCATAATTCTGTAATCACTTGAATTAAAACTTAACTTAAAATACCAAAGAAATTGCGAAAACAGAAAAAAATTCATATTTTTCCTTGTAATCCGTTTTTTAAACTTCAAGGACCATGCTAAGCGCCTTACACATGTCCGATCGTCCTAAATTTTTGTGAGACGTATATTTACCTCCAAATGAATATATTTAGGGTAAGTTAGGGTCAGTATCTACCATTTTTTTTTTTTTTTGGAGCTCCATATAAAATAAATCAGAGCCAAAACATAAAAGGTGCAATTTTAAAAATTAAAAAAAAAATAGAAAGAATTGTGATCACATCTCGACTTATGGCTTAAAAGTTGCATAATTTAGAGTAGAATTCTTATAGTTTTTTACAAAAAAATCGAAGGTTTCGGACTTTTTCAAAAAGTCGATTTTAATTTTTAAACGTCAAAAAATAAGTGATAATTACTTCGAATAATTTTTTCACATTTTTTTTCTAAAACTACATTTAAATACCAACAAAACGTTGTCCAACTTTTTTTAAAATATCTATATTTTTTACTGGTCAAAATTGATTGAAAATTTAAATTTTTTAATTTTTTGGAAAAAATCGCCATTTTGAAAAATTGATTACTCAACACCACCTTGGTATAAAAGGCTGAAAATTTGGCTGCAAGTTGCATTTAATACGTACTAAAACATAAATAAAAAATAAAATTAATCGAAGGGGGTCGGGCCTAAAAGTGAGTGATTTGGCATGGAATGCCCCATATATATAAAAATTATGTGCGTAGATTTAACTTCAGACACTCTTAATACTCTTAAAACTAATTTTTAGATAGATCAGACAAAGTTAACAAATCTAGTCTCCATATTGATTCCGCCATATTGAATTTTATCAGTTCGATTTTAAGATAACAGACCCGGAAATTTACTAGGTCACACTTTCAGCTAGCTTCAACAAAGAAAAGGAATATAACTTTTTTTTAATTACTTGCTTTACAAACTTTACTAAGCATATTTAGTCCGCCATTTTGTTTTTCAAAATTCACGCCAGTAATTCTGATTCAGTAATTTCAATATCCCCTTAAAACAAAATTTGAGTTAAATCGGACAATTATTAAAAAAAATTGTCCGCCATATTGGATGCGCCATTTTGATTTTTTTAGTTTTTAGTTAAATTTTGAGATCAGTGGCCCCGAAATACTTTAGAAGCACATTTTCAGCCGGATCCAACAACGATAAAGACTTTTGGCCGGAGTTGGATCATTCTTTAAACTTTAAGAAGCAAGTTTAGTCCGCCATTTTGTTTTTCAAAATTCGGAGTAACAATTCTTATTCAGTAACTCCAAGACCCGCATAAAACAAAATTTGAGTTCAATCAGACAATTTAAAAAAAAAAATTGTCCGCCATATTGGGTCCGCCATTTTGATTTTTTTGGTTTTTAGCTAAATTTTGAAATCAGCGACCTCGAATTCCTATAGAAGCACATTTTCAGACGGATCCAACAACGATAAGGACTTTTGGCCGGAATTGGATCATGCTGGCCCTCTGTGCAGTGGTTCAAAAGTTATTAGCAAAACCGTGAATTTCAGATTAGTTTCACCTTAAATTCATCTGTTGAAAAAACCGAGCTTTTCAAAAACAAGCATTAAAAACATTCGTAAGCCACAAAATTACTTTGCAAAATATTTTTGTAACTCGGAAATATGTTTACACTAAAAAAAATTTTCACTCGGAAATAATTTTACACTCAAAAAAAAAGTTTTTTAACTGAAAATAAAATATTTCTAATCAAAATTTTTCTTTTTTTACGTTAAAAAATTTCCTATCCTTTAAAAAGGGCATTGTGGAGAGTATTCATAGATTCGGCCAAGTCGAATTTAACTTTCCTACTTGTTAGTGTTTGAACTTGGAAAAAATCGACTTAGAAATATTTTTAAAAAATTTAAATAGAAAGTTTTATCACTATTTAGTATTTTTTTTTCATCACCGCCCACAAAAAGGGCGGGACAAAAAGTACCTACATTTTTAAATTCCTTGGGTCAAACTGCAGGGATTTTAACTTTTCTTACACAAAAATGTTTTAATTACTTGAAAATAGTACAAAAAACATGTAAAAAAGTGTAGTTATTCAAGGAGAACTTTTTCCCCCTGGTCCGATTTTGCCCATTTACCAACTTAACCTGCCTATGACAATGATACATCTTTGTACCAAACTTCAGGAGTCTAGACGCTTTATTTTGGACTGCATCGTGTTACCTACAGACAGACGGACATTCATATAATCCCTTAGAATTGATCAGGGATTAATAATATATACTGTATGGGGTCAACGACCGATATTCCACAAACGGAATGACAAAGTGAGTATATCCCCATACTGTGCTTGGAGGGTATAAAAACAAATCTTACATCGGTAGTGCTGTTTTCGATACTTTGCCATTTGAATTTTTTTTAAATTTTCAAAATAGTGGTTTTTCTTACGCTCAAGAAATTTTTAAAAATTTTAACCAAATCAGACGTCTTAACCCATGGGGGCATGATCAAAGTTAGGATTTTATAGTAAAAATTTTCTAAAAAACCCAAACTTTGATCGAAGGGAGCCATGGGTAGGATGATCGGATTTGTCTAAAATTAATTTTAAACGAACGTCTGTCTTATGGTTTATGAAAAGGTTAAGGAAAAAATTTTGAGACTTTTTTTTACCGTAAGAAAAATCCGTATTTTTTTTTGCAAATTTGGCAAATTTTGTGCGTTTTTGTTGCTCCATTTCTTATTAAATTCAAATATGTATTTTTTTCCTGCCCACTCTACCATTGCTATCTGTACATTTTTTTTTCAACTTTACCTCGCTAGTAAAAAAATCCTCCTGGGTGACACTGTCTACTACTACCAAGTGGCAGAATCATTTGTCAGTTATTTTTTTTTGTGCCAAATTACAATTGGATTTGTTACTCTTTTTTATGTTTGCATGTGTATGTATGTGTTTGTATGAATGTTTGTATGAAAATGTGCTTCAGAATAACCGGAAATGCCGTTAGCTGTTTAATTTGTCAAAACAAAAACAGGGTGCATTTCAGTTAAAACAAAATTTTTAGGGGCAATAACACAAAAAAGATTAAACGGCAGATAAGTTGGGAAAAACTGAATTCTTTTGTATTAACAAATGCATGTAACTTTAACAATTTTTAACAGATTTTTTTTAGATCCCTCTTACTTTATTCGTAACAGATCAGACTTAAACTGTTAATAGAGAAATAAATTTTAAAATATTTTTATTTAACAACTTTTTTATTTAAAGTTAAAAATTTAAAAAAAAAATATCAAAACGGTTTTACCAGTATCTTGAAGATTGTTTTATTTATGAATTTTCGAATTTTATTTTCGTATTTAGCGCGAGATTCTACATGGAAAATAAATGCAAAATATCGTGGATCCAAATCTTTGTAAACTAGTTTTAAAGTGGAGGGTATAAAAACCAAAATCGCTCTCCCCCGTATTATATTTTTCACCCATGTTTTTGTGATCTAGCAGTTTCAGCATATGACACAAATGCGTATGATTAATATTAAATTATTTAATATAACGATTTAGTAAAGATATCAACTTCGGATGTCAAAGAGTCTTTTATGTTCGAAAGTGTAATTAACATTATTTTCTTAAAACCTTAAACAAAATATTTTTTTCGAAATGAAACACTTCAGTAATCATAGAAATACAAATAGAATTGTATACAATTTTCAGCAGATATTTTTTTTTTAATATATCTGACAACACCCTGTTTAAATTCTGATTTTTCTCATACACAACACATTATCAAAAGTCATTCACATTCATTTACAATACATCGCAATAACGCGTAAATATATAAATTCATAGTCTTTTACTAGTAGATCTTTGGTATAAAAATCGTATTTTACTACAGCCCTATAACATTAGGGTGGAACTACGGTACCCGGAATTACAGATGAATCGAAGAAGCTTTTAACAAATATGAAGAACAAATTTTTTGTTTGAGATTATTTGTTGTTTTAATCTGCGGGAATTAAAACAATAGAGGTATTCAGAACCACAGAGGAGGAAATATGAGATTTTTCCATTTTTTATTTTAATTAAAATTGTAATTGTTTTTTAATTTATTATTAATTAAATTTTTAATTAATATAATTAATTGTTTAATTAAATTTTTAACTTTATTTTAAATAACATTTTAATTGTTTTGACATGTAAAATCTAATTAAATATTTAATTAATATAATTAATTACTTAATTAAATTTTTAGCTTCACTTCGTTTTTTTTTTGTGTGTGCTTTGGTGTGTGTTTTTCTTGCGTTGTATTACATACAAAAAAATTCGTATGTATGTATAAACAGTTTGCTGAAAGTTTTTATACCCTCCAACCACAGTATGGGGGTATACTCACTTTGTCATTCCGTGTGTAACGCATCGAAATATCGGTCTAGGACCCCATAAAGTATATATTAGAGTTAATTTTGAAAAATAGATTTTTGAATATCATCACTTTTTAGAAGGTTTTTGTATCAATAAAAATAATGGCGTATTTTTTTGTTTTAAATTCCAACTCCTTCCCGTGCCTATAGGCGACTCAAATCGCGGATTTTGGGACCCTTTTCACATACAACAAAAACGGCTGAATATATGTCAAATCTGACTTCACTATTCGATTCTATAGGAAAACTTAGGCCCATAAGCTTTTTTTAGTTTTTGGAATGCACCAGAATGCATGATTAGAGTGGTCCAAAAAACTAATTTTTTAAAAAAAAAATTAAAATATTTTTTTTTGTTAATACACAATGAAAAAATACTTACATCTGAGAAAAATGGTCCAAAAATTTTAATTTTGTTGTTACCCGTTCAAAAGTTATTAAAGTTTAAAAATTTAATTTTTTAGTGAATACAAAATAATTTATTAGTTTTGTTATTTCTATTTAACAACAATAATTCTAATCAATTATAATCCTTTCAATAGCAGATAAAGCTAAACAATTTAAATTATCTTTATTTTTAACTAAACACGAGTTTTTCAGGCGCGAAATTTTACCACCGAACAACCTGTTGGTAAAATTTCGCGCCTGAACAATTCGTGTTTAGTTAAAAATAAAGATAATTTAAATTGTTTAGCTTTATATGCTGTCGAAAGGAATAGAATTAATTAGAATTGCTGTTAAATAGAAATTACAAAACTAATAAATTATATTTTATTCACTAAAAAATTAAATTTTTAAACTTTAATAACTTTTGAACGGGTAACTACAAAATTAAAATTTTTGGACCATTTTTCTCAGATATAAGTATTTTTTCATTGTACATTAACAAAAAAAAATATTTAATTTTTTTTTTTTTTAAATTATTTTTTTTGACCACTCTAATTATGCATTCTGGTGCATTCTAAAAACTAGAAAAAAGCTCATGGGCCTAAGTTTTCCCGTAGAATCGAATACTGAAGTCAGATTTGACATACATTAACCGTTTTTGTTGTATGTGAAAAGGGACCCAAAATCCGCGATTTGAGTCGCCTATAGGCACGGGAAGGAGTTGGAATTTTTAAAAAAAAAGTACGCCATTATTTTTATTGATACAAAAACCTTCGAAAAAGTGATAATATCCAGAAATCAAAATCAAAAAAAAATTTGAAAACGAACTCTAGTATATATATTATTGATCAGTGATCGATTCTAAGACATTCTAGCGATGTCCGTCCGTCTGTCTGTCCGTCTGTAGAGGACACGATACAGTCCAAAATAAAAGAGCAAGGCTTTTTTGGCACGAATATGTCTTATATGCCTAGGCAGGTTAAGTTCGGAAATGGGCAAAATCGGACCAAAGGGAAAAAAGTTCCCCCTTGGAAAACTAAACCAACCTCTGAAAACGGTATTTTTTTGCAGGATTTTTCGTACTTTTTTTAAGCAAATGCAACATTTTAATGTCGGAGGAAGCTCAAAACCCTGTATGTGGACTCAGCGGATTTAAAAAAAATAAAAATAAAGTTTGATCCGCCCCTTTTGTGGATATAAAAAATGTATTTTAATAATGATTAATTGGATTAAATAATGTCATGAATCATAATAAATCGATTTGATAACATCTACGCAAGGGGAAGGTGTCCCCCAATGACTACCATCAAACCCCAAACCACCCCCCCCCCCCCAAAAAAGACACCCCTGAAATTTTTTTTTTTGTTTTTTTTTACATTTTGGAGGGTATAAAAGATTCGGCACAGCCGAATTTAACACTCTCACTTGTTTTTAATTTTATTTATTTTTATACCCTCCACTCTAGTGATAGAGGATATATATAAGTTTGTCATTCCGTTTGTCACACATCGAAATATTGGTCTAGGACCCCATAAAGTATATAAATTCATGATCCTCGATCGATTTTAAGTCGATCTAGCGATGTCCGTCCGTCCGTCTGTCTGTCCGTAGAAAACACGCTAACTTTTGAAAGACTTCACAGAGGCTACTGAAGTTTGGCATATATGTTGGTCATTTACCTGGTCAGGTTGGTATTGCAATCCAGCCAAATCGGTCCAGTGGTTCAAAAGTTATGAGCAAAAGAGTAAATTTCGGCAAGGGGTTTTCGCAAATTTACGATATAAAAAACACGATAACTTTCGAAAAACAATAATGAGACTGCTTAAACGTGGCATACATCTTTGCCGTTCCTGTTTGGTATTGAATTTCAGCTCAATCGGTCAAGTGGTTCAAAAGTTATAAGCAAAACCCCGAATTTCAGATTTTGTTCATCTTAAATGCCACGTGGTAAACAAGTTTTAAAAGCATTGGTGGTAACTAAGCAATGCTTTTCAAACTTGTTTAGTTTTAAAGCAATGCTTTTTAAACTTGTTTAGTTTTAAAAGCATTGGTAACTTAAAAATTAAACTCGAAAAATATTTTACACTCAAAAAAATTTAGTTTTTTTTTTTAACAAAAATGACAATATTTTGTGTACATACGTACGTGCATTCACTCAGAAATATTTTTACGGTAAAAAAAACATTACACTCGAAAAAAATTTTACACTAAAAAAAAAATCGTATTTATACCCTACACCACACTGTGGTGGTACAGGGTATAATGAGTTTGTGCTGATGTTTGTAACTACCCGAAATATTGGTCCTAGACCCACTTTTAAGTATACCGATCGGCTTAGAATCACTTTTTGAGTCGATTTAGCGATGTCCGTCCGTCCGTCCGTCCGTCTGTCCGTCCGTCCGTCTGTCCGTCCGTCCGTCCGTCTGTCCATGTAAACGGTCTAAACATGATACAGGTTGCAATTCTTAATCAATTGACTTGAAATTTGAAACTTAAGCCTCTTTTGGCCCAAGGACGAAGCCTATTGAAATTGGAAAAAATCGGTCCATATTTTGACCTAGCCCCCATACAAAGGTCCTCTTTAGTTTTGGCTCAAATGACTCTAATGACGCATTTTAACAGGTATCTATTCGAAATTTGGCAGGTAATCATGTTTTATCAACACAAATCACCATTCCAAATTTTAAAGAAATCGAACCAGTTCTTATTGTAGCCCCCATACAAACCACCTTCCCGATTTTCACATAAATCTCTCAAATTTCATGAAAATAGAAAATATTTAATTAAAATTCTGTTTGTGTATGTTAAACGCGTACTTTAATAACCTTATCAAATCTGATTATCATCGGACCATTTTTGGACTTAGGTCCCATGTGGAAATTTCGCCCGATATTCAGTTGAAGTTTTATTGTCAACAAAAAGAAGCCTATTCCACTCAAATTTGATTAGTGAGTGCTTTTTACACTTATTAAAGATTTGACAAAATATAGATCTAATCAGTCCATGTTTGAACTTGGGACCCATTTTCCGGGAAACTCTGGTGTAGGGTATTTTATGGTCGGTCTTAACCGACTATAATTTTCTTACTTGTTTTTTTTTTTTAAATGAGAAAAAAAGAGTTTTTTACTCGAAATAAAATATTTCTAATCAAAATTGTTAATTTTTTCACGTTAAAAAATTTACTATCCTTAAAAAAATGCATTGTGGAGGGTATTCATAGATTCGGCAAAGTCGAATTTAACTTTTCTACTTGTTTTAATTTTTTTTTTAATTAAATTTTATAATTTATATTACATATTTCACAGAAAATAATATCGTGATTTTGTTTTTAATTAAAAATGGATTTGATATTAAATTTAACTTCAATTAAACATTTTAATTGATTCAATTAATGTTTTAATTGAATTCCTAACTTTACTGAAAACAATTATAAAATAAACAAACGAAACAGGTTTTGTATGCATTAGTGTTAGTAGCCAATGAAAAAATAAAAATGCAAAAAACAACAAAAAAAACTTTTGAACTATTGTTTTGTATATTTTGGTAGTAGGTTTGGCAACAAAAAAATTTAGTTTTATTGTTTTCTTTAAGGCGAGTGGTCGTTGCGGATAAAGTGTTTGATAATAAAATGTGTACAGTTGAAATAAAAAAAAAAATATTATGCATTTGCCTTGTGTTTTGCACATTAAAATATAATACAATTTTTTTTGTTTCAACTTTACTAAAGCGACAAAAATGCATGCAATAACAAGATTTAAAAATAAAAATGTAATTTTAAATAGTTATTGATATTTTAAAATACTACTATAATGTTTCTATGCAAAACTATACCAACTGTTTAATAAAGAAAATAAATTTCTTAATAATATAAAACAAAACAATTCTATGTTTATTTATTTTAGGGCATTTTTTGAAGTTCAACTTTTAAAATTAAATTGAGTTTTGGTCTTTTTTCAATTAAAAATTTTATGTGAATCAATAAATCTATATTATTGATTTTCAATTTTATATTATTTTTTTTTAGTTTATTTAATTACAATTTTAATTGGTTTTCCATTTTATTTTCAATTAAAACTTTAATTGATTCAATTAACAATTTTATTAAGTTTTAAAACTATTTTCAAACAAAATGAGTAATTAATATGCGCATTTTCGTGATAGGTCCGAAATCAATTAATTTTTTAATTGAATCAACGAATTTCGTAATTGAAATTCATTTTTATTTTTTTCTGTGTAAGTATTTAATTAAATAAATATTCATTTATTTTTTAATTAGTTAAATACAAATATTTTTAATTTATATGCGCATTTTAGTGATTGGTCCGGATTTAATTAATTTTTTAATTAAATCTACGATTTTTTTAATTAAATAGTTTTATTTTTTGTGTAATTAAAATCGTGTTGCAAAGTGTTATTAAAAATTTAATTGTGTCAATTAATTTTTTTAATTACGAAAAATAATACGTCAAAAAGTTTTAATTTTTAAAAGAGGGTGTTAATGATTCCTGATTTAGTGGCACCCTTTTACTTACAAACATATAAAAATATATATCCTTGATAAAAACAACACGTAAATTTCACACAAACGGGATAAAAAAAAACTCCCAACACTTTTTTCCTCATCATTATATTACAATCCTACATATCGAAATACTGCTGCAACAAATAAAACACAGTAAAGTAAGAAAAAAAATCCAACAAAGATTTTCAACTCAGAATTTAATACTGAGAATTATAGAAAAAAAGGAAAAACCCCATACATTTAACATTTGCAACATAGGGCTAAATCGAATATAAGCGTACCGAACGACTGAAATGCCAGCAAAAAAAAAAGGAAAGAAACATAATGAAAATGCAATTAATTCTTTTTTCCAGCAATTTCTTTTGACTGCCTTCATAAAGATATACAGCAGAGAGAAGCAAAGATAAATGAAAGGACGTTTGGAAAGAAGAAGTAGGCAAGTATGATGGTAGTTATTGCACTATATACGGACATATGTATCAGAGAAATTGTAGTGACTTTTGCTGTTAAAGCCCGACAGTTGATGCTAGTGCTAGATGCTGTAAATATTATGACTTCTGCCATTTGTTTCAATTTTTATATTTTTTTTTTCGTTGTTCATAACAGCCTTCGTTGTAGCAGGCTGATTCACCGTTATACTATAAAACCGGCAGGGTTACTACTACTCTTCAGCTATAAGACCACTCACATTAAATGAGGAAACCAATTATTTGCGCTTATAAAAGATTTGTTCAGGATTTGAAAATTATTACAAATGTATAAAAATAAGTAAAAGTGTTGTGTAGTAGATGTCTTTAACGAATTGTTAGAACTCTACACATAGGAAAAATAAAAATTGAATTTTTTAGGCGCCCCAGTAGGCTAGTTGGTAGCTTGCTAGTCTATGAGTCTAGGGTCGTCGGTTCGATTCCCACCAGAGGCCTTGGTCTGTTTCGCTACAACGAGACGAAGGTCATTGTTACCAGTTCTCGGTTAGGTAAAATTAGTATATGATTTGTAATTATATGGTAATTCTTAATAAAATAAAATACATAAAATAAATAAAAAATTGATTTCAATTAAAAACGTTGTAGATTCAAATAAAAAATTAATTAATTTTGGACAAGTTGCAGCTATTTTCGTTTGGACTGCATATTTCTTTACACGGTCACAAGGACGGATGGATATCGATAGAACGTCCAAAAACATTACAATTACAAAATGTGAATTTGCAGTTTTATTGCATATTTCCAAGGAATATTTTTTTTCCTTAGTCATTTTTTCATATCTCTCATCATTTTCGAGATAAACTTAAAATGTCAATTTTTTAACGTTTGAACGCGATTTTTTCAAAAACGGTTTTGGCGAAGATTTTGATTTTTGTTCAAATATAGTAGTGGCCATATCTCCAGCAAAACATTATCATGAGTTAATGTTTTGGGCAAGAGTAAAAAATGTTTATTCCAACAAGGTCATCAGCAGGGAAACCAAAAATATGCTCTAAAAAACACGTTTTATGCGCTTAAAAAATGCCCTTAAAAACGGAAAATATGCTCTAAAAACAATAAAAATATGCTCTTAAAAAAAATGATGTCCCCTTTTTTGCGGTGGTTTTTACAATTTGTTAGAGAATAGATTTAAAAATAAATGTTGTCATAAAAAAAATTGGAAAAAAATGCTCTAAAAATTGAAAAAAAAATGCTCTAAAAATGTAAAAATATGCTATAAAAAGTGAAAAAATGCTCTAAAAACTGAAAATATGCTCTAAAAATATGCTATTATGCTAAAATATGCTCTTAAACCTAAAATATGCAAAAATATGCTCTTAAGGCTAAAATATGCAAAAATATGCTCAAACAAATCGATGCCAGATTTCTTACATTGCCCATTTATCAATAAAATGCACAGGAAAAAACATGATACTGCATATTTTTGGTTTCCCTGGTCATCAGCATCATCATTATCATCATCGTATAGTACATTTTATATATCTGATTAACATTGACGGTCGTTTTTCTTAGTGATTAAAGCCTGAAATTTATCAAATAGAAAAAAAACCGATAGGGGAAAAAAATATCAAAGGGCACTACAGCCATAATAACATCAACAACTAAACAAAAGACTTAAAGTATTATGAAAAGAAACAAATGATTTTTAAATACAGGCGTCATTTTGTCTATGATGGCGGTATACTAGATATCATTGCAATGTAACACAAAGTGGATTTAATTTTTTTTTTTGTAATTTGTCTGGCTGGCTGCTAAAATATTTGAACTTTTCATGTATTTTTTGGAGAATTTACTATAGAAAAATCCATAAATTTAATTATAAAATTTAGTTAGATATTTAATTGTAAGTTTTAAATTATTTATTTAAAGGATTTTGTTTTAATCGAAAAAGAGAAAGGTAAAGTGAGATGAAAAAGCTCAGTGAAAACTCAGTGTTGCCAGGTACATTTACTACTTCCGCCTAAAACATTTTAAAATTTAAATATTATTTTTAATATTTTTTGTTTTGTTAAGTTTATAAAATAAAATCAAAATTTATTTTTTGTTCAGCCCTACCAAATGTAAAAAAACCCTGAAATTAAGCGATTTTTTAATAAAAAGCCGCTAAACACTTTAAACTAAAAAAATCACATATTTATTCAAATGGCTGGGAATTCCATGAAAATACGTGTTCTTGTCGATAGTCTTAAAATAATATCAACAAATTATCTCTCCAAATCAGTTATTTTTCATAAAATTATCATCCATTTGTTTTTGCATATTGAGAAGAAATTGAATATGTTTTGCAATGCATTTTTTCTGCATATTTTCCACTTATAAGTGCTTATTTTTTCCACATAATATCCCAAAAACTTTTGCAATCATAAGTTTATTAGGGTTGCTATTTTCTTTTTCAGAAAAAGAGTACGACAACCTTACAAAAGGAGAACATTTGGCCCAAAAAGAGGACAATATTTTTTTTATAAATTAATTTTAAAACAATCAACAACGCTATTTGTATTTAAAAATGTTCTTAATGCTGATAAGAAAATACAATTTGTGTTTCAAGAATTTCCATTTTCATTTCAAAATATCTTTATTATATATATGCTCTTCAAAAAATTCCATTTGTTTATTAAAGATTTTTCAAAGGCATTTAGAAAATTTTGAAATAAAAATATAAATTTTTGAAATAAATTTGGAATTTTCTGAAATTTTTGAAATATAAATGGAAATTCTGATAAATTTTTATTTAAAAATAAAAATTGTTTTATTCGACCTTTGAAATATTATATTTTGAGTTTATTCTAGCTGGAGCTCATTATTTCCTATACTAATTAAAGCTATGATGTTCTTATAGAATAATTTTCAAAAAAAATTTATTTTTTTTTGTTTTAAATTTATTTTTTCGTGTTTTGGAATTTGTCAGATTTCATTGTCAAGACTAATAAACAAATATAAAAACCATATACTACAAGTATTAAAGAAAATTTAAATGATAAATCGTTAATGTTCAAACAAAAATATAAATACATATTCAATTCTTAATATTCATTGAGAATTAGAAGAAAAAAATTGTGCAATCACGATCGTCAAATAACCAACACGATCGTGTTTTTGCTAATAGATTGTACAATTTCTTCTTCACATTCTCAATGAATGAAGAGTTGAATATGTATTAATAATTATTGTTCACGCTTTGCCCTCAAAAAGTAGACATTATTGCTTATAAGCAGGGACAGGACCTTCATGCACTAAAAAATTATGTTTTAGGCGCCTAAAATATGCACTAAAAACTATTGAAATATGCACTAAAAATCTTAAAATATGCACTTAAAATCATAATTATCCACTAGTTTTTTTAATTTTATTAAAAAAAACATAACGTTAGAGTTTAGTATGTCATTGTAAGCTCAGATATAGATATATACTGGTGTATAAAATTTTATTGAAAAATAAAAATGATCTAAAAAAAATTTAACAATTGCTTTATTACAAAAAATAAAAAAAAATCATAAAAAAAATTTTAAAATGGCTAAAGATACTAAAAAATAGCTGAAAAGTAAAATTTGTACAAAATATGACCTAAAAATATGCATTTATAGCGAAATAATAGCAAAATATGCAAAAATATGCATTTTATGCAAAATATGCAAAAATATGCACTAACGAATCAATGCCATTTTAAAGCAAATTCTTTGATTCGCAAAGATATTTTGTTTATGCTGTTCTATGACCAAAGGGAAAAAACATGCATTTGCATGAAAGTCCTCTCCTTGCTTATAAGCTAAAATATAGCCAATAATTCAAAAGTTTAGAAGCAATAAAAGAAGTTATTGGGGAAAGTCCAAAAAGTAGGACAACCCCGGACACTTTCTAAAAAAGAAGTAGGCCTGCCGACGGTGTCCGCGGAAAAGAGGACGGCTGGCAACCCTAAGTTTAAACAAAATTTTAATCGTTTATTTTAAAATCAGACAAAATATTAGTGCTATTCATCTAAACGCGTTTAAACACCTCGCATACCGTGTATATCTGGTATGTTTATACAATTTACAGTGCCAGGAAAAAGTATTCGTCGCTCAATGTTTTTTTTTTTTTTAAATCTTAAATATCAATATTCCTTTTGCCTAAACTGCAAATTTTTTTTCCACAAACATTCTTTGGCTCTCAATATAAAGAAATTGTTGTTTTTGGTGATTTGAATTTTCATCTTCTTTGCAAAAAAAGCGAAAGATAAATAAAGCTCAAATATTTTTTCCAAAAAAGTATTCGTCGTTTTGCTGTTTTGTGAAATTCTCCACTAGTAAAACAGCGAGTTGATTTAAAAAACTTACAGCGTCTAAGGATTTTGGTAAGTTAAGATTTGTTTCTGAAATCCCGGTCGGAATCTTGCAAATTGGAAGGATATGGCGGAATTCTAAAAAAAGTACCAAAGAAGAAGGAGAAATCATCATCAATAGAGTCAAAAAAGAAAATTCTTTCAAAAATATTGCCGAAGCGGTTATTAGACTCATTACCACTGCCAACAGCGTTTTTTTAGGTACGCGAGAATCGGGCGGTATGTAAATAATAAAAAATCGGATCTTCAACTTGTTGACTGATCAAAAAAAGAGCAATAGCCGTCAAAAATATCACAAAGGGTCCATGAAAAACTGCGTCTGTATAGCTACGCAAGTATTTTACGACTATGGTACACAAGCTTCTGTTGAAACTATTCGCAATATACTGCATAAAGCCACGTACTTCCCGTTGAAAACCCTTTATATCAAGAAAAAAACATGCCGAAGCGATTGAAACACGCCAAAACTTACCTTAATCATGACCTTAATCACTGGAACCGAATAATTTTTACCAATGACAGTATATTTAACCTATTCAAGTCTGATGGAAAGGTTAAAGTGTGGCGAAAGTCGTAAACGGAAACGCAAGAGAATACCCTAACATGCTCTGTTAAACATGCTGAAGTTCCCAACTAGTTAGATGGTGTATAAAGACGAACGGGGTGTGGCAAAAAAAAAATTGTTGAATGTATTATGGACTAAAAGGTCTACATTTACATCATCAATGCTTACCTCCAAGATAGTTTAAAGCGCTTACCAAGCAATTATATATTTACTAAAGATAACAACCCAAAGCATGTGGCTCTTTATACGGAGTTATAGTTATTATAAAATGGAGAAGACGCTTTCCGAAGTCCAGATATTAACCAAATCGAGGATATATGGGAGGATCTCGACCAAGTCATTGAAAAAAAGACATTTCTGATAAGAAAAACTTAAGAAATGCATTAAAAGACAAATTTGGTCAAATTATTTCGGAAATAATGCTCAATTACATCAATTCCATGCCTAGATGTTTGACGGCAGTAAAAAAGAATAGTGTTGGTACAAAAAACGTTTCAAAATCCAAATCGCAGAGTGATAATTGCAGTTCCCGAAAACAGACGAATACTTTTTTGTTTTTATTTTATGTAATTTTTCTTTTTACTAATTATGTTGCCTTCATTTAATGTATTCTTTGTTATTTTTGTTGGGATTTGGATAGAAGACGTAATCAACATTATGTATGTAAAAAAAATAAAAAAAAAATTTGCAGTTTCATGGCAAAAATATAGCATTTATAAAAAAAAAATAAATCGACGAATACTTTTTACTGGCACTGTATGTCAAACTCCATTTATAAAAAATAAGTTTGGTAAGTTTACACGGTATACGAGGTGTATACGAGTTTAAATGAATACATCCATTTTGTTTTTAAAGAGATTTTGTTTGTCATACATTTGACATATTTAATTAAATAAATGGTTGCCACAGTTTTCAAAGAATAAAAAGAGTATTTCAGACATGAGTATACTGCCGCACACTTACAAAATTTTATCAAATCGAAACACATTTATTAATTAAACGTTGATATTGAATATAATTACTCACTTACCTTATTAAGCACTTCCATTCTTGGAAATCTAAAAAAAAAATGATAAGTTTATTGAAAATTTGTTCAAATTTGTTTTAGAAAAATAGTATAAAAAGGAAAGCGGACCAAATTTATATTTAGGGGATGCAAATGAGAAGGAAAGAACCCACAATTTAAGAGCGTCATATTATGATGGAAAATTTTAGCATAACTTGTTTGTAGCAACCATAAAAATTTTGCAGCAAACATATTATGATCCTAAATATTCGAAAAATTATAACTCAGAACCATTATATGATTGCAACAAAAATTTTATGATTGCTATAAACATATTTTGATACATTTTTCAATCATAATATGACGCTCTTAAATTATGGTGACCACAATCTTATCTCTTCTCTGAAAAAGAAAGTATTTCACAGGGCACCCACCGATTGTCCTGAAACTTTAATATGGGAATGAGAGGAAGAAAAATAAGAGTTACCTGTTTTTTCTTAGCTACCCAATCTCAAATTTAAAAAAAGGTTTCAACCTTATTAAAGAATTAGGGCTTTCGGGAAAATCCGTATAAAAGCCGAACTAGCAGGAATTTTTCCAAACGAAAAAATACGGGTCAGCTTAATTTTGAAAGAGATTATTACATATGATTTTGGCTGTCGTACGTATGTATATACATCTCCATATAAACTACCCCATCGATCACACATTTTTGACAATAGTGAACTTACCGAAGCCGAATTTGGACGCGACCGGTACACCATTGGATAGGCATTTAAAAAACCTTTCGACCTGTATAAAATGTTCATATAGTTTCTTTTGAAAAAAAAAATGGAAAAATCCTCAAAAAACGAAAAAAAAATCCTGTTTTTCCCCCTCCCCTTTGACCCGCTAAATGTGAGATTGGACAGCTATAAAAAAGCAGGTGACTCTTATTTTGCTCCCCTCTTTCCAATATTTCAGGACAATCTGTGGGTGCCCTGTGAAAGACCTTCCTTGTGAGTGTACACGAAAGCCCAATATGACAGTTTTGGTCTAATTATCGCACCATACATTAGCCTGTACCGAAAAAAATTATCGGTATTTCCAAAGCTGATAATGGGAAAAATAATACAAAAATATTCGGAGTCTGTCTTTGCCTCCCTAGAACCGGTTAAAGTTCGCAATCGTAGGTATTTTGCCAAACAAAAAAAAAATTGTGTTTTGACAGCTACTGGTGTCAAAATTTGCCGAATGTTTAGTACATTAAGGGAAAAATATTTAAAAAGTTTTCATGGAATAATTTTGGTCCACCAGATCATATTAAGAAAAAAATCTAAGTTTTTGGCAATATGTATTGAACTTTAAATATTTATAGTAGTATTTCAATATTTATATTGAATCAAGTTCAGAAGGGTACTTTAAATCGTCCATGTTCCTTTAGTACCATTTTAAGCCACTTAAAAAAAAAGTTGAAAAAAGTTGAAAAAAGTCGAAAAAATATTTATTTTTCTAGTTTTTGCAGCAAAAATTGAATAAGTTGATTAAATTTCATAATGCAAATATTTTTTCCTTAATGTACCCCACAATATGCACATTTTGACACCAACTGCAGCCAAAACAAAAAAATATTTGTTTTTGACGAAATACACTACGATTGTGAACTTCAACCAGTTGTAGGGAGGCAAAAATAGGCTCCAATTTTTTTTTTTGGATTATTTTTCCCCATTATAAGCTCTTGAAAAAGCTTCGTTTTTTTTGGTATTACCTTAAATTTTATTTTCCGGGACAGGCTACAAACAGTGGATGAATAGGTACGGTTTTAGACCCCACCTTCTTCCGCAATTCCCTTGCAGGTGTAAAAAGCACATATCGACTTTTTCATCCTTTCCTCTGTATTAATTTTTCAAGAAAGTTTCAGTCCAGGATCACAGTTAGATAGTTCCAGGGTGATTCCACCTAATTTGGGAAGAACAAACCTATTTATCTTAGTCCTTTTTGTGAACAAAACGGGTTCGGTTTTGGAGGGATTACCTCTCAGACACGTCGAGAATATCTCTAGCGCTGATTCCATTTATTTTCTTTTGGAAATTAAATTGTTGAATTTTCTTGTTTTAATTTTTTTTTCTTATAATAAACTCCATATTAAACATCAAAATGTATCTAATCTCTAGCTAATCTAACATTTTATAATGCAGCAAAAAAAAAAACACCCAACCAAAATTTTAAATTAAATCATGTAGTTTTGAAAATTAAACCAAAGCTTGACAAATTACAACATGTTTAGGATAATAACACAACGACATATACAAGAACGGAAAAAATCACTGTAAAAATAGATAAAAATTAAATACAATTTAAATAACAACCATAAAACTAGGTAAAATATTTATACACACCATACAACAACATTTTATAGAGAACCAGGGATGGTAAACTTGGGAAAGCACAAAGGGGAGAAAAGTGAAACTAGAGTTTTGCAAACAAAATCTCTGGTGGTGTAAGAGCAACCAGGAAGTTTCAGGTTCGATTATGGACGTAGGTAGCCTTCATTTCATAGAGAACCAGATATGGTAGACTAGAGAAGAACAAAAGGAAGTCAAATAAAATGAAAAATAAATGTTGTTAGAAAGTGATATTTTTGCACTAGCAACAAGAAGGTTTAAAGTTCGACTCTCGGTTTATAAATTATAAAAAAAGGTTGTGTTATGATGTGATCCAACATTTTGATTCGTACATTTTATATATATCATATTTTTTTTGTGAACCCCAGTTTACCCACCACCGCTTATGTACACATTACTTAAAACCTTAACTAAAATTACCAGAAAGATAGACACAGACTATCAGTGAATGCATGTTAAAAAAGGGATTTAAATAAACGAACCGAAAAATAAAACATGACAGTTGTAATTCTATATTGTATAGAAAATACATATAAACTAACGACTTTGTATGTAGTGTTTGTTATGTATTCATGTGTAATATAACTAAATGTTAAAGTAATTGTAGATTTACCTAGACATACATATACAGTACAAATAACGTAATGAATACATAGTGACAATCATAAGTTATGGGACCAACTTAATAGAGATTTTCTGCACAAAACAAAAAATTTTAAGAATTAAAGATTTCCCTGTATTCCTCCTGTTAGATAAGAACCAAAAAATACCGTAATTTTAGTAGTGTAAGAGGGTCAATATGTTCCACAAATATATTTGTCTTAATATTTTCTAGAAATTTTCTGCACATTTCTTACACCTCATATGTAAAGAAAACATAGTTACATATACCGATATGGGGTGTAGGCTAGTTGGAAGCGTAATAGCCTTTCAACGTGGAGCTCGTGGGTTCGATTCCCACCAGAACCCTTGTTTTTTTTTGTTATGTCATCCCAGACTCGATAATTGTGGCTTTGTCTGGTCCGGGGTTGAAGCGTGGGATCGTTTTAATGGTGGAAAAATAAGATTCCTCCTTTGGATCCTATTTCTCTGGACGGCCCTGAAATCACCTTCTCAGATGAAGCCAAGTATCTTGGAGTGTTTCTAAATAGGAAGTTGAATTTTCATTCTGCTGTATGGAATCATTGTCTGGTGGCCTGCTTTAGAGACAAAACGGAACTGTGTCTCTATCACGAAGGTACTGAGAATGGCGTCGATGTGCATCACTGATGCTCTTCGTACTACACCTACGGCTGCATTAGAAGTCCTCCTTCACCTGATACCATTGGACATATTGGGTAGGCAGTGTTCGGCTACGTCGGCACTTCGACTTAACAACACACTACAATGGAGGAGCAGCGATTGGGGTCATAGCGTGATCTTAAAGAAGATAACAAAATGTGGACTGTGCTCACTCTATGAGCCTTTCTTGGATGAGGGGAATTCCGGGTATTGGAGCCACCATAAATTTTTACACGGATGGATCGAGGCTGCACTAACAAGTGGGCTTTGGAGTCTATTCTGAAAAGTTTAGGTTGAGTCTGGCTCGATTATTGCCGGGTCAGTGCAGTGTTTACTAGGCAGAGATGCTGGCAATAAAGAAGGTGACTGACAGGTTATGCTGCAATGTATTGTCTACAACTGCAGTCAAAATCTATTCTGACAGTCAAACCGCGGTCAGGTCCCTGGAGTCAATATTTCTGAAAACAAGATCTGCCCTTAACTGCCGCACGTCTTTAAATGAGATGAACAAGCAGTTTGATATACGACTCATATGGGTCCCAGGGCACGGAGATATTCCAGAAAATTGCAAAGCCGATGAGTTTGCAAGACTGGGAACTACCTTACAGCTTTCAACAGAGTTAGTATGTGTTGGTATGCCTCTAGGAACTTGCAAGCAAAATCTATGGCTTTGTCCCGCGACGGAGACTAATGAAAGATGGGCGAATGGATGGACGTGAGAGACAATACGACAGATTTGGCCATCACTTAATAAAAAGCGCACAAGTGAGCAGATATCGCTTCCAAGAGGGGAGATTCCGACGTGCTATAATTACTGGATAATTTGTTATAGGGAAGCACGCAGAGCCGTTAAATGTGCCGTCGAATGACTTTTGCCGGAGTTGCATATAGGAAGAGAGGTTGGAAACCATCGAACACTTCATCTGCCACTGCCCGGCACTTTCTGGTCAGAGACTTGCTTCACTGGGATCTAGGGAGTTTCACTATCTCTCTGATTTGTCGGATGTCAAATTTCAATATCTAAGGAGTTTCATAAGATTCATACACAGCAAAAAGTTTTGGTTTACTTTTTTAACTTAAAACCCACTTTGGAATTAAATTAAATTTTTTTGGGATTAAATTTAGTATTGAATCGGAAATAGGGAATTGTTTTTACACCATGAATATTTAAAAGAATACTTTATTGGAATAAATTCAATTATTTTTTGTCTTTGATATATATAGGGCATTCCATGTCAAATCGGACACTTTGAAATTCTTTTTTTTTAGATTTTCCCAATTTGTTAACAGTTTTTAGTACCCTTCGAAAACTCCTTCGTGGTAAATTTTCAGATTTTTTTGATGATCCGTTCAAAAGATATCGAATTTTTGAAAATTGGTAGTTTGTTCCTTTACTCAAACTTCTTTTACTCATAACTTCTTCAATAATGGTCCAAATTTCAAATTTTTTGCTTTCAAAATTTTTGTTTTTTTACGTATTTAAAAAAAAAAAATCCTAAAAAATTCTTAAAAGCGCTCTAGTAAGCGATTTTTAAGTTTTAAAATTTAAATCTCATTTTTTTGCCCAGTAGGATCGTAGGATAACGATTATTACCATTTTTTTTGTTAAATTTAAAAAGAAAAAATTTATTGTAATTTTCCAATCTTAAAGCCATTTCTACTGCTCCAATGGTGCGTCATAGAGGGGTCATTTACAAGACCGACCCCCATTAATTTTTACGTCTAAACATTTCTTTAGAACAAACTAATACCCTATCTCCAATTTCTGAGGGGGCTCCCACACAAAACGACATTTTTTAAAATTTGCTCCAACCGCTCTAACTGCCCCAATAGTGCCCTTAGAGCAACAACAAAATGTATGACCGACCCACAATATTTTTTTAGTACAAACATTTTCTCTGAACACACCTACCCTCTATATCTAATTGTTAAGGCGCTCCCCATACAATTTTTTTTTATTTTTTGTAAATTTGTTTTATTTAATTAGCTTCTACCAGTCCAATGGTGCGTCCGAGAGGGGTCATTAGTATGACCGACCCACATTTATTTTTACCCTCTAACATTTTTGTAAAACATACCTACGCCCTATCTCCACTCCCTAAGTAGGCTCCCATACAAATAACAGTTGGAGCAAATTTTATAAAAATGTAATTTTGTATGGGAGCCTACTTAGGGAGTGGAGATAGGGCGTAGGTATATTTTAAAAAAATGTTGTACGGTAAAAATAAATGGGGGTCGGTCATACTAATGACCCCTCTCGGACGCACCATTGGACCGGTAGAAGCTGATTAAGTAAAACAAATTTACAAAAAATAAAAAAAATTGTATGGGGACCGCCTTGACAGTTAAAGATGGAGGGTAGGTGTGTTCAGAGAAAATGTTTTGACTAAAAAAATATTGTGGGTCGGTCATACATTTTGTTGCTCTAAGGGCACTATTAGGGCAGTTAGAGCGGTTGGAGCAAATTTTAAAAAATGTCGTTTTGTGTGGGAGCCCCTTAGAAATCGGAGATGGGGTCTTAGTTTGTTCGAAAGAAATGTTAAGACGTAAAAATTAATGGAGGTCGGTCTTATAAAGGACCCCTCCATGACGCACCATTCGAGCAGTAGAAATGATTTTAAGATTAGAAAATTACAACAAAATTTTAAAAAATAGTAATTATCGTTATCCCACGACCCGCCTGGGCAAAAAATTTGTAGAATCGATAGATGTTTTACACAAAAAAATTTCAAAAAAATCGAAGAGTACAAACTTTTTAAAAAATGAGATTTAAATTTTAAAACTTAAAAATTGCTTACTAAAGCGCATTTAAGAATTTTTTGGGATTTTTTTTTTTTTAAAAGTACGTAAAAAACAAAAATTTTGAAAAAAAAATTTGAAATTTGGACCATTATTGAAGAAGTTATGAGTAAAAGAAGTTTGAGTAAGGAACAAACTACCAGTTTTTAGAAATTCGATATATTTTGAACGGATCATCAAAAAAATCTGAAAATTTACCACGAAGGAGTTTTCGAAGGGTACTAAAAACTGTTAACAAATTGGGAAAATCTAAAAAAAAAAAAATTCAAAGTGTCCGATTTGACATGGAATGCCCCATATATACACCAGCTCGGTATTAAAATTATCCCAAAATTTTTTTACAATAGGGAAACCTTTTACAGTCCCGTTTTATCACAACAGACCTCGGAGACGTAAAACGTCAGCATCCACTTTTAACCTTACGTAACCTTCGGAGACGGACAGACGGACGGGCATTGCTAGAATGTCTCAGAATCAATCACTGATCAATAATATGCATACTTCATGGGGTCATATTTACCGAAATTTCGATGTATAAAAAGTACTTAAATAAAATGTTTCTTTTTTAACTTTTTATTTTAAAATGATATTTCTGTAAGATAGTACTTTTATGAAATGATACTTTTATAAAATGTTACTTTTAAAAAATGACACTTTAATAAAATGGTACTTTTATAAAATGGTACTTTTAAAAAATGGTACTTTTAGAAAATGGTACTTTTATAAAATGGTAATTTAATAAAAAGGTAATTTTATAAAATTGTACTTTTAGAAAATGGTTCTTTTAGAAAATGGTACTTGTAAAAAATGGTACTTTTAGAAAATAATACTTTTGTGAAATGGTACTCTTTATAAAATGGAACTTTTTATCAAATGGTACTTTTATAAAATGGCATTTTTTTAAAATAGTACTTTTCTAAAATGGTTCCTTCTTCAATTGGTGCTTTATAAAACGATACTAAACTGAACGGTACTTAAATAAAACGGTACTTTATTAAATTATGATTTTTTTTTTATTTTAGAAATGTCTGAGAATTTTTCTAAAATACAAAAATTTTTCAGATTTTTTTCTTAATGGAAAATTTCTCAGTTTCGTTGCTAGCTGGTCATCTGATTTTAAAAAATGGTACTTTAATAAAATGGTACTTTTTTAAAGTGGTATTTTTTATAAAATGTTTTTTTTTATTAAATGGTACTTTTATGAAATGGCACTTTTATAAAATGGAACTTTTTTAGAAAATTTTTTTAACATACAAAAATTTTTCAGATTTTTCTCTTAATTGAAATTTTCTCAGTTTCGTTGTTAGTTGGTCATCTGATTCATTCACAAAATTTTCACTTGCAAAAATTTTCTACATACCTATATATATTTATAAATATTTATATGTATGGTGCACAATACCATTTCATGGACGTTACCATGTGTAATTGATTTTATCGGCCATGTTAATTTTGATTAAATATGCAAATCGACGACGACACACAATATTCCCATTTGCCACACTAACCAATACCAACAAATAAACTATGTATGTATAAGCCTTTCCCTTTTGGCATTCAACATCATTTATGTTATCCACAAATATACAGACAGACATAAACACAAAAACACACATACATAGACACATGTACACTTAAATAGAAATTGTATGAGGCCAGAGTTTACTGATTGGGGGCGTATCATAAAAATGTAAGTTACCAGGAACTGATAGGTGCTGTTTGGTTGTATATGTATATTTTTTCCTATACATTTATGGGAAAATTTAATAAGGTGTCACTTATATGTGTGTGTTATACAAATATTTTGAAATTTAAATTATGTTGATTAATTTAACGTAATGTTATATTTTTCTCTCTTAACTAAACGCCTAGTTAAAATACAATTGAATGTTCTTAAAAGAAAAGTACCATACTATTAAGTACCATTTTATTAAAGTATAATTTTATAAGTTACCATTTCGTGAAAGCAGAATTTTATAAAATAACTATTTTTTAAATCCCGTGGTATAGAGAAGACCCTGTAGGTTTGTTGGTAACGTGCTAGCCTTTGAACGTGGGGGTCGTAAGTTCGATTTTTACAAGAACCCTTAGTCGGTTTCGATACAACAAGACGACGGTCATTGTTAGCATTTCTTGATTAGGTTAAAATTATTAAAACTGTATTTTTTTTATAAAAATTCAAAAGAGCCCTTTCATTAAAGTACCAATAAAGTACCATTAACCAATAACAATTTCAAAGAAAATATTTTTAAATGCAACTATTTTATTAAAGAAGCATTCTGTCAAAATTGAAATGTTTAAAGAACTATTTAATAAAAGCACTATTTAATAAAAGTACCATTTTATTAGATTAGCAAATTAAAAAAGTACTGGTTTCTCTATTTTAAAACGTTTTGTTGTAGAAAAGTAACATTTCATTTCATTTAAATTTCATTTTATTAATGAAACGTTTTATAATCATTAAAAAAAGTACCATTTTATAAAGTACCAAATTTTAATAGTATTTTAAAAAGTATCATCATTTAGGATCTTTTTAATAAGTACCCAAAAAATAAGATTTTTTCGTTTTTAATTTTTATACCCTCCAACTTCAGTATGGGGTTATACTCACTTTGTCATTCCGTAAGTAACGCATCGAAATATCGGTCTAGGATCCCATAAAGTATATATTTTATTGATCAGTGATCGATTCTAAGACATTGTAGCGATGTCCGTCCGTCCGTCCGCCGGTCCGTGTGTCTGTCCGTCTGTAGAGGACACGATACAGTCCAAAATAAAAGAGCTTATATTCCTAGGCAGGTTAAGTTCGGAAATGGGCAAAATCGGACCAAGGGGAAAAAAGTTTCCCCTTGGAGAACTAAACTAACCTAAGAAAAACCGAATTTTTTTGAAGGGTTTTTTGTACTTTTGCCAAGCAAATGCAACATTCTTATCTCAGAAGAAGTTCAAAATCGCAAGGGGAAGTTGTCCCTAAAGTCTCCCACCAACCCCCTGGATTTTTTTAAAGCTTCCAACTACAGTATGGGGGTATACTCACTTTGTCATTCCATGTATAACGCATCAAAATATCGGTCTAGGACCCAATAAAGTATATATATTTATGATCAGTGATCGATTCTAAGACATTCTAGCGATGTCCGTCCGTCTGTCCGTCTGTAGTTAACACGATGCAGTCCAAAATAAACGAGCTAGACTCCCGACATTTGGCACGAATATGTCTTATGTTTATAGGCAGGTTAAGTTCGTAAATGAGCAAAATCGGACCAGGGGGAAAAAGTTCCTCCTTGAAGAACTAACCCAACCTATGAAAAATACCATTTTGTTCATGATTTTTTTGTGTTTTGTTTAACAAATGAAACATTTTTATGCTACAAGAAGCTTAAAGTCCTGCATTTGGACCCAAAGAATTAGAAAATGTGTTTTTTTTTCGGGGGGGGGGGGGGGGCTTTTATGGGCGAAGAATACATTTTTAATATTGATAAACTTGTATTTCTTTTGCGCAAAAAGCATAATAATTAATTTTTAAACATATATTCGAGAATAAATTTGCCCTCCCCCCCAATTACTACTACCCCCCCCCCCCCCCAATAAAAAAAGAAAACGCCCCTGCAATTTGTTTTATTTTTTTGCATGTTGGAGGGTATAAAAGATTCGGCACAGCCGAATTTAGCACTCTTACTTGTTTATATTTTTATTTTTGCATGTTGGAGGGTATAAAAGATTCGGCACAGCCGAATGTAACACTCTCACTTGTTTGAGCTATTTTTTCCCAGTTGGCAAAATAAAATCACCGCTGATATACTGCTGACTCTCCCTTTATAAAATGGGTGATATCTTCATACAATTTTTTCAAACGTCCCTTATGACATGTTAGCAGTTGGTCAGCAGTGCCCACCAGTATCGGTGGGTAACCAACAATTCATTTAAAAAACCGCTGACCAACTGCTGACATGTCATTTGTGATATTTTTAAAAATGGTATGAAGATAATCGCAATTTTATTAAGGGAAAGTCAGCAGTATGTCAATGGTGATTTTTTTTTGCTGACTGGGAAACTGTAAAATCTTCAATAAAAAAATTCTCTGGAAAAATTATTGAAATTGAGAATTTTTCTTTGTTTTTTTGTTTTAAATTTTAGTGATTTTTTCGGGGAAATTTTTATAAATTAGATTTTTTTGAATAAATAACATTTAAAATATAGGAACTGATGGTTCCGAACCAATTCCAAAAATGTGCTTGGAAGAATAACAGCAAATGAGGAGGTCCATAACAAAACGCGCCAATTCCACTTTTGAGTTTTTTGTTTTTTTGACTGAATACTATTCTACACATTAACATCAATGCAACCATTACTAAAAAGCATCCCAAAGCTCAATATTTGCATAGCAATTCACTACTGACTTTAATTATGAAACATTCCAATGCTCAGTACTTACACCCATACTCAGTGCTGACTTTGTTTATATTTATGCGTTTATCTAAAAAACTGTTGAAGTGGAATTGGTGCATTTTGTTATGAACCTCCTCAAATGTTTCTTCAGGGTAGACACAGGCTAGGTTTTCACGCCAATTTCTAACCCCACTTTGGCCAAGTGGGCTACTCGAATCTAATCATCCGATTTCAAAAATTTGTTTATCAATACTTAAAATGGTTCTTCAGGGAGGACCCAGATTTCATCGGCCATTCCCACTTCTACGCAGATTTTGGCTAAAAAAAACGTAAAATTTAAAATTCTTCGAAACTACTCATCCGATTTCAAAAATGTTTTCACTAATTCTTGGAATGATTCTCCAGGATGAAAATAGGTTAGATTTCGCTGACCATGCCCACTTCTACGCTTACTTTTGTACAAATACGTAAGATTTGAAAATCTCCGAAACTACTCTAGGGACAGATTCCAAAAATGTGCTGGGTGCCAGGGTGAATACAGACTAGGTTTTCACGCCCACTTCTACGCCCACTTTTGGCAAAAAAAAACTTCATTTTAAAAATCTACTTATCCGGTTTTAAAAATTTGTTCCTTGGAATGGTTCTTCAGGGTTGACCTAGATTTTATCGACCAATTCTCATTTCTACACAGATTTTGACAAAAAAACCTTAAATTTGAAATTCTTCGAAACTACTCATCCGATTTCAAAATATTTTTCACTAATTCTTGGAATAATTCTCCAGGTTGGAAATGGGTTAGATTTTACTGACCATGCCTACTTTTGTACAAAATCTCCGAAACAACTCATCCGATTTCAAAAAATGTTATGAATGGTCTTACAGGGTGGTCATTGCCTGGGTTTCATGACCACGCACACTTTATTGGCCAGGAGAAGTAAAACTTTAAAATCTCCAGAATCACCTATTCTATTTCAAAAATGATTTCGTCAATTTTAAGAATGGCTCTTCAGGATGGACCTAGGGTAGGTTTCATCGACCATGCCCATTCTACTTCTATTTTTGACCACGAGATTGAGAAATATATTTTGTAAATTTCAAAAATATCATCCCAAATTCTGAAATCGATTTAAAAATCTTTCCCTAATATTTATATAAGGTAATGGTCAACATCATCAACATCATCATTATTACAATTATTATTATTGCCATGTGATTATCATCTCTCTAGAGTTTACATTTACTTATTGTCTGATTTCAGAAAGTATGAGTCGAATGAGGATGATGATGATGTTGATAATATTGGGCATAAGATAATACCTTCCAATGTGTCAAAGACACTATTGACAGTTTATTATGTTTATGGTGTATTATCTCGTTATTTATGCAGCTCATGACAAATACAATTTGTTGTTTACTCTCCTCATCATCATCATCATCATCATCATCATCCTCAACAGCAACAATTTCTTGTTCTTATTTTGAATAATTTTTTATCGAAAAATCACAACTTTGTTTATGTTAATTTTTTATAGTCATATATATTCTTGCCAGATAATCTCTGTCAATATTTATTTAAATCTTAAGGAATATACAATTTATTTTGAAATATTTATTACTATTTACACAAAAGCATACACATGAAATAATAAGTTTAAAGTGAGATAAGTCCATTTAAATTTTGATTGTACGTAAGAAATCTTAATCACTTTTCAAAGGTACTCATTTTGAATAAGTGCCCCTATATCTCGGTTGTTGGTATTCCCGGAAGTACCGGGTTTGATCCTGGTACCGGTTTCCCAGTTCTCAATAATTTCCGGGATTAACGGTTTAAATATTTTTTATCCTGGTACCGGTTTTCAAAAAAACGCCGGTATAAAATAATATTTTTATAAAATTTAAATTTAGTTATATTAAAAAAAAAAACATGTCCATTAGCAGTTCGACAGCAAAAACCTCCCAGTGAAATATCCAACTGATTCGTATATATTTGCTCTTCTGATTCCAAATCTGTCATCCAAATATTCGCTGCTAAAAAATCAAAAAACAATAATTTAGCAATTTCGGTCCACTGTTCTATATTCTTAAGCTGCTTCCAAAAAAAAAGAGGATTTGATTTCATAAAAATTTTCCTCCTGATTTGAAAGCTGCAATCCAAATTTTTCTAGCATGTTTTGTTTTCGAGATATTTGCGTTTGAAAATTTTTTCAGGCGAATATCTGGAACGTGTATATCTCGAAAACAGTACATGACACCAAAATTTTAAATTTGGATGGCAGATTTGGAATCTGGAGAGCAAAATCTGTAAGAATCAGTTGGATAATTCACTGGGAGGTTTTTGTCGCGAACTATATAATCATTTTACAACTCGAAAACGGGATCACCAAGGATTTTCGTGTTAACGATTTTTAAAGGTCTAAATGCGATTACCCGATTTTGTCGCCATTTTTACAAAACCTAAATTTCCTGGAAGAGGGGTGTGTTGTGAAATTTTGTCTCCAACTTTTCATTTTCCAAATTGTACGTCAAAATATTTATTCTATTACATGTAATAGTTATGTGTTACAAATTTGAGGCCAATCGGATTAAATTTACTCGTGCCGCCCGGCGATCAAAGATTTGGATTTTTAGAAATTTTTTGAAAAATTAATAAAAAAAACTATGTTGCGACACATCATATTTATTAATTTTGATGCGCACAATACGAGTATAAAAAAATAAAATCAGTCGAACGGTTTTCGAGATATCGCTGTTTGAAATTTGCTAAAAACGTCGTCAAAAAATTTTTAAAAAAAATCTCAAAATTTCTTTCACTTGCCAGTTTCATAGAGCTTGACACAAAATTTTTGTTTTTTTCTATTTTTTTTTTGTAATTTTCACCAAAAACTCTAAACTTTGATCAAAGGGCGACTCAGGCGTATGCAGGATTGTTTTTTGAGGGCCCAACAACAACAAAAAATGTTTTGTTTTTTTTCGTGAGAGTGTTTTCCGACACATATAAAAAAATATTTTTTTGTTGCTGTTCAAAATGTAGGAAAAAACCGCCATTTTTATTTTTTTTTAACCACGATTTTAGAAATTTTTTTGATATCAGCATGCCAAAATTAATAAAAAAAAAATAAATTGCAAGATCAGTTTTTATTGGTTTATTTTTCAAAAGTCCAAAATAATGGTGTAAGTTTTCCAAAAATCTAAAACTTTGATCGAAGGGATTTATAGGACTTGGTTAAAATTAAGTTTAAACCAAATAATGTCTCTAATATAAGGGTCAAGGAAATGAAATTTTGAGATTTTTTTTAAGAAAATTTCTTGAAAAAGTAATTTTTTGCAAATTTCAAGTAGCGATATCTCGAAAACCGTTCGAACAAATTTAATTCTCGCAAGAGATTTTTTATATATTTTTTTTTTTTAATTTTCAAAACTCTAAAACTTTGATCACCGGGCGCCACGGGTTATTATACCCTCCAACCACAGTATGGGGGGTATACTCACTTTGTCATTCCATTTGTAACGCATCGAAATATCGGTCGGGGACCCCATAAAGTATATATGGCATTCCATGTCAAATCGGACACTTTGAAAAAAAAATTCTTTAGATTTTCCCAATTTGTTTACAGTTTTTATTACCCTTCGAAAACTCCTTCGTGGTAAATTTTCATATTTTTTTGATGACCCGTTCAAAAGATATCGAATTTTTAAAAATTGGTAGTTTGCTCCTTTACTCAAACTTCTTTTACTCATAACTTCTTCAATAATGGTCCAAATTTAATTTTTTTTTTTTTTCAAAATTTTTGTCTTTTTGCGTACTTTCTAAAAAAAAATCCCAAAAAATTCTTAAAAGCGTTCTAGTATGCGATTTTTAAGTTTTTAAATTTAAATCTCATTTTTGAAAATGTTTGTACTCTTCGATTTTTTTGAAATTTTTTTGTGTAAAACTTCTATCGATTCTACAAATTTTTTCCCCAGGAGGATCGTGGGATTATTACAACATAAAAATGAAGGGTTATTTTAAACACATAGCATTAATTATTACTATTTTTTAAAATTTTGTGAAAAAAAATTATTGTAATTTTCCAATCTTAAAATCAATTCTATTGCTCCAATGGTGCGTCATAGAGGGGTCATTTATAAGACCGACCCCCATTCATTTTTACGTCTTAACATTTCTTTGGAACAAACTAATACCCTATCTCCAATTTTTAAGGGGGCTCCCACACAAAACGACATTTTTTAAAATTTGCTCCAACCGCTCTAACTGCCCTTATAGTGCTCTTAGAGCAACAAAATGTATGACCGACCCACAATATTTTTTTAGTCCAAACATTTTCTCTGAGTACACCTACCCTCTATTTTTAACTGTTATGGCGGTCCCCATACAATATTTTTTATTTTTTGTAAATTTGTTTTAATAAATCAGCTTTTACCGGTCCAATAATGCCTCCGAGAGGGGTCATTAGTGAGACCGACCCCCATTTATTTTAACACTACAACATTTTTTTAAAACATACCACAGCCCTATCTCCACTCCCTAAGTAGGCTCCCATACAAATAACAGTTGGAGCAAATTTTATAAAAATGTAATTTTGAATGGAGATAAGGCGTACGTATGTTTTAAAAAAATGTTGTAGGTTAAAACAAAATGGGGTCGGTCTCACTAGTGACCCCTCTTGGACGCACCATTGGACCGGTAAAAGCTGACTAAATAAAACAAATTTACAAAAAAATAAAAAAAATTGTATGGGGACCGCCTTAACAGTTAAAGATAGAGGGTAGGTGTGTTCAGAGAAAATGTTTGGACTAAAAAAATATTGTGGGTCGGTCATACATTTTGTTGCTCTAAGGGCACTATTAGGGCAGTTAGAGCGGTTGGAGCAAATTTTAAAAAATGTCGTTTTGTGTGGGAGCCCCCTTAGAAATTGGAGATAGGGTATTAGTTTGTTCCAAAGAAATGTTAAGACGTAAAAATGAATGGGGGTCGGTCTTATAAATGACCCCTCTATGATGCACCATTGGAGCAGTAGAATTGATTTTAAGATTGGAAAATTACAATAAATTTTGTTCAAAAAATTTTAGAAAATAGTAATAATCGTTATCCCACGATCTTCCTAGGCAAAAAAAATTGTAGAATCGATAGAAGTTTTACACAAAAAAATTTAAAAAGAAATCGAAGAGTACAAACATTTTCAAAAATTACATTTAAATTTAAAAACTTAAAAATCGCATACTAGAGCGCTTTTAAGAATTTTTTTGTTTTAAAAAGTACGTAAAAAAAATTTTTTTTGAAAAAAAAAATTGAAAATTGGACCATTATTGAAGAAGTTTGAGTAAAGGAACAATCTACCAATTTTTGAAAATTCGATTCTTTTGAACGGGTCATCAAAAAAATCTGAAAATTTACCACGAAGGAGTTTTCGAAGAGTACTACAAACTGTAAACAAATTGGGAAAATCTAAAAAAAAAATTCAAAGTGTCCGATTTGACATGGAATGCCCCATATAAATAAAAAGCAATTAAAAAATAACAAAAATCAAAAAAAAATTTTGTTGGTCAAAAAAAAGGATGGACTATAACCACTGCTTTTTTTGTCAAAAAACTTTTAAATTTTTTTACTCCATATTTTTCATCTATTTTATGTAGAATTTCACGCTCGACACATTGATGCTAAATTTTTTTAAATCCGTCCAGTAGTTTCGGAGATATAACAATTTTAAGATTTTTTTGATTTGAGGAAAAATTAAAATTTCAAATTCTCTTAAGGGTTGCCACAATTTGCTTTTTCGTCAATAGCTCGGTAAATATAGGCCCGATTTGGGTCGGAGACCTATACGTCCCAACTTTTTATGCTCTTTCAGAATATGTAACCCAAATTTTTATATGGTCCCGAGAAAATTTTTTAAAATTTTCTAAGTTTCAGACACAAACATTTTTTGCGTTTTGGAGTTAAGAATTTCATAAAAAATATTTAAACAAAAAAAAATTATCCAAATTTTGAAAAATTTTACAAGTCCCGAAAAAGTTTTGGAGAATTTTCTAAGTCCCGGACACAAATTTTTTTTAGCAATTTTTTTGCGTTTTCCAAAAGAAACTGGGTACATGGGATAAATTTGAAAATTATGAGATAAAATAAAAAATTATACAAAATTCTACATATTTTTTCTTATGATATAAAATTATATCAAATTAGATAAACTTAATACTCGGATCAAAAATTATCATATTTAATCTGATATAACAAATTTTGAGTTATTTTGATCCACCAAATTTCATCATATAATTTTATCCAAATACGTGTTGGGCCGTATTAAATTATATATGGCTCAATTTCAAATTATATATGGACCTGTATATTTTTTTTAGGCGGGAAGGTAAATTTCTCCCCTAAAAAAATTTTGTTTTTTTTTTTCCTTAACAACATATCCAAAATTTATAAACAACGAAAACTGTCGCAGGAGAGGCAGCCCTTGTAAGTGGCAAGTATAAACGAGACATAAGATAACCTTTGTACAAACCTCAATAAATTAAATTAACAATTAGTTGATATATATTTTTTAAAGTTTCAGTTATTTTGTGTACGCCTGACTTATTTAAACCCTGATTAATTTATGCAAAAATCTGACATATGAATTAACTAGCTCGCCCGCCGGAACTTCGTTACCGGTTACGTTAAATACCGGATAATAGAAGGATCAGGATTACCCTACCGATTTCAAAAAATTATTGTGGACGTTTAAGTCGTTCATAAAATAATATTTCATTGAATAACTTTAACAATAAAATTTGAATAATTTCGGTGGTACGTTGTCATGTACGTTCCGGTGAAAAAGATTTTTAAAATTTTCGAGCCCTTATATCGGGATTTTGGACCTTGAGTGAAAAAATATTTCAGTGTAAAAGAAATGGGAATGAAAAAAATTTTGGGTAAAAAAACATATTCGGAAAAAATATGGAGTTAAAAAGTTTAATACGAAAAATATCAGTAAAAAGTATCATTCCATATTGTTCCCCGCTCTATTCCATTTCGTTCCCCGTTCTACTCCATTTCATTTCCAATTCAATCTCCATGCAAGTTTCATTCCTCTCCATATAATATGCGTTACAGAAACAAAAAGTGCTATTGTATTTATCTTATAAATATAAAAATACCATTTTACACCACTTGTACCAATTTAGGTACCCCTTTTTACCCTGTCCATCTCTTGGGTGTTATTTCGGCTGGAAGATACTGCACGTCAAATTTCGAGATTCTAGACTTTAATAGTTAGATATTTACAAATAACCATTTCCCACCTTTTCCACTTAAAATTAAATTTTCCAAAAACCTTTTTTTTTCTGAACCGTTATTTCAAGATATATAAGAAGTACCAAACTTACACCTTTTTATGCCCTTTACGACTCTTAGAAACGGAATTTCCAAAAAGTACTTTTTCCAAATTATTTTTTTACTAAAGAATACAGCATTCAAATTTTTACTGCCTAGGATCATTATTTCAAGAAGTATAAAAAAAAAACACTTTTCTACACCTCTAGAAACGGAATCTTTTAAAAATACTTTAGCATAGCAGATTGTTTTTTTTTCACCGAAGGACCCTACATTCCTAAATTCAAGCTTCTAACGCTCCGGCTCCACCAACATAAAGTTGTAGATAACATAAGAGATAACGTCGGCAGATTTTTTTTTGTATTTTCATTTAATGTTAAAGGGTGGTGTAATCGTATTTATGTTAACTCATTTTTTTCAGGAATTCGTTGATGAAGGTCGTTTGGATTTTATTTTTTAAGTATTTATTTTTTTAATACATATAACACATTTTTTTTAATTAAAAAGCTTAAATTTAACATTATTAAGTTACTTTCTTTCAAAAAACAACCTTTATTATTAATAAAGTGAAAGTTTTTTGCCTATTTGTATTTTTCCAAAATGTCGGCATCAACAAACTCATGAATTTGATATTTCTTATGTTAACATAATTGTTAAGACTTATGTTTGGAGAACTATGTTAACATTTATTTCCAACACAAATATGTATAACATTTGACTATGGCACACGAGAAATAACACAATTTTGACGCATGTCGGAATAAATGTCCACATAATTATAGAAGGTGGAGCCAGTGGGTAAGACCATTATTATAGGAACAAACAAAAAAAAAATAGTACCAAAATTACACTTTATTACCCCCGTTAGAAACGGAATTTCCAAAAAGTACTTTTTCCAGTATGTTTTTTGTTCACCGAAGGATCCTACATTACAAATTGCAATTATCTAGGAATATTATTTCAGCAAATATTAAAAGTACATACTTTTTAACCCGTTAAGAAACGGAATTTCCAAAAAGTACTTTTCCCAAAATTTTAGTTTTCCATTACGTCAGAAAATATCAAAATTACCGGAAGTACACTTTTTTTAGCCATTTTACCCTACTAAGAAGCGGAATTTCCAAAAAGTATTTTTCCCAGAATGTTTTTTTACCGAATGATCCTACATTACAAATTTCAAGATTCCAGGGCCATTACTTCAGAAAATAAGAACGTAACTAAAGTTTAAATTTTTACCCGTTCCACCCCCTAAGAAAAGGAAATTTCAAAAATTACTTTTTCCAGAATTTGTTTTCACTTAAGGATCCTACATTCCATATATCAAGTTTCTATGATCATTATTTCAGCATAAATAAAAAGTACCATAAGTACTATTTTTACCCCTTAAGAAAAGGAATTTTCAATAAGTACTTTTCCTGGATTGTTTTTTTTACAAAAAAGGTACTTTTTATAAAAGGTACTTTTTATAAAAGGTACTTTTTATAAAAGGTACTTTTTATAAAAGGTACTTTTTATAAAAGGTACTTTTTATAAAAGGTACTTTTTATAAAAGGTACTTTTTATAAAAGGTACTTTTTATAAAAGGTACTTTTTATAAAAGGTACTTTTTATAAAAGGTACTTTTTATAAAAGGTACTTTTTATAAAAGGTACTTTTTATAAAAGGTACTTTTTATAAAAGGTACTTTTTATAAAAGGTACTTTTTATAAAAGGTACTTTTTATAAAAGGTACTTTTTATAAAAGGTACTTTCTATAAAAGGTACTTTTTATAAAAGGTACTTTTTATAAAAGGTACTTTTTATAAAAGGTACTTTTTATTAAAGGTACTTTTTATAAAAGGTTCCCCCTAAGAAACGCATTTTCCAAAAAGTACTTTTTCCAGAATGTTTTTTTCACCTAAGGATCCTACATTCCAAACTTCAAGTTTCTATGACCATAATTTTAAGAAATAAAAAAAAGTACCAAAAGTACACTTTTTACCTCTTTTATCCTCCTAAGAATCAAAATTTTCAAAAATTACCTTTTCCTACATTCCAAATTTCAAGTTTAAATGACCACTATTTCAGTAAATAAAGAAAAGTACCAAAAGTACACTTTTTTTACCCATTTTACCCCCGTAGAATCAACACTGGCAAAAAACTAAGCCTAAGTGGATCTTTGTCTCGGGAGGTGAACCTACATTGCAAATTTCAAGTTTCTAGAACTATTATTTAAGGAAATATAAAAGGTACCAAAAGTACAGATTTTTACCCTTTTTACCCCCTTTGAATCAACATTGGCAAAAATCCAGCCTTACTGGATCTATATTCCAGGATGTGAACATACAGTCCAAATTTCAAGTCTCTATGACCATTATTTCATGTGATATAAAAAGTACCAAAAGTACACTTTTTTACCCGTTTTACCCCCTTAGAATCAACATTGGCAAAAACCAAACCACAGTAAATCTATTTTCCGGGAGGTTAACCTACATTTCAAATTTCGAGTTTGTATGACCATTATTTCAGTAAATTAAAAAAAGTACCAAAAGTACACTTTTTTACCCATTTTACGCCCTTAGAACCAACATTGGCAAAAATCCAGCCCTAGTGAATCTATTTTCCGGGAGGTGAATCTACATTCCAAATTTCAAGTTTCTAGGACCATTACTTAAGAAAATATAAATGGTACCAAAAGTACAGTTTTTTACCCTTTTTACCCCCTTAGAATCAACACTTGCAAAAATCCAGCCTAACTGGATCTATATTCCAGGATGTGAACATACAGTCCAAATTTCAAGCCTCTATGACCATTATTTCGGGAGATATAAAAAGTACCAAAAGTACAGTTTTTTACCCTTTTTACCCCCTTAGAATCAACACTTGCAAAAATCCAGCCTAACTGGATCTATATTCCGGGAGGTGAACCTACAGTCCAAATTTCAAGTCTCTATGACCATTACTTCGGGAGATATTAAAAGTACCAAAAGTACAGTTTTTTACCCTTTTTTCCCCCTTAGAATCAACACTGGCAAAAAACCAGCCTTAGTGGATCTATATTCCGGGAGGTGAACCTACAGTCCAAATTTCAAGTCTCTAGCTTCAGCGGTTTGGGCTGGGCGATGATGAATCAGTCAGTCAGTCAGTCACTCACTCACCCTACTCTTTTATATATATAGATAATATTTTTTTTTATTTTTTGCTGAGCTTAACATAATTTAATTAATATATAAAATGCGATTTTATTACTTTTTTTTTCTCAATGGTTTTTTAAAATGGTAGTAAATTAAATACAATATTTTTTTCTTATTCATAGTTGGACCTTTTTTTACGTTAGGGTGTTTCGAATTAAATTTTTTTTAGCTTGTCACACAAATGATGGGGAATTGGGAACCTTTTATGGGAAAAATAACAAACAAACAAATTTGACAAAAAACCCAGTTGGCTACCAGATTCAAAAGATGTACCAAAATTACTCCATTAAAATTTTATTAATATTTTTTTGGAAATGTTCTCTATATTGCGCAAATATTAGCGTCAAAAATTTTTTGTCTAAACTTGTTTTTGTTATTTTTTCCAGTAAAAGAGTCCTAACTGCGCATAATTGGGGGAGGCAGACATTTTCAAATTCGAAAAACATCCAAATTCGGGACTCGCTAATGTACAACTAGGCAATGCGGATATATATTGTACATTTATAAAAACATATTAAATTCCAGATACTTCCTTTTCCTTGTTTTTTTAATTTTTTTGTTTAATTCAATTTTCATTAATACACACCTTCCGTGTTAAATAATAAAAAATACAGAAGAAAATTTTTGCTGAGCTTGTGAAAATTAATTAAAATTATTCTAGCAAGTTTTTTTCCAGCATTTATTTTTTTTTTCTTATATTTTTCGCTAGCACCTAGGAAACAACTACCATTACATTTGAAATAACCAACCAAATTTAACAGCCAGCCAGCCAGCCAAACGCCATCATCTTCATCGTCGTCGTCATTCAATATAACTGAATTTTAATTGAACGCAATCAATTCAATTTCATGGCACAAAGTCAATTTGAATATAAAATTTTCACTTTACTGTATAATTTCCATTTTTTTGTGTTAACCCTTAAATGATTGGTGGGAGGGGAATAAGAGACTTTACTTATTTATCAAACAATACGAAAGGAAAATGTTTTAAGATCGAAGAAATTCACAAATAAAAATTTTAGAATAATCTAATAAAACCCTACTTAGAAACTGGTAGTTTTTGGCAGAAAAATTTTAAATATTATAGTTCCAAGCAGTTAAGGGTTCAATGTTCACTTTGTTTTTTTTTCTCTTTTGAAAAGCATATTTTTAAATTGATTCTTAAAGTATGTACATTTTTTTAACGGTCTTTAAGAAATTTAAAATTAATTAAGATTTTCTTGGCATATTTTTTGGGATAAAAAAAGTCTCAGATTCTGAGACTGAGACTTTTTTTATATAGAAAAAATGTCTCAGAATCTGAGACTTTTTTTATATAGAAAAAATGTCTCAGAATCTGAGACTTTTTTTGTATAGAAAAAATGTCTCAGAATCTGAGACTTTTTTTATATAGAAAAAATGTCTCAGAATCTGAGACTTTTTTTATATAGAAAAAATGTCTCAGAATCTGAGACTTTTTTTATATAGAAAAAATGTCTCAGAATCTGAGACTTTTTTTATATAGAAAAAATGTCTCAGAATCTGAGACTTTTTTTATATAGAAAAAATGTCTCAGAATCTGAGACTTTTTTTATATAGAAAAAATGTCTCAGAATCTGAGACTTTTTTTATATAGAAAAAATGTCTCAGAATCTGAGACTTTTTTTATATAGAAAAAATGTCTCAGAATCTGAGACTTTTTTTATATAGAAAAAATGTCTCAGAATCTGAGACTTTTTTTATATAGAAAAAATGTCTCAGAATCTGAGACTTTTTTTATATAGAAAAAATGTCTCAGAATCTGAGACTTTTTTTATATAGAAAAAATGTCTCAGAATCTGAGACTTTTTTTATATAGAAAAAATGTCTCAGAATCTGAGACTTTTTTTATATAGCAAAAATGTCTCAGAATCTGAGACTTTTTTTATATAGAAAAAATGTCTCAGAATCTGAGACATTTTTTCTATATAAAAAAAGTCTCAAAATCTGAGATTCTGAGACATTTTTTCTATATAAAAAAAGTCTCAAAATCTGAGACTTTTTTTAAAATAGAAAAAATGTCTCAGAATCTGAGACTTTTTTTATATAGAAAAAATGTCTTCAGAATCTGAGACTTTTTTTATATAGAAAAAATGTCTCAGAATCTGAGACTTTTTTTATATAGAAAAAATGTCTCAGAATCTGAGACTTTTTTTATATAGAAAAAATGTCTCAGAATCTGAGACTTTTTTTATATAGAAAAAATGTCTCAGAATCTGAGACTTTTTTTTATAGAAAAAATGTCTCAGAATCTGAGACTTTTTTTTTATAGAAAAAATGTTTCAGAATCTGAGACTTTTTTTTTATAGAAAAAATGTCTCAGAATCTGAGACTTTTTTAAATAGAAAAAATATATCAGAATCTGAAACTTTTTTTATATGGAAAAAATGTCTCAGAATCTGAGAAAAAATGTCTCAGAATCTGAAACTTTTTTTATATAGAAAAAATGTCTCAGAATCTGAGACTTTTTTTATATAGAAAAAATGTCTCAGAATCTGAGACTTTTTTTATATAGAAAAAATATCTCAAAATCTAAGACTTTTTTTATATAGAAAAAATATCTCAGAATCTGACACCTATATAAAAAAAGTCTCAGAATCTGAGACTTTTTTTATATAGAAAAAAATGTCTCAGAATCTGAGACTTTTTTACTTAAAAAAAATGTTTCAGAATCTGAGACTTTTTTTATATAGAAAAAATGTCTCAGAATCTGAGACTTTTTTATGTAGAAAAAATGTCTCAGAATCTGAGACTTTTTTTATATAGAAAAAATGTCTCAGAATCTGAGACTTTTTTTATATAGAAAAAATGTCTTAGAATCTGAGACTTTTTTTATATAGAAAAAATGTCTTAGAATCTGAGACTTTTTTTATATAGAAAAAATGTCTTAGAATCTGAGACTTTTTTTATATAGAAAAAATGTCTCAGAATTTGAGAGACTTTTTTTAAACAAAAAATGTAACAGAATCTGACTTTTTTGAAACCTCATAAAAACCCCCCAGAATCATCCCCATCATTTCTACCTATTCAATTACCTTTTTCCTATTTTATGTATATTATTCTAAATTGTATTTACAAAACATTACACATTTCTATATTGTAGTAATTAATTTTTATTGAAAACTATCAAGATTAAATCTACCATTAATACATTAAATTCTTATAAATATTCATTTTGTATGCATAAATTGAAGAGATAAAATAAAACTTTATTTATAATCTAAATTAAAGTAAAAATCTATGCAAATAGAATACGAACATTAAAAAATGTAATCAAAATTGTAGCAGATGTACAATCTCACATTTGAGTTTTTTTACAAAAAAAAAAATTCATATAAAACATTATTTGAATATGCATAAAATATTAAATCTCATTGAGAAATATACATACTAATGCAGTATTGAAAAATCTTGGGAAGCTTATAGTAGAATATAAAAGCCAAAAAAGGAAAATTTAACTTAGACGAATTTATTAATATCCTCCATCGTGTGTCTTTTAAGTAAAAAAAACATGGTTTAAAATTTATTTTGAGTGTTTTTTTTTTTTGAGTGTAAAAAATTATTTTTGATATAATTTAATTTTTCTTAAAAATACATTTTTTATAATTTTTTTTTTTTAAAAAAAAACTTTATAATGTAAAATTTTTTTAAGTGTGATTTTTTTTTTTGAGTGTAAACATTTTTTTTTATTGCAAAAAAATATTTTTTTAATGTAAAAAAAATTTTCGCGTGACAAAAAACACTTTGTAAAATATATTTAAAGACTGTTAATGTTTTTCAAAGGGTTTAGTTGTTTTTTTAACACGAGAATTTGCGAAAAAAAATCTTATCCGAATTTCACGGATTTGCTTATAACTTTTGAACCACATAATTGATTTTGCTGAGATTCAATACCAACGTGACGTGGTATATTCTAAATATATGTGCTAAGCCACTGTAACCTCAGAATTATCTTTCGATAGTTATTATAATTTCAACAGACAGACAATCGCTAGATTTACTTAAAATAAAACTTTATGAGATACTAGACCGACACTTCGAGGTGCTACAAATGGAATGACAGACTTTGTTATTCTAATTGTAAACGGAGGGTATAAAAATTCTGGTGCATAAAAAACAATAGATTACACAGTAATACAAAATCGAACTTTCCGAATCGGAATGGTATTAAACCAAACGCAAATGAAATTGAACATTTTACAAAACAAAACCCTTGGTTTTTTTTTAGTTCAGCGCTGGATTTTTTGACACGAATTTAAAGTTTGGGATTTTAAAGCATTTATTGGACATGTGGGGTCCTGCTCCCAAACTTAAGCTCGAAATTATGTTAGCTATGACCGGTATGAATTTCGCTGTAATCGGTCCAGTACCTACTTACTGATTATTAAAAATAAACTACCGTGCACAGTTGCGTATGATTATTATTTAAAGGCAATTACAATATTAGGCATACGCCACTTACACAGTTTTCAATCAATTATTATGTATAAATATAATAAAAGTTCATCAATTTCAAATGCGTGTAAAAAATAATCTAGCGCTGAACTAAGAAAAAACCTTAATGGTTTTTTATAGTATCTGGCAACTTTTATTTGATTTTGGCTTTCTGACATTCCGATTTCGGTTGTTGGACTGTGTCCAAGTGTTTCAAATTGGAGGCATTTTAGTTCACATATATTTTCGAGAAAATCGCATTTGAATATTGAATTTTATGACAATTTTGGAATTTCCTTGTATTTTCTTGTTAAAACATGGCGTACGAGTAACAAATTTTTGCGAAACCAAGGAGTTGATCCAATTTTAATTATTTTTTCATTTGTGGTGCAATATAGAGATGGGCGTGAATGCGATTTGACCCACACAAAAAATATTCAAGTCACTGACGACTCGTTATTATTTTTAGTTTACTTGTGCAATCACGTGAGTCAATTTACTGTTACTCACGCAGTTTTTGATTACGCTCACGGTTCACTCACGCTGATGATGATTTTACAAAAATAATAAGACAACAAATTTCTTATAAAAAAATCACTGAAAACGAAAACTCAAAAAAACAGTAAAATTCCAAAAAAAAATAGTTAAAAATCACGAAAACTTACTTAAGAAAAATTTTAAGCATTCAATCATCTCGCAAAAATTGGACTTCCTAATCACTCACGAAATGTTCTACTCACGCTACCTCTTTAATATCGTGAATAGCTTAGTACGTGACTCGCGAGTCAATTTTTTCAAATGTTGAACGTTAAAGGATATGTACCTATAATGTAGTGTCCGATTTATTGCTCCCGCTTAAATGCGCTTATCCAAAATATTAAATAAATCAGAAGGATATTGATGCATTTACATAAAAAAAACTCTTATAAACGCACATCAAGTGATCTTAAGATTTTGAACTCATTTTAGTGTTGGTATTTCAGTAAAATTTGTATGAAACTACTCTTACCAGTTTTAGGCATTTAAGCGAGTAATTCTGTATTTTTTTTAATTTAAATTGAAATCTTCATGAAATCTTAAAACAAATTTTTTTAACAATTGAATTTGTTTTCGATATAAACGGTAAGAAGGACATTGATGCATATTTAAAAAAAACTCTTATAAACGCATCTAATCAGATTTACGCATTTAAACATTTTACGCATTTAAGCATTTACGCATTTTACGCATTTTCGCATTCAAGCGAGATGAGTGAATGCTTAAAATTTTCCTTAAGTAAGTTCTTGTGATTTTTAACTATTTTTTTTTTTTTTGAATTTTACTGTTTTTTTGAGTTTCCGTTTTCAATGCTTTGCTTTCATAGAAAATTTGTTGTTTTTATTATTTTTGTAAAATCATCATCAACGTGAGTGAACAACCGTGAGCGTAATCAAAAATTGCGTGAGCGTGAGTAACAGTAAATTGACTCACGTGATTGCACAAGTAAACTAAAAACATTAGCGAGTCGTCAGTGACTTTAATATTTCTTGCGTGGGTCAAATCGCTTTCACGCCCATCTCTATATTGTACCACACATGAAAAAACAAAATTAAAATGGGATCAACTCGTTGGTTTCGCAAAAATTTGTTACTCATACGCCATGTTTTAACAAGAAAATACAAGGAAATTCCAAAATTGTCATAAAATTCAATATTCAAATGCGATTTTCTCGAAAAATACGACGAATGTGTTTCTGAATTTTTTGTGTGGATGGACAAACATCTAAACTTAAAAAAAAAAAAATTAAAAAAAGGGGCCGGATTTTTAATAAATTGACTTTTTTAAAAAATGGAAAATTTCAGAACGGGTTCTGAAAATTTTCCAAAAAAAAAATTTTAATCGATAGCCCATACAAAACTATATAAGAATGTAAATTTTTGAGATTGTGGTGCATTCCGTTTTAATGTGATAAATATTTAATCAAGGCAACTCGACACAAATTTGACCATTTTTCCAATATTTGACCACGCTTCCTGAGCTCAGTTTTTGAAAAATTGAAAAACCAAAAACGCAATTTTCTTAGTTCCGTATAGGGCTATCCATGCAACCTATTCAGAAATTCGTGCGACTCGTGTTTTTTTTTCGCTGGACAATTGGTGTGGAATGCCTCATGTGTATCTAAAAACTTTTCGAAAAACAAATTTTAAAAGGATCATAAATTAGATCAATATAATTTTTCAAAATTTCCATTTTACAACAATTTATGAAAACTTAAACTTTGTTTAAAAAAATCTTCAATTCACCTGGAATACCCCATAGTTATTAAAAAAAAATGTCATTTAAAAATGCATAAAATCTGCAAAATGATAAAATAAATACAAAACTTCAATTCTAGTGCATAAACTATATGTTTTAAATGGTGCTAGCTAGAGATAGAGTAAAGGATTAGTTTGAAATGTTAACGATATTATGGCAATTTATATCAATGATAGAAATGGTTATAAAAAATACATGTATTGTAAAATTGTGATTATGTAAAAAACAATATGTACAAATATAAAATAGAAATCAAATTGATATTTGAAGAAGAAATTGATTTTTTAAAATAATTTTTATTAAGATTGACATAAAATTGATATTTTCATATTGTAAATATCTTAATGTAAATATGCATAAAAAAGTGTGATTAAGACAAGCTATTGTAAACCCTACTTTAAGTGCAGGAGGAGCATATAAGTTTGAAATGTCATCTGTAACTCATCGAAATATCAAATTTGTTTTTTTTTTAACTTTTTCAGTACGAAAAATCTTTTAAAGTTTGAGAATTTTGCTTTAATTATATTTGCTGTACGAAAAATCTTTCAGAATTTGAGAATATTTTCCTACAAAAAAAATGTCTCAAAATCTGAGAGTTTATCTATACAAAAATTGCCTCAGAATCTGAGAGTTTATCTATACAAAAATTGTGTCAGAATCTGAGAAAATTTCTATAACAAAAATGTCTCACAATCTTATAATTTTTCTATACGAAAAATGTCAAAAAATCTGAGAATTTTTCTATAACAAAAATGTCTCAGAATCTGAAAATTTTTCTATACGAAAAATGTCTTAGAATCTGAGAATTTTTCTATACGAAAAATGTTTTAGAATCTAAGAATTTTTCTTTACGAAAAATGTCTCAGAATCTGAGAATTTTTCTATATAAAAAATATCTCATAATCTAAGATATTTTTTATATGAAAAATGTCTCAGAATCATAAATCTTTTTTATACAAAAAATATCTCAGAATTTAAAAATTTTTCTGTTCAAAAAATGTCTCACAATCTGAAAAATTTTTTACACGAAAAATGTTTAAAAATCTGTGAATTTTTCTGTACGAAAAATGTCTCAGAATCTGAGATATTTTATATACGAAAAATGTCTCAGAATCTGAGAATTTTTCTATAACAAAAATATCTCAAAATATAATAATTTTTCTATACGAAAAATGTCTCAGAATCTGAAGATTTTTCTTTACGAATAATGTCTTAGAATCTGAGAATTTTTCTATACAAAAAATCTTAGTTATTTTCAATACGAAAATTGTCTAAGACTCTGATATATTTTCTATACGCAAAATGTCTCAGACTCTGAGATATTTTCTATACGAAAAATGTCTCAGAATCTGAGATTTTTCTATCCGAATAATGTTAAAGAATCTGAAAATTTTTCTAAACAAAAAATTTCTCTTGACGACAAATGTATCAGAATCTGAACATTTTTCTATATGAAAATTGTCTCAAAGAACCTGCTAATTTTTCTATTCGAGAAAGATCTCAGAATTCGAGAATTTTTTAAATCTGAGAATTTTTCTATATGAACAATTTTTAAGAATCTGGAAATTTTTCTATACGAAAAATGTCTCAGAATCTGAGAATATTTCTACGCGAAAAATGTCTTAGAATCTTATAATTTTTCTATACGAAAAATGTCTCAGTATCTCAGTATCTGATATATTTTCTATATGAAAAATGTCTCAGAATCTGTCTTAGAATCTGAGACTTTTTCCATATGAAAAATGTCGTAGAATCTGAGAATTTTTCTTTACAAAAATGTCTAAGAATCTGTGAATTTTTCTATATGAAAAATGTCTCATCTGAATGTGAAAATTTTTCTAAACGCAAAATGTCTCAGAATCTGAGAATTTTACTACACGAAAAATGTCTCAAAATCTGAGAATTTTTCTATACGAAAAATGTCAGAATTAGAGAATTTTTTATACGAAAAATGTCTCAGAATCTTAGAGTTTTACTACACGAAAAATGTTTTAGAATATAAAAATTTTTCTATACGAAAAATCTGAGAATTTTTCTATACTAAAAATGTCTCAGACTGAGAATTTTTTTGTCTCAGAATCTTTGAGTTTTTCTAAACGATAAATGCCTCAGAATCTTAGAATTTTTCTAAACACAAAATTTCTCAGTATTCTTCTATACGAAGTATGACTCAGAATATGAGCATTTTTCTATAAGAAAATTGTCTCAGATTCTGAGAATCTTTCTATACCAAAAATTGTTCGGAATGTAAAAAAAAAATGTTCATTCGAATAATGTTATAGAGTCTGAGAATTTTTCTATACAAAAAATGTTTCAGAATCTAATGAGGGCTTACTGCAAGAACTTGATAAGCAACATTTTATTTTTTCGTGTTTTTCGCCTTCTGCTGATGTTCCATTGACAGATTTTTGGCAGAAGTCTTGCTTTAACCCTTCTAACAAGTATGTTGAGAATAAAAGTTCTGCAAAAGTTCTATTTTCTACATTATTTAAAAAGTTTTTAGGCAAAAACCACCATAAAATAAAATGTTGCTTATCGAGTTTTTACAATAAGCCCTTCAATTTTTCTATTCGAAAAATGTCTTAGAATTTTTGAATTTTTTAAAAATGTCTTAGAATCTAACGAAAAATGACTCAGAACCTGAGATATTTTCTATACGAAAAATGTCTAGAATTTGAGAATTTTTCTTCAACTTACCATGGTACATGGCGTATTAGTTATACAGTTAAACTCGGTTATAACGAATTCTCGATTATAACGAACTAATTTTAAAGTCCCGACGTTTTAGCATCAATTTTCACACAAAATACTTCTTTTATAACGAACTCGGTTATAACGAATCCTCGGTTAAAACGAACTGCTTATTATGGTCCCAAGAACACAATTTCATGTATATTTACCTTTTTATAACGAACTCCCATAAATATTTTTAAATGTGTGGCAATCATGTTTATCAAACTAACAAAAGGTTGCAATTTTTTGGTTTATATTATAATTTTGATCAAATTTATATACATTTTTAATGATTTCTTCTCAATAAGAAGTTTATTTACAAAAAAAACATCAAATAAAACAAAATTGAATCTATTTTTTTGGAAATAAAAGTAGGTTGATAAAAATATACCCCGCTTATAGCGAACTTCGCTTGTAACGAACTATTTTTACTGGTCCATCGGAGTTCGTTATAACCGGGATCGACTGTACAAAAAATATGATAAATATTCATCACCCAATAAACACAAGAACGATATGATAGCGTAAACGTTATTACCTATATGATACTTAAATCGGCTACTTAAAAATTGGAATATTTAAATTTGAAATAAACTTCAAAAATTTTCACAAATTATTTTTCATTTTAAAAACAAAATTCAGTCGTACGTGTTTATATATTACAGAAGACAACTTTTTGAAAATTTAAAAAAAAACTACAAATTTTATCAAATGTAATTGATCGCGAATTCGTATTCAAGAAAGGCTTTTTCGCGTCAATGGAAAAAGAAACAAGTACAATAAAAAAATTCAACCATTATAAAGATCAGTTCGGTGATAAATTCATGTTATATAATGCTGTTTGTGAATTTTTATGTTGCCCAGTCTACATCAAGGTTAGAAGAAACAAGTGAGAGTGTTACATTCGGCTGTGCCGAATCTCTTATACTCTCCAATATGTAAAAAAAAATTTAAAAAAAATTTCCAGGGGCGTCTTGGGATTTGGTGGGAGGCGTTAGGCACATTTTTCTGACACAAGAATGTTAAATTTGCTTAAGAAAAGTACAAAAAACACTGCAAAAAATGCGTTTTTTCTTAGGTTGGTTTAGTTCTCTAAGGGGGAACTTTTTTCCCCTTGGTCCGATTTTGCCCATTTCCGAACTTAACCTGCCTAGGAATATAGGACATATTCGTGCCAAACTTCGGAAGTCTAGCTCTTTTATTTTGGACTGTATCGTGTCCTCTACAGACGGACAGACGGACGGACGGACGGACATCGCTAGAATGTCTTAGAATCGATCTCTGATAAATAAAATATATACTTTGTAGGGTCCTAGACCGATATTTCGATGCGTTACACACGGAATGACAAAGTGAGTATACCCCCATACTGTGGTTGGAGGGTATAAAAAGGTATCAGTTTCATCATCGTGGAATTGTTAACGTAACCAATTTTTTATAAAAAAATTTATATATTTCTTTTTAAATATGTAAATAAATGTAGATTTTTATGTAAATGTGAATATAAAATAAAATTGTTATTAAAATAAAAACATTGTACTTTTTTCTGCAAGCAATAGTGCTAAAAACTAAAGCATTACAAATAAAAAATATTTTTAAGGATTTTCTTAAAATTACAGTTTTCTAATATAAATATGGAAAATACTATCATAAATAATATTACTAACAATATCGCAAATGATATCACTAACGGTATCGCCAATGATATCATAATCGCCTGGAATAACGATACATTTTCGATACTAAACTGGACTAAGGCGACTTTACTATCGTCCTACCGATAGCGAAAACGGTATCACTTTTTCATTGGAAAACGATATCATAAGGAAAGGTACACTTTAGAACGAAAACACTATCGTTTTCGTATCACTTATAATAATCACTTATGATAATGAATATCACCTAGGTGATATTGCTTCGATATCATAACGGTATCGTTTGGTTTATTGGGATCATACGCAGTTTTCTGCTTGGGATAACATTAGCAAAATAAATTTTAAATACTATGGCGTATGAGTGATATTATATGTATGATCGGTATTCATCATACGCATTGAAAAAATCTGATTAATTTACAAATATTCATTCAAAATCTAAAAAAATTTGAGGAATTTAGAAGAGGTTAGGAAAATTAAGAACAAATCAAAAACAATATTATGAAAAATTTTGGAAAAAGAAAATAAGTAAAAAAAATTCAAAACATTATGAAATATTCAGGAAAATTAAAAAAAAATGTCTCTGAAAAAATAAAAATGTCAGTAAATTAAGAAAAAAAAAAAAAAAACAAGTAAGAAAATTATGGTCGGTCAAGACCCTACATCAGTGTTTTCCTGAAGATGGACTTGGGTCCAAATATGGAATTTTTGGAATTTTCTCAAGAAAATTACAAAAAAAAATCTAAAAAAATTAAAAAATATAAGAATTAACAAAAATGTAGGAAAATTTTAAAAATGTTTCAAAAAAATCAGAAAGATTATGAAAAATACAAAAAAAAAACCTTTAAATTATATAGGGCATTGTTAATCCGGCACAACCGACTGTAGTATTCCTGCATGTTTAAAGTACCTTACACTCTGGGAAAAAATCACAATCATTCCCAAACCTGTTAAACACCTAGACTTTCAACAAACATCCTGCAAAAACTTATGTTCGCGTGTAATAAACAAACTATTAATAAAACTTATCGAATAAAGAACTAAAGTTTAACTATAAACAAAACAAAATAAGTACTTGCATACCTTAAGCAATTGACTTTGTAAGTCGAGATAGTTTAGATAGTAAATGGTGTTTATTGAATTTAATTGGCTTTGAAAGTGAAAAAAAGTTGTTAAAAAAACTCTTCCAGTAAGTAAGGGCTTCCAATACAAAATTTTATTTATAAATAAAAAAAATAATAAATAAATCTGAAAAAAAAAATAGAAAAAATATTTCATTTTTCCAATAGAAAAAGTCTCAGACCCTGCGACATTTTTCCAATAGAAAATGTATCAGATCCTGAGACATTTTTCCTATAGAAAAAGTCTTAGCTTCTGAGACATTTTTCTTATAGAAAAAGTTTCAGATTCTGATACATTTTTCCTATAGTAAAAGTCTCAGATTCGGAGATATTTTTCCTATAGTAAAAGTCTCAGATCCTGAGATATTTTTCCTATAGAAAAAGTCTCGGATTCTGAGACATTTTTCCAATAGAAAAAGGCTCAGATTCTGAGACATTTTTCCGATAGAAAAAGTCTCTCTCTGAGACACTTTTCCTATAGAAAAATTCTCATATTCTGAGACATTTTTCCAATAGAAAAGGTCTCAGATTTTGAGACATTTTTCGTTTATTTTATATAGAAAAAGTTTCAGATTTTTTTATATAAAAATGTCTCAGATTTTGAGACATTTTTCGTTTACAAAAGTATCAGATTCTAATACACTTTTCATATAGAAAATGTCTCAGATTCTGAGAAATTTTTCATATAAAAAAGTCTCGGATTCTGAGGCATTTTTTAATCTGAGAAATAAAATGAGTTTTTTAATCTGAAAAATAAATAATTTAAAAAATCTGAAAAATAAAGAAATATTCTGATGTAAACTACTATCGTCCTACCGATAGCGAAAACGGTATCACTTTTTCATTGGAAAACGATATCATAAGGAAAGGTACACTTTAGAACGAAAACACTATCGTTTTCGTATCACTTATAATAATCACTTATGATAATGAATATCACCTAGGTGATATTGCTTCGATATCATAACGGTATCGTTTGGTTTATTGGGATCATACGCAGTTTTCTGCTTGGGATAACATTAGCAAAATAAATTTTAAATACTATGGCGTATGAGTGATATTATATGTATGATCGGTATTCATCATACGCATTGAAAAAATCTGATTAATTTACAAATATTCATTCAAAATCTAAAAAAATTTGAGGAATTTAGAAGAGGTTAGGAAAATTAAGAACAAATCAAAAACAATATTATGAAAAATTTTGGAAAAAGAAAATAAGTAAAAAAAATTCAAAACATTATGAAATATTCAGGAAAATTAAAAAAAAATGTCTCTGAAAAAATAAAAATGTCAGTAAATTAAGAAAAAAAAAAAAAAAACAAGTAAGAAAATTATGGTCGGTCAAGACCCTACATCAGTGTTTTCCTGAAGATGGACTTGGGTCCAAATATGGAATTTTTGGAATTTTCTCAAGAAAATTACAAAAAAAAATCTAAAAAAATTAAAAAATATAAGAATTAACAAAAATGTAGGAAAATTTTAAAAATGTTTCAAAAAAATCAGAAAGATTATGAAAAATACAAAAAAAAAACCTTTAAATTATATAGGGCATTGTTAATCCGGCACAACCGACTGTAGTATTCCTGCATGTTTAAAGTACCTTACACTCTGGGAAAAAATCACAATCATTCCCAAACCTGTTAAACACCTAGACTTTCAACAAACATCCTGCAAAAACTTATGTTCGCGTGTAATAAACAAACTATTAATAAAACTTATCGAATAAAGAACTAAAGTTTAACTATAAACAAAACAAAATAAGTACTTGCATACCTTAAGCAATTGACTTTGTAAGTCGAGATAGTTTAGATAGTAAATGGTGTTTATTGAATTTAATTGGCTTTGAAAGTGAAAAAAAGTTGTTAAAAAAACTCTTCCAGTAAGTAAGGGCTTCCAATACAAAATTTTATTTATAAATAAAAAAAATAATAAATAAATCTGAAAAAAAAAATAGAAAAAATATTTCATTTTTCCAATAGAAAAAGTCTCAGACCCTGCGACATTTTTCCAATAGAAAATGTATCAGATCCTGAGACATTTTTCCTATAGAAAAAGTCTTAGCTTCTGAGACATTTTTCTTATAGAAAAAGTTTCAGATTCTGATACATTTTTCCTATAGTAAAAGTCTCAGATTCGGAGATATTTTTCCTATAGTAAAAGTCTCAGATCCTGAGATATTTTTCCTATAGAAAAAGTCTCGGATTCTGAGACATTTTTCCAATAGAAAAAGGCTCAGATTCTGAGACATTTTTCCGATAGAAAAAGTCTCTCTCTGAGACACTTTTCCTATAGAAAAATTCTCATATTCTGAGACATTTTTCCAATAGAAAAGGTCTCAGATTTTGAGACATTTTTCGTTTATTTTATATAGAAAAAGTTTCAGATTTTTTTATATAAAAATGTCTCAGATTTTGAGACATTTTTCGTTTACAAAAGTATCAGATTCTAATACACTTTTCATATAGAAAATGTCTCAGATTCTGAGAAATTTTTCATATAAAAAAGTCTCGGATTCTGAGGCATTTTTTAATCTGAGAAATAAAATGAGTTTTTTAATCTGAAAAATAAATAATTTAAAAAATCTGAAAAATAAAGAATCTGAAAAAATCTGAAAAATCTGAAAAATAAAGAATATTCTGATGTAAACTCGTAGATATTTTATGTTCGGTTGGAGCACAATTTTTGTCGGTTTATTAAAAAAAAAATCCATTTTTGGTTTAATAAATCAAGTAAGTTTTGAAATATTTATCAATTAATATAAAATCTTTAATTAAATAAACGTTTTTTTTTTTTATATAAAAACCTTTTTTAGTAACAAATACATAAACAAATATTATTTAGCCTTAAACATATTTTCCATCAATACTTGCGGCACTATGATCATCGTTATGTTCATCATTTGCATAAACAGCAACATTAATAGCACCCAGAATAACAACATCTTCAGGGATTTCATATACAGACGAATCCCTTTAACAAATAATTTCCAAACTAAACATTGATGATGTGATGTGCCTTCAAATACTGCAAAAAAAAAAAAAAAAAGATTTTCCCAACATGCTAAATCTTTCAATTTTGTTTGCAAAAGTTTATAGTGAAAAAAAGCTTTCCGCTTTTTTATACCCTACACTCTAGTGATAGAGGGTATATATAAAATTGTCAATCCGTTTGTAACACCTGTTATATATTTATGAGTCTAACGATTTTAAATCGATCTAACGATGTCCTTCTCCGTCTGTCTGTTGAAAACACGAAAAATGTTTTCCTATAGAAAATGTCTCAAATTCTGTGACATTTTCCCTATAGAAAAAGTGACAGATTTTGAGACAGTTTTTCTATAGTAAAAGTCTAAGATTCTGAGACAGTTTTTCTATAGTAAGGGGTGGTCCAATAACAAGTATCTTTTTTAAAAATGCAATAAAATGATCAATACTCAACTTTTTTTGGAATGTTATGGCTTTATTTGAAAGAGCAAACATTCCCGTTTTTTATGACAAACGACTTCATTGATGCGTCCTCGGCTTGCTCCGCTGTATCGCGTTGTAGCGCAGTACTGCGCTGCCAAACTGCACTTTTTTCGATAAAAAGTTTTTAACGGAAATATGGCACTCAAATAAGGTTATGTTAACAAACAAATTGCTGTATCTAGGGATCGTACAACTCGAACGGTATTGTAAAGAATCCAATTCATCTATAGGAAGCAACAGATTTGAGTATCAGCATCATTACACAATGTTTTCAAAAATACAGCTGAAAACCCCATTTTCGTCAAAGATGAGCGCTACAGAGCCATGATTACCGATTTTTTGTTGGCCGTAATAGAATATATCAACTTGGATGATGACATTTATTTTCAGAAGGATGTCGTAATATGTCCCACAGTCCATCAAACAATCGATATTTTGCGCACTTAGTCCGGAAATCGTGTTTTTAGCCATATTCGCGGTGACAATTGATCACACAGAAAAAAATAAAAAAAATATTTGAGTAAATTTTTAATACTATTGAGTAAAAAATTACTCAATTTTGCACCAGTAAACAATTTAATAGTATTGAGTAAATTTTTAATAAAAATTTAATAAATATTTGAAAAAAATTTTGAGTAAATTTTTAATGGACACAATTAAACATTTACTCAAAATTTATCTATTTATTTTTTTTTTAAGTTTAAAAAAGTTTTAATTTTTTTTACAAAAAAAAAAACAAAAAACTTGTTTTTTCAAACTTTACCAAACATATTTATGTCTCAAAAACATAGGAAAATTTTATAAAGACGATTACAAACTTTCATATACATACACAAAAAACTATAAACTAAACGAGAATTCAAAAAACTATGAGAGTTTAAAAAAAAATAAAAAAAACTATTAAATTTTTATTAAATTATTTACTTAAATTGTTTTTAAAATTTTTGAGTAAATTTTTAATTGCGTCAATTAAAAAATTACTCAATTTTTGTTTTTAATTTTAAACAAGTGATTACTCAAATTTGTTTCCTCCATATTATTTTCTGTGCACTTCAGAGCTGCCGATTAAAACCTTTACAATTTTTTTGAGGGGTCTCGTTAAAGATTCATGCAACATGGGAAATCCAGAAATGTTCTAGGCCCTTTCGACGAATATCGTTCAAGCCATTCGTGAGATAGAAACAGAAACATTAGAAAAATGGGTGCCGAGAATGAGCTACTGCGGAGCTAACCCAGGCAGCCGCATGAATGAAGTCGTTTGCCATAAAAAGTGGGAATATTTGCTCATTCAAATAAACCATAAGGTTTCAAAACTATTGAGTGTTGTTCATTTCATTGCATGTTTTAAAAAGATACTTGTTATTGGACCACCCTGTAAAAGTCTCAGATTCTAAGACATTTTTTCTATAGAAAAAGTATCAGATTCTGAGAATTTTTTTCTATAGAAAAGTCTCAGATTCTGAGACATTTTTTCGATAGAAAAAATCTCAGATTCTGAGACATTTTTTCTATAGAAAAAGTCTCAGATTCTGAGACATTTTTTCTATAGAAAAAGTCTCAGATTCTGAGACATTTTTTTCTACAGAAAAAGTCTTTGATTCTAAGACATTTTTTCTATTGAAAAAGTCTCAGATTCTGAGATATTTTTTCTATAGAAAAAGTCTCAGATTCTGAAACATTTTTTCTATAGAAAAAGTCTCAGATTCTGAGACACATTTTTTCTATAGAAAAAGTCTCATATTCTGAAACATTTTTTCTATAGAAAAAGTCTCAGATTCTGAGACATTTTTTCTATAGAAAAAGTCTCAGATTCTGAGACATTTTTTCTATAGAAAAAGTCCCAGATTCTAAGACATTTTTTCTATAGAAAAAGTCTCAGATTCTGAGACATTTTTTCTATAGAAAAAGTCAGATTGTGAGGCATTTTTTCTATAGAAAAAGTCAGATTCTGAGACATTTTTTCTATAGAAAAGTCTCAGATTCTGAGACATTTTTTCTATAGAAAAAGTCTTAGATTCTGAGACATTTTTTCTATAGAAAATTTCTTAGACATTTTTTCTATAGAAAAAGTCTCAGATTCTGAGACATTTTTTCTAGAGAAAAAGTCTTGATTCTGAGACATTTTTTCTTCAGAAAAAGTCTTAGATTCTGAGGGATTTTTTCTATAGAAAATGTCTCAGATTCTGAAACATTTTTCTTATAAAAAAAAGTCTCAGATTCCGAGACATTTTTTCTTATAAAAAAAGTCTTAGAGTCCGAGACATTTTTTCTAGTTAATGTCTCAGATTTTCAGAAATTTTTTCTATAGAAAAAGTCTCAGATTCTGAGACATTTTTTTCTATCGAAAAAGTCTCAGAGTCTGAGACACTTTTTCTATAGGAAAGTTTCAAATTCTAATACATTTTTTCTATAGGGAAAGTCTCAGATTCTAACACATTCTTCAAAAAAAAAAAAATTTGGATAGAAAAAGTATCAGATTCTCAGATGCTCAAATGCTGAGACATTTTTTCTATTGAAAAAGTTTCCGATTCTGAGACATTTTTCCTAGAGAAAGAGTCTCATGTAATTTTTCTATAAGATTCTGAGACATTTTGTTTGATTTTTTTAAATTTAAATCATTAAAAAAGTGTTTTGCGTATTATGGAGGGTATTCCTTGATCCGACCAAGTCGAATTGAATTCATTTACTAGTTTTTTTTGCTGTGCATTTGAAAATGTATTTCTTTTCCTTTTACACGTAGACAAATACACACACATTTGCAACATGCTATTGCAACATAAAAAGGATAATACAAACACATACAAGACAACACAGTAACAGCAGCCATACAGGATATGCTTAAGTATTGAAGCATAACATTGAGGTTTTTTTCAGTTGTATGCATAAACCCAATAAACACAAGAACGATATGATAGCGTAAACGTTATTACCTATATGATACTTTAAGCGACTGAAAAAAAATCAAACAAATATTGGAATATTTGAATTTGAAATAAACTTCAAAAATTTTCAATAAATTATTTTTTGTTTTTAAAATATTGTAAAATAGAAAAAAAATTGTTGCAATAATAACAAAATTAAAATTGGTTAAAAAAATAGTGCGGTTATTAAATTTAGCAATCCAACTACTAAAGGACAAAAGGAAAAAACTGTAAGTACGTGTTTTTAAAACATTTTTCAATATAATGCTGCGGCCATGCTCAAATTAAATTCATCTTTCTTTTCAGACAATTAATTTAAGCAGAATTAATGCCGCATCTCACAAGGAGTGTGTCTTTAAATTATAGCGGTCCCTCATGATGAATACAGCAGCAAAATGATTGTTGGAATGGTAAAAATTGTTTCTAAGATTTATCCTGAAATGAAGCTAAATGAGTTATAATAATTAATATTAACTATGTTGAATTAATCTTTGTACAATTAATCACAATATTTTTTATTAAAAATAAAAATACATTGTTAGCTTAAACAGCTAATTTATTTCTATAATTTTCTTAAAATTTCAGTTTTTCATAATTTCATATAGAAAATATAGTTGCTAATATCATAAATAATATCGCAAAAAATATCGCGAATGATATCATAATCGCCTGGAAAAACGATATATTTTCGATACTAAACTGGACTAAGGCGATTCTACTATCGTTCTACCGATAGCGAAAACGGTATCACTTTTTCATTGGAAAACGATATCATAAGGAAAGGTACACTTTAGAACGAAAACACTATCGTTTTCGTATTACTTATGATAATCACTTATGATAATGAATATCACCTAGGTGATATTGCTTCGATATCATAACGGTATCGTTTGGTTTATTGGGAAATGATATGCTGTATTTGGACGAGATGGATTTTCATGTCGATGATGCAGATGATGATGTTGCCATTGACGATAGCACTGATGATTACCATCACCATAATATTGTTATTGTTGACTATGCATGCATATGCATGCCTGTTTCGTTGTTTGTGTGTGTGTTGGTTTATTTAACTGAAACATTTCAAATGTTTTTACATACTTATGCGTATTTATTTTAGTTTTTGAATTTGACTTAAATCAGTTTTAAACACATTTTCGCCATTTTCTTAAAATCACACTTTGTTTTTTATCATGTTAAACCCTTGGGTACTCTACAGGGGATATGGGAGTGTTGTGAAGTAAAGAGACTGTTTGTTGCAGTCTAAAATTAAGACGAACTAAATAAAATTAAAAGTTTGTTTTCCGGTTTTTAACATCTAGGCAAATTTTTATTTTACTAGGCCCAAAAGTTTTGTGGAACGAATTTGAGGCCAATCGGATTAAAAATAATCCAACCACAAAAGTTTTGGATTTTTGAAAATTTTACAAAAAAAATTTTAAAAACAAGTAAAAAAGTTAAATTTGGCCTTGGCGTATTTATAGATACCCTCTATAATGGAAAAAAGATTATTTGCAAAAAAAATAAAATTTAAAAAAAAATTCCGCGAAACAAAAACGGAATTTTTTTTTTTGCAAAAAGTATGTTTTTTTTGCTTTAAATGGCATTCGGCATCGAATATGTCAACCAGCAGTAAAATTACAGCATTTTGTATTTTTAGGTTATGTGGAATGTACCAGAATTGTCTAGGTGTCCTTACCAAAAACCGATTTCGCTCAAACGCAATACCAAGGTACTCAGGACAACGACAAATATGTAGCTTGGCAAAAAATACCAAGCTACATATTTTCCTCCCCTTTTTCCTATATGCAAGTTTCTGGACAATCTGTGGGTGCCCATTAAAAGACCTCGCTTGTTAGATTTGCATTTATGTTTTTTGTGATATTTCTAGTACTATTATTTGAATGACTGTATTCCTCCTCCTTTAACACTCGAAAGATTTTTCAAGATACAAAATATTTGTATATTCATTTCTTTTAAAGTATGTTTCTTTTTTTTTTGTTAAGTATACATTTTGCTTCTTTCAAGGATTACACTGATGCACTTTTGTAATAGTAGTCAATGGTGAAAAGAGCTCTGGTTGTTGAAATGTATCCTCTTGAGAATTCTGTTTACCCAATTGAAATTGTTTGAAATAAAATAAAATACAAATAATGTTTATTTTGTAAATAAAACTAACTAACGCAATTTTTAAGATTTTGGGGCTAGAAGGAATACATACTCGTATTTGAAATTGTTTTATCATTTAAATGAGGAAATTGAAATGAAAAGATTTTAAAAAGTAAAGAATATATGAATTTCAGTAATCATTAGGTAAAATTTTTTAGAATGGTGGATGAAAGTCATAGAATTCAAAGTATTTTCTTAAAAAAATTTCCGGATTTTTAGATTCCATAGTTTTTACCATTTCTTTAACAAGGGAAGTACTCCAACCCTTATGAACCGATTTGCTTGAAACTTACAATATATATTAGACTGCCCAGAAAAAAAGCGAAGTTTTTATTTTCTTGGGGGATACCTGCAAATTTTGTTCCTATTTGAGCAAAAAAATTTCGGTTTTTTTTGGGATTTTTAAAATAATATCTAGAGGTAGCGAACTCGCGTTTTATAACGATTTATTTTTTTTTTTGAGTTTTTTATTATTTTAAATTGTTAAATATGATTAATATGATAAAATATTAATAATTTAAGACAAAAAAAAATTAAATTAAAAACTAAATATCGCTCATTCCATGAGATGTCTCCCAGCATCTAATCAAATGTTCCTTAATTTATTAATTTTGCACACATGAACACTATGAAGCTATTAAAATAAATCAGTTGTTAGTTCCGAGAAAATCCGTGAATTCGCAAATATATTCGCGTTCGCGAATTCGTGGATTTTCGCGAAACTAAAAACGAATTTATTTTAATTGCTCCATAGTGTACCTGTGTGCGAAATTTCAAATAAATTAAAGAATATTTTATTAGATGCTGGGAGACATCTCATGGAATGAGCGATATTTAATTTATTTTTTTTTTGTCTGAAATTATTAATATTTTATCATATTAATCATATTTAACAATTTAAAATAATAAAAAACTCAAAAAAAATAAATCGTTATAAAACGCGAGTTCGCGACCTCTAGATATTACTTTAAAAATCCCAAAAAAAAACCGAAATTTTTTTGCACAAAAAGGAACAAAATTCACAGGTATCCCCCAAGAAAATAACAACTTTGTTTTTTTCTGGGCAGTCTAATACTCGTATTTGAAATTGTTTTATCATTTAAATGAGAAAATTGAAATGAAAAGATTTCGAAAAGTAATAAATATATTTCAGTACACAGAAAAAAATATGGAGGAAACAAATTTGAGTAATCACTTGTTTAAATTTAAAAACAAAAATTGAGTAAATTTTTAATTGACGTAATTAAAAATTTACTTAAAAATTTTAAAAACAATTTAAGTAAATAATTTAACAAAAATTTAATAGTTTTTTTAATTTTTTTTAAACTCTCATATTTTTTTTGAATTCTCGTTAAGTTTATAGTTTTTTGTGTATGTATATGAAAGTAATCGTCTTTAGAAAATTTTCCTATGTTTTTGAGACATAAATATGTTTGGTAAAGTTTAAAAAAACAAGTTTTTTGTGTTTTTTTTTTTTGTAAAAAAATTTAAAACTTTTTTAAACTTAAAAAAAAAAAATAGATAAATTTTGAGTAAATTTTTAATTATGTCTATTAAAAATTTACTCAATTTTTTTTTCAAACATTTAATAAATTTTTATTAAAAATTTACTCAATACTATTAAATCGTTTACTGGTGCAAAATTGAGTATTTTTTTACTCAATGGTATTAAAATTTTACTCAAAAATTTTTTTTTATTTTTTTCTGTGTAGTAACCACTGGATTGTAGAACTGGTTAAGAAAAATTGATCGAAATCGCAGAACTTAAATTATTTTGCTAGAAAACATTACGGAATTTTTAAAATTAAATTGAGATTAAATATATTCAGAAAAACCAAGAAAAAATATCGAAAACTCAAAATAAAAAATCACGAAAACTCCAAAAAAAATTTTCACAGAAAAGCTCTGAAATATTCAGAAAATCAAGGAAAATTTTGAAAAAATTAAGAAAGGTTTTAAAAAAAATCAAAAAAAAAAAAAAAAATATTCTGAAAATTTAAAAATGTTAAAAAATTAGCTCACGCCTGATTCAATCACGCGTGAGTCAAGCTTACTCTACGTTCGCTATACAATTTTTTTACCACAAATTGCAAGAATGAAAAAAAAAATTAATAAAAAAAACCAAATAACGCAAGCTCCAACAAAAAAAATTATCCACTCACGCAAAAATTGGGCTCTTTCCACTAATAGTTCATAAAGCTGAGCCACGACGAAATGTAAGAAAGATAACCGAATACGGATGTCCTTCACAGGACGAATCTCTACCTTTTTTTTACTTTCACAACTTTAACAAAACTTCGCAACTTTTAACAGCTTTAACAAATCTTTACGAATACGTGGATTTGCCAAAGAGACAAAAAATACTAAAAATTTTTAAAAATCCCGTAAAATCCCGAAAATTTTCAAAAAAAAACCGCAAATCCCGGGACTCAAAATATCCCCAAAATTACTGGATCCTGAATATTTTTTTTTAATCCCGGGATTCAGAAAAACCAAGTTAATAAATAAACCACTGTGTACCGTTGCGTATGAATGTTATTTAAAGTCCATTACAAAATTAAGCATACGCTACCTATACAGTTTTAAAGCAATTATTATTATAATTATAATAAAAGCTCAACTTCAAATGCTTGTAAAAAAATCTAACGCTGAACTAAAAAAATCCTTGAATGTTTTGTTATGAAATATATTAATTTCATTTGCTTTTGGTTTCATCCCATTCCAATTTTAGTTGTTGCACTGTGTAATTTAGAAAATTTCTTGAACATATAGGAAAATTTATTAAAATAATGAAAAATCCGAAAAATTCAGAAAAGTTAACAAAGAAATTTTAAAAAATTAAGAAAAATTAAAAAAATTAAAAAAAAAAAATCATAAGAAATCAAATTAATGAGGAAATTTCAGTAGGTACGTAGGTCAACTTGAAACCTGTGAAAGAATGTATTTTACACTAAAAAATTATGTCATTTACTGTTTGTAGCTTATATAAAAAGTTTTACGTTTTGTCGATTTTAAAAGAATAACCACTTGTTTATTGTTTAGTTTAATTAAATGACTATTTCTGTTCTTTGTTTCAAAAATAACAACATAAAAAATAAAGACTTTCATTAGTAGGGATGAGATTTCCATGCAAATGCATGTTTTTTGTCGAAAGTCTAAAAACGATATCGACCAATTATCTATCCGAATCAAGAAATTTGCGTTAAAATGGCATCGATTTGTTTTTGCATATTTTGTTAAAAATGTATATTTTTGCATATTTTGATTTTAAATGCATATATTGTGCATATTTCTAACTTTTAAGTGCATATTTTTGCATATTTTGGCATAAATAAGCAAAAACACAAATTGAAATTTATTTTTTTCAAAAACTATTTTAAATTTTAAAAATTTATTTAAAAAAAAAGAAAAATTATTTTTTTTTTTTTAATTTTTTTCAGATTGTCCTAATTTCTAAAAAAATCTTGCTTACATAAAGTTTTAAATGTTGACATTTAAACCCGGCGTTATTTTTTGTTTTTTTAAGAAGTTTTTCGTATGAAAACAAGATTTTTATTGCACGTATTTTATTTTTTAGTGCATATTTTAAGGTTTTTTAGTGCATATTTTGAATTTTTTAGTGCATATTTTAAGCGCATATTTTCGATTTTTTAGTGCATGAAAATCTCATCCCTATTCATTAGCATTCAATTTTTAAAGTCATTTGTTTTTGTTCTGTAAGTCAAAATAAGTGGTTCTTCTTTAATTTTTAATGATTTGTGTACGTTATTTTTTATTTTATCGTTGGCATTTTTTAAATAGAGTCATTAAATTTTACCTACTTGAGTTGCTTATTTTTTTGTAGACAAAATATTCAAAAAATTATTTATAGAAATATAAAAACATGTTTGTATCAAGTGACTTTGGCACGATGTGTAGAGTGTCTGGCCAGAATGTAGTTGATTGCGGGATCGATTCCTCAAAAATTTTATTAAAAAAATTTTAAAATAAAGTTCAATAGAAAAATTGTAATAATAACCTACGAATTCATTAATTTTAATTTGTTTGTAAAAATAACACAACAATCATTAATTTTTAATGTTTTCGTAGGTTACTTTTTTCGAATTTGTTGGCAAAAAAAAAATGAAAGTGACATTATTTTTTAATGTTCAATGTTATTTATTTTAGAAAATTTTATTACCAGTAAAAAATAACTGTTTTTCTTTGTTAAAACAAATGAATAATTTTCAAATGTTTTATCCCTTGTTTTAAATATATTTTTCATTTGTTTTTGCCCACAATTTTTTGAGTGTGGTGGGTATGAGATGATGTTGGAATGTGCAAAGTATTAAGGTTCAATCATTCATTTGACTCATGTAGGGGCACTTTTGAGGCAGTTAGAGCTTTAGGAGCAGTTTTATAAAAATTTAATCGAATTTGGTTAGAGATAGACCGTGGGTATATTTTGAGAAGATGATGGGATGAAAAAAATATTAAGGGTCGATCATACATTTGAATTTAGGGGCACTTTTAAGGCAGTTAGAGCTGTAGGAGCAGTTTTAAAAAATATAATCTTTGTTTGAGAGCCGTATTAAGGTGGGGGGGGGGGGGCAGTGCATAGTTATGTTCGCAAAAAATGTTAGGGGGAAAGTAATGGGGGTCAGTCTTTGCAGTTTACCATATAAGGGCGGTTGCGGGGCTTTTTGTGGATTTTTAGTCAAGTTCTACCAACTTTAAGGTACGGATAAGTACTAACTAGCTAATTAGGGTGCTTAAATACGTTCAGATTGTTTTGGTATGTTCAAAAAACTTGTTCAGTTTGGCCGTGGCTACAAAATTTTGTTAGGGAAAATCAACAGTCCCTGACAGTTATGCTGAAAAAAGTGAAAAACGATATTTTTTCCTATATTTTTTTCAAATAAAAGTTTAGGAAAAAATAATTTTTTTAGTACAAAAATTTTAACAGAATTCGTTCAACGGACTATTAGGCACATTTTTGCCAAATGTACTTAAGCGACAGCACAAATTATGATAAAGCTGGGGAAAAATATGATGACACCATATGCTGAGGGTCCCACTGCTTTTCTGAATCTTTGGAGGCCCATAAAAAGGAATAGGTCATCAAACTGGACAATCTAACAAGGGAAGTATCTCAACCCTTATGAACCGATTTGCCTGAAACTTAAAATATATATAAATGAGACGATTTTAAGGTTGGGGTGTCTCGGCTTTTCGGCCAAATCTTCTTCTTCTTTTATTACAAATTCATTACTGGATATAAGTGATCACATGATTTTACAATATATATAAAGTTAAATACATTTTAAAGAAATAGGATCATTTTTTTTTCTTATAATTTTATCTTAAATTATTAATGATTTCACGACTTCTGGCGGTGTGAACTAATTCACCAATTGTATTAAGTCCCGTCCAGTTTCTTATGTTACGTAGCCACGATATTTGCTTACGGCCTATTCCTCTTCTACCTTCAATTCTTCCTTCTAAAATAAGCTGTAGAAACTCGTATTTTTCGCCCCGAATAATGTGACCAAAATAAGCAGTTTTCCTTTTTTTAATTGTGGGAAGTAATTTACGAACACTGCCTATTCTTCTTAAGACTTCAGTGTTAGGCACATGATATTCTAAGCAGTCTCCGGTAACACCATATTTCAAAAGCCTCAATTCTGTTCATGGTATTGATTTTCAAAGTCCAAGCTTCTACACCATACATAAGCACAGACCATACGTAACATTTTATGAATCTCAGACGAAGGCTAATAGAGACTTCGCGACTAGCTAGGATCTTTTTGTATTTAGTGTATGCTGACCTAGCCATTTCGATTCTTCTTTTTATTTCCGCATCGGAATCCCAATCTTCGTTTAACATACATCCTAGATACAGAAATCTTTGCACTCTCTCTATTTGCATGTCGGCCATATCAGTGTTTCAAAATTTCGTTGTCCCCTTATGTAACCATATGGACCTCCGGGAAAATTTTGATAACTCACGAACTAACAGGAATATCCTCTAGAGCAAAAATACGTATCGACTTAAATTTAATAAAGATTATTTCGTATTCATATGGACATCGTAGCTCTATGTCTTTATATAAAAACCCCCCAAAATTTTCACATTTTCATGAAAAAAGTATTTAACGAAGCCAAACTTTTACAAGGTTATACCACCGCTGGATAGGCATTTAAAAAACCTTTCTTCTCATATGTAAACATCATATAGTTTCTTAGAAAGAAATGGCTGAAAATCCAAAAAACAATTTTTTCGCCATTTTTTGAGCCATGTTTTGAACCCTTAAATCCCCGATTTGGCCGATAAGCCGAGACACCCCACCCTTAGAATTGTCTCTTTTATATATATTTTACGTTTCATCCAAATCGGTTCATAAGGGTTGAGATACTTCCCTTGTAAGTACAGGGCCTTACTACCTTTTGGTAACAAAATCGAACCTATATAGTCAAGATCTTGTGTTTTTTCACTGTTGCACAGTGTTATCAGCCTTTTTCGATTGTCAAAATCAGATAAAAATAATATTTAAATGAAATCTTAAATAAATAGAATATGAGAGTTAATCGTTTCACATTGTCATTGTTTGGCCGAAATTAATTAAATTTACTGTTTCACAATGTTTTGTGACAAGTGAAAAGCGCTGATGATACAAGGGTGGCAACTTTCAAAAACTGTCAACAACTCCATTTAGCATGTCTTTATTTTTTATTCTTTACCGATTTATCATTGCACAACAAAAATTATAATATCTCAGAAATAATTAAAATTTAACCAAATTTTTTTTCAGATTTTTCAAGAATTGTAAATTCTTTAAAAATGTTTCTCAATTTTTCCAACAACTTTCAAAAATATATTAGCAATTTTCAAAAATATGTGTTTTTCGTATACAAAGAAAAATATTTTTAAAAATAGATTTTTGTTTAACGTAAAATTTTTTCTTGAAACTGCATTAAAACATTTTATTTTGCTTTGTGCAGGCTCTATAATAAAAGAAACCTTTGCAAAAACAAAGTTCAAGAATTCAATTGCTAAAAGTTACAATTTTTTTCTTGAATGCGTTAATGTCGCCAAGTTTTTTCTTGCATTCTTGTAGCTGCTTTTACTTAAGCTGTCCATGTTAAGTATTAGTATCCTTTTTGTATGACATTTATCCTAAAATATTGCTGGACATACATGAAAATCTTTAAACGTGACTGTAAAACATGTTCAAACAACCATGCCAGTGATTGTGGAATATTTTATTTTTTTTTGTTCTTCAAAACTTTTCTTTTTATCTTTTACTTGAACAAATTCATATGATGTTGGCCTATGTCTAGAAGATTTTTTTTGTTTGTTAGTGTAGGAGTTGAAAATATTATAAGACGCCATGTACAGCTGCGGTCAAAAAAATAGCACCAGGATAAAACAAAATTTTCTTCGCTGTTTTTTTTTTTAACAATTTAAACTTATGTCACTGAAAACGTGTCATAAGTTACTTACAAGAATGTGAAACAATATTACATAACAAAAGGCTAATTTGGTTTTTTATTTCATTAAAAATTTTCAGAGTTTTTAAAAAAACTTCAAAAACACTCAGTCAAAAAAATAGCACCACAGTACTTTTTGTATTAAAATTAAATTCTTAAATTTGAAAAACGAATGGTTTATGAATTCAGTATTGTTGTAATATCTTTAAATATTAAAAAAAAAAATTATCGAGTGCTCATTGTTGACAATTACCTCTGTACAACGTTATTGTGCCGAATTCACGAGATTTTGGGATCTTTAATTCGAAATTGAGTTCCAGATTTGCTGAACAGCCACCCAAAGGGCTTCATTACAAGTTGGTTGTATTCGAGACACTCTCTTCTCTATATCTGTCCATTAACTATCGATTTGATCTAGGTCTGGGGATTGACCAGGCCATTCCATCACGTTTACTTTATTGTCCAGAACCAATTTTTTGTCAATTTCCCGTCATGCTTTGGGTAATTGACGTGCTAAAAGACCTAAATTAGTGGCATTTGCTCAGAAACTTATGGTAACATTACTTTCTGGAGTATATAAACGTTAAGTGTATATCCACGATTGTCCTAGTGCAATATGTGAGCCATGGTCCAATATATGAACTCCACTCCACAGTAGGAAAATATCTCCCACACCATAAGCACCATTTTAAGTTATTTTTATTTCGAGTTTTGGATTGAAATCCGAGTTATAGGGTCTTCTGACATAGGTATGTAATCCCATGTCTCCAAATAAAACAACAATAGATTCATTTGTCCATAGAACATTGATCCACTTTTAAGCTGGTCATTCTGAGTTACTGTTAGCAAACTTCAAACGACTTGCAGCATGCTTAAGTGAGAGTAGGGGCACTTTTTCGAATCTACAAGCGTTAATGTTGTTGTTTTGTAATCTTCGACGAACATTTTCAGCATTTGCTGTCCTTTTTTAGCTCTAGAGCTGCCGTAAATGGGGCCTTCTTCCATTGTCTTTACAAACATCTAACCACTTATGGTGACAAACGTCGCTTGTGACTAAGTTTTTCAAGCTCTAAAGTTAATTTTGTTGAATTTTTAATCATTTTATAAGCGCATCCAACTAATTTTCCTGTTTCAGAATATGGTTTATGTTCAGAAATTATATTTTTTACAAAAGCACGTTTTTGAGGAGTGTAATGTTTTCCAAGTCGTATTTTTATGAAAATAAACATCAACTTTTGTAATGAATTAATTTTTTTGTAAATAAAAACTATCTTCCTTTAGTATTTAACACTTTTATTTTATTAATTTAAACAATATAAATTTTTTTAATAAAATTTTGTCATTCGGTGCTATTTTATTGACTGCACAGATTCAGAGTTTTTTTAAATTATCGATCATTATAAAAGAACCGTCCACAATTTTTGGAAAAAGTAAAAACATTTAAGGGGTATATACTTAGTATAAGAGTATTACATATTTACTTTAAACGAATACACACATAATATTTTGTTTTAATTGGATGAATATAGATTTTGTCATTGGTGCTATTTTTTTTGACCGGCACTGTACATGGTGGTCAAACAGGAAATAGACAAAGTTTTTTTTTTTTTGGAAAATATTTTTTCTAAGGGTACAAAGAAATGCATTGCAATGATTGTGATTTTAAGGAATTTTTTTAAAAAAAGTTTTTTTTTTAATTTCATGAAATAAGAATGCCAACAATTTCAATTAAGAAAAAGGTCTCAGTTTCTGAAAAAAATGTTCTTATAGAAAGTCTCAGTATTTGGTAAAGTTTTGGTAAAGAAAATGGGACAGATTTTAAGATTATTTTTCCATAGAAAAATTTTTAAATTCTAAAATATTTCTCCTACAGAAAAAGCTTTCTACATAGCTTTTTCCTATAAAAAATGCTTTCACAGAGCTTTTTCCAATAGAAAAACCTATCTCAGATTCTAAAAAAAAATTTCTTACAGAAAAACTCTCAGTATTTGGTAAAATTTTGGTAAAAAAGGCACAGATTATTTTGCTATAGAAAAATTTTAAAATTCTGAAACATTTTTCCTATAAACAAGCTTTAAACATAGCTTTTCCCTATAGAAAAAGCTATCGACAAGGCGTTTTTCAATAGAAAAAGCTATCGACAAAGCTTTTCCTTTAAAAAAACTTCGTTGAAAACTAAAGTTTAACCAAAATTTTCTTTATCAATTTTTACATTCAAAAATTTTATATATTTTTTTTAATTTATTACCTACCCCCATATTAAATAATATGTTCTATGCTACTATTAAAAAATCTGTTAAACAAAAAAAAAAGCATTTGAAAAATTTGCATAATAAATTAACTACTACTACTGCTGCTTAATTAGTTTTACCACATTTTTTTTTTTGTGGAAAAAAAAAAATACTTTTAAACACCATGTCGCAAAAAAATTCTTTATTTATACGTTTTTTTATGTTTCATTTAATTAACTAAAAAAGTTTTGTATTTAAAATAAAAATAAAAAACTACGTTCATACATTTTTTAACTAATTGTCGTTAACAAATTTGTTTTACAATTTTCTGTGTTAAAAAATTTAGTTATAAATTCATTCATACATATTCATATGCTCGTTTATTAACTTTTATACAAAAAATTACATTTTTTGTTTCATCTCGCAAATCGTTGAAGCTGATGAAGTGTCAAATGCAGCCATGTCGGAACAAAAATTTTTGTTCCTTAGTAAATGGGGGAAGGGTTTCTAATGATCAGGTCATTAGTGTTTTAATACATGATTTTTAATTTAAATGTTATAGTGAAAAGCTCCTTGTCTTATATTTTCATTAAAAGAACTTTAAGATATTCAATTTTTTTACAAAGCTTTTAAAAATACACTGTTAAATTTCTATCCATTAAATGCTGCTTTATACTCAAAAGCTTTAATAAACTTATTATGATAGTATTTCCAAACTTAAAAAAAGCTTTTAAACAGCTTCATATAATTATTTTTGACGAATTCATTAAAAACTTGTTGGTATCATGAAATTTGTTTAATGTGTTTTTACAAATCCATGACTGGATTTCATAACTTGAGTTTCGGTTTAATTAAAAAGCTTTTAATTACCAACATCAATTAAATTTTAAAGGTTGGTAATTTTGGGGACTCATATTTTCAGACAAAAGCTTTTGCCATCTCACTAAACTTTATAGCTAAAGAGGTTTTAAAATCACTAATCATTAAAGCTATATTGAAAAAACTATTTCATTTGCAGTAAATTTTATAAATCCGCAATAAAAGTTTCGTTAGAATAATACTGTTCAACAAAGTGAAGGTTCTTATAAACATTTCGACTGCTGATTACAAATGTTTCTATCACGTCTAGAATTTTAATTATACGCTGTTGAAAATGCAAAAAAAAGACGCAATTTTTGAAAAATGCTTTTGATTTGACATAGAATGGGGTTTGACCCTCAATAGAGTTATTGTCAAAAAAAATTTTTTTTGAGACTTTTCTCAATCAATTCAAATTTGTATAACTGTTTTGGAAAGAAGAAGGATAGGGCTTTCCATGTGTGTGAATTTGTCTACACATATAAGAAAGATATCGATTAATTTTTTCAATTATATAAAATTTTTTTTTTATTTTTTAAAAAATTTTCGAGTTTATCGATTATTTCCTGCTATAGTACGTTCAACAACCTTTATATTTTGAAACATTTTCTTACTGAAAATTTAATTCTGAATACGATGAGCTTTTTTCTCAAAAAATCGAATAACAATTGACAGAGTTGTGATCATTTTTCAAAAAAAATAAAATTACGATTTTGCTGGAAATCGATGTTCGGATTACCCAGGTAAAAACAAGTAAGAAAGTTATAGTCGGTCAAGACCGACCATATGATACCCTACACCAGTGTTTTCCGGAAAATGGGTCCCAAGTCCAAACATGGACCGATTGGATCTCTCTTTTGTTAGATATTTATTTAGTGTAGAAAACACACAGAGATCAAATTTTAGTGGAATTGGTTTATTTTTTTGTCAATAGACCGATTTAACTGAATATCGGTCGAAATTTATAAATGGGGGACTAACAATATGTCCAAAAATGGTCCAATTATTTTCCGATTTGATCAGGTTACTAAAATACACGTTTAACACCTAAAAATAAAATTTTTATTAAATATTTCCATTTTTATGAATTTTGAGGGAATTATGTGAATATCGGGAGGGTGGTTTGTATGGGGACTACCAGAAGGACTGACCCGATTCCTTTGAAAATCGGAATGATAATTTGTGTTTTTAAAATTAGATTACCTGCTAAATTTCAAAGCGATATCTATAATAATACGGTTTTTAGAGTCAAATCCAAAGGGGGCGTTTGTATGGGGGCTAGGTCTTAACATGGACCGATTTTCTCCAATTTCAATAGGGTTCGTCCTTGGGCCAAAAGATGCTTAAGTTTTAAAATCTCAAGTCAATTGATTGAAAATTGCGACCTGTATCGTGTTTAAACAGATAGATGGACAGACGGACGGACAGACGGGCGGACGGACGGACATCGCTAAATCGATTCAAAAAGTAATTCTGAGTCGATCGGTATACTTGAAGGTAGGTCTAGGACCAATATTTCGGTTAGTTACAAACATCAGCACAAACTCATTATACCCTGTACCACAGAGTGGTGTAGGGTATAAAAATCATAATAGTAATTTTAACAGTAGAACTGTCCCTGTTACCCATGTTGGAGACCATCCCAGCAAAACTTTGGTAATGGGTAGTGATTATATAACACATTACCAGGTAATGTATATACCTTATTTGTAGCATTATTTTAGGATGTCTTACCAAACATTTGTTCCACAACGTATTATTTTCAAGCGAAAAATAATGCATTACTAATAATTTGCTACGTAATGCATGATTATTGGAAAAAATGTATTTCATATTTATTATTTCTAAACATTAAATCATGGATGACTTATATTTGGTTACATTATGTATTATTTGAAAGTTTGAAATAATTCATTATTTATAATTGGATGCATAATGCATTACAATAACATAAAAAATAATTATTTTATAAAAAAATGCATAAGTTTAAACTAGAGATGGGCTCACGGCAGGAAATTTTTAACGACACACACTCACGAGCATATTTTATCTACTTACGCTCACTTACAATCACGTGAGTAAATTTAATACAAAATTACTTTTTCACTACTCGTAACACCTTATATATTATCTTCTGGTATGCTATATTATTTCATTTCTCGTAACCTATAAAATATCATATATTTTATACCTTACTCGTATTCTTCGTTATAAATTTATGACTTATTTTATACCTTACTGGTATTCTATGTGATAATGTGGATGCATTACTTTGAGTCTCATCGCCTGTTAAAATCATCAATGCTGCAATGTATAAAATAAGAGATCATATACCTTATTTTATACCTTATTTGGTAATCTAAGTTTTGCTGGGATAGCTCATTTCTACTTTTGCTCTTTTTGCCATCTCTTTTTCGCTAAATGAATCCACGCTCACAAACTATAAGCTTTTACCAACCCATGAATAAATTTTTCAGCTTAGAGTTTGTGGAAGGAATCTATGATTAGAAACAAAAGCTTTTTTCTTTATTTATAAATTCTTTAAGCTTTATGCAAATATAGACTTTAAAACCAATCCAAAATGTACAAACCTCAAAGAAAAATTTGATTTAAAAGCTTAAACAAACTCGCAATTTAATATCAAAGCTTAAGCTTTTTTTGAAATCGATGATTTAAGGCAAAATATGTCAATGTTTCTAGGTTTTTATAAAGCCTTAGATCCTTTAAACCCAATTATTAAATCCCAAAATGTATTAATATCAAAAACCATGATTTGCAACATTTCTATTTAAGCTTTCTATTGAAACCGTTCTTTGGAATTGATGATTTGAAACAAGAGCATTGACCCTTTTATAATGAGTTTCAAACAAACTTAAAAAACAATTTAGGAGCTTTTAGTAAAACCTCAATTTATTTCAAAGCTTCGGTTGTTTTTTCGCTTTTATAAAAAAAATTTTGTAACTAACAATTGAATTTCAAAAGCTTTTACAATCTTGTGATTAAATATTACAGCTGAAGATTAAATACCAACTATCCCAAAGTCGTACTGTAACTGTACCAACTGTACCAACGCTTTTTATAAAACCGATATTACGGCTTTCTTAAAAAAGCTTTTAAAAATCCACAATTGAATTTTAAAAATTTTAAGTTTCTAAAGAAAAATTCAATAATTAAAATATTTTTACAAACCTACAAATAAATTTTAAAAGCTTAATCTTTTTTAGAGTTGATAATGTTGGGACAAAAGCTTTTACAATTTTACGATTAAATTTAAAAGCTTTAGAAGTTTTAACACCAAGTGATAAATCCCATATTAAAAATAAGAAAATTATCAATTTCTAATAAAGCTTTCTTTCAAATAAAGCTTTCTTTTTTTGATTACACTTTTGTAAATTCAAAATTGAATTAAAATTTAATACAATTTTACAGCATTCTTGGGCTCTTATTAGCTTACCTTCCCCCACAAGTAAATTCTCTTTTCTATTTATGTCTATATATGGTGTTCGTTAAGCTGTTGCCATCATATGTATAAATGTTTGACATATTTTTGGAAGATGAAAAATGTTTCGTATGCAAAAAATGTCATACGCATTATGATTCCTACCAATATTGTATAGTGAAGTCAACATATGTTACAGCCAAAAAAAAAGAAGGAAAAAATCCTTGCAAAAACTAACTATAAGCTGTGAAATTAACTTTTTATTCAGAGGATTAAATACATATAAAGTTGACGAAAAAAAATACATACTACGAAGTCGTACTGCGAAAATGATAATTAATAATATTTGGAAACCTTATGTGAAACACGATGGCCCGAAACACAGAAAAACTAAAAGAGTTTTATTTTAAATTTCAAACTTCCAAAACATTTTTTTAAAGTCGATTTTTTAAACAAAACTGGCTTCTCAGATTCTAAAACATTTTTTCTATATAAAAAAAAATTTTAGATTCCGAGAAATTTTTTCTATATAAAAAAAGTCTCAGATTCTGAGACACTTTTTCTATAAAAAAAGTCTCAGATTCTATATAAAAAAAAGATTCTATATAAAAAAAAATTCTCAGATTCTGCGACATTTTTTCTATATAAAAAAAGTCTCAGATTCTGAGACATTTTTTCTATATAAAAAAAGTCTCAGATTCTGAGACATTTTTTCTATATAAAAAAAGTCTCAGATTCTGAGACATTTTTTCTATATAAAAAAAGTCTCAGATTCTGAGACATTTTTTCTATATAAAAAAAAGTCTCAGATTCTGAGACATTTTTTCTATATAAAAAAAGTCTCAGATTCTGAGACATTTTTTCTATATAAAAAAAGTCTCAGATTCTGCGACATTTTTTCTATATAAAAAAAAGTCTCAGATTCTGGGACATTTTTTCTATATAAAAAAAGTCTCAGATTCTGAGACATTTTTTCTATATAAAAAAAGTCTCAGATTCTGAGACATTTTTTCTATATAAAAAAAGTCTCAGATTCTGAGACATTTTTTCTATATTAAAAAAAGTCTCAGACTCTGAGACATTTTTTCTATATAAAAAAAAGTCTCAGATTCTGAGACATTTTTTCTATATAAAAAAAAGTCTCAGATTCTGAGACATTTTTTCTATATAAAAAAAAAGTCTCAGATTCTGAGACATTTTTTCTATATAAAAAAAAGTCTCAGATTCTGAGACATTTTTTCTATATAAAAAAAGTCTCAGATTTTGAGACATTTTTTCTATATAAAAAAGTCTCAGATTTTGAGACATTTTTTCTATATAAAAAAAGTCTCAGATTCTGAGACATTTTTTCTGAGACATATTTTTCTATATAAAAAAAGTCTCAGATTCTGAGACATTTTTGCTATATAAAAAAAGTCTCAGATTCTGAGACATTTTTGCTATATAAAAAAAGTCTCAGATTCTGAGACATTTTTTCTATATAAAAAAAGTCTCAGATTCTGAGACATTTTTTCTGAGACATTTTTTCTATATTAAAAAAGTCTATGATTCTGAGACATTTTTTTCTATATAAAAAATTTCTCAGATTCTGAGACATTTTTTCTATATAAAAAAGTCTCAGATTCTGAGATAATTTTCTATATAAAAAAATATGACATTCTGAGACATTTTTCTATATAAAAAAAGTTTCTAATTGTAATCTATTTTTTCTATACATATAACAAAGTTTCAGAGTTTGATAAATTTTTTCTATATAAAAAAGTCTCGGGTTCTCAGAAATTTTTTTCTATATAAAAAAAGTCTCAGATTCTGAGACATTTTTTCTATATAAAAAAAGTCTCAGATGCTGAGACATTTTTTCTATATAAAAAAAGTCTCATTGTCAGATTCTGAGACATTTTTTCGATATAAAAAAAGTCGCAGATTCTGAGACATTTTTTCGATATAAAAAAAGTCTCAGATTCTGAGACATTTTTTCTATATAAAAAAAGTCTCAGATTCTGAGACATTTTTTCTATATAAAAAAAGTCTCAGATTCTCAGACATTGTTTCTATATAAAAAAAGTCTCAGATTCCAAGATATTTTTTCTATATAAAAAGTCTCAAATTCTAAATGAATAAAAGCTTATAAAGTAGTTGTTTTAAATTGGCAGGAATCTGAATTGTTCTTCATCAGGTATACCCTATTGGGTTGGCTTTGGCTGTCAAGGTACACTTTTTGATAAGTAAAATAGGTACAAATAAGATGATATGAAGACTTTGGCTGTGTCTTGACTCCGTTATTAAACTGATTAACTTAAAAAATTTCAATTGTAATATAAAATAACCATTTATAACTTTTTTACTAAATCCTTAAAAAATCCTATAAATGACCAGTTTAAAAAGTATTCTCATTTCATAATATACAACAAAAAAAAACAAAAAATTCTCTCTAAATTAATTTTTAATAAAAATTCATAAAACTTTTTTAATGAATTTATTCAAAAAGGTTTCCATGTACAAGAGGAGAAAAAAGAAAACAACAAACCTAAACAGAGAAAGTAAAATGAAACCAAATGATCATTTGGCTTTTTATGCGGTTTTTAATAAATCGGCTTATATGGTGGATGCAATATGAATATAAATTTATTATGTATGAGAATATACCTACACTTGACCAGAAAAAAAAACAAAAGGATGAATTTAGTAAATGTATAATATTTAGAAAGCAATAGGGTGGCAATAGATAAGGTAAAAACTAATTTTTCTATATAAGAAAATTGTCTCGGAGTTTGGCAGACTTTATTTTTTTATAGGAAATATATTGAAATGTTTTTAGTTCAATCTTTAAATTGTCGTAGGGACTTTTAAAACAAGAATTTTTAAAATTTTTATTAAAGCTTCCATAATAAACTATTACGTTTCCCAATGTTTTTCACATTCCCGATTTATTTTTTAAACTTAAGTTTTTAGAAATCGAATTAACAAAAAAGCTTTAACCAACTCACGAATATATTTCACAGCTAAGCTTTGGTGGAATCGTTTAAAAAAAATAATTTTTTTTTGTTATTTAATCTTAAAGCTTTATAGCCATTAAAACAATCATTATATCCCAAAGTAGTGCAAACAGTAAATCAGTGATTTTAAACTTTCTTTAGAAGCTTTTCCACGAATCAATTTCTTTAGAAAAAATATTAGGCTTTTTTTCAGACCATAATAGCAAAAAAACGATGCTTTTCGAGAGCTGATAATGGGAAAACTAATCCAAAAAAAATTCGAGTCCATCTTGGCCTCCCTACAACCGGTTGAAGTTCACAACCGTAGTGTATTTTGTAAAAAAAAAATATTTTTTGTTTTGGTCGAAATTGGTGTCAAAATTTGCAGAATTTGGAGTACATTAAGGAAAAATTATTTGCATGATGAAATTTAGTTCACTTATTCAATTTTTGTTGCAAAAATTGGTAAAAAAAAATATTTTTTTTTTTACTTTTTGTTCGACTTTTTTTAAGTGGCTTAAAATGGTACTTAAAGAACAATGGCGATTTAAATACCCTTCTGAACTGGATTAAGTAACATCCGCATCAGTATGAAAATGTAAAGTTCAATATTGCCAAAAACTTAGATTTCTTCTTTTTTAAAATGTTTTTGTGGACCAAAATTATTCCATAAAAACTTTTTAAATATTTTTTCCTTAATGTACTAAACATTCCGCGAATTTTGACACCAATAGCGGTAAAACCAAAAAATATTTTTTTTTACAAAATACACTACGACTGCGAACTTTAGCCGGTTGTAGGGAGGCAAAGACAGACTCCAATTTTTTTTGGATTATTTTTCCCATAATCAGCTCTGTAATACGCATCATTTTTTTGCTATTACCAAGCGAAACTCCAAAAAGAGGCCAATTTCGGGACAGGCTAATGTCCATAGCGTTCAGACTTTAAATAGTTCAAATTGAAGCTTTATTTAAAAATTATTATTTGTTGCATAGGCTTTAATAAGTTTACGATTGAGTTGCAAAACTTTAGTTTTTTACAGAACAATCGAATTGATTTATAAAGCTTTTTAAAACCCACAAATGAATTGCTAAGTTTAGTCAGTTTTAAACCGATTTTTTGTAATAAAAAAAACTTTTTTATATAGAAAAAATTCTGAGAATCTGATACTTTTTCTATACGGAAAAGATTTTTGCATATTCTGAGACTTTTCTAAATTATAGAAAAAATGTCTCAGAATCTGCGACTTTTTTTATGTGCAAAAAAAAAGGTCTTGAAATGTGAGACTTTTTTAATATGTAGGAAAAAGATCTTAGAATCTAATCATTTTTTATATAAATAACTAGCTATACCCGGCCCGCGTTGCTGGCCCTAAGAAAAAAACTGTTTTATATTGCATCTTAATTAAAATATAGTGTCGGACAAAATTAAAGCACGGGTTCGGGTCCAGCTGGTGACCTTTGGTTCACCCCTCGGTTAGCACTATCTATAGAGAAATCTCAATAAAATCTGTTCAGCCATTTTTGTGTGATTTCGAAACAGACAGACATAACGTTAAGTATAGTACAAAGGGGCGAAAGAGGAGGAAATAACTTTTTATTTATGAAAAATGGGAGTGACATTTTATACCCTTTTGCCGAATCGCACTCTACATTTGACCTACAGTTCCCGCTCGGTTAGTTCTATCAGTAGTGAAAGATTCGGCTTATCCGTTTTTGCATGATTTCAAAACAGGCAGATATAACGTTCAGTATAAAACAAAGGGGCGTAGCAATTTACTCCTCTTTGTTCAATCGTGGTCAGTATAGTACAAAGGACGTTGCAAGTTTGATTCCTTTTTCCGTTGCAAGTTTGATTCGACATATGCACTTGGTTAGCACTGTATGTAGTGAAAATGTCAAGAGAATCGGTTCAGCTGTTTTTGCCATTTTCCAATCGTAGAATAACATGGCCTATAGTACCGCACTGGGTTAACACTATCAGTGCTAAAAATTTAATTAAAATCGAATCAACAGTTTTTACGTTATTGCGGAGCATGCAGAAATAACATTCAATTCAATATAATTATTTGACACATAGTTAGTACTTGGTTAGTACTATCGTTGGTTTAAATTTCATCTAAATCGGTCCATCCGGTTTTTATATATAGGTGTCATTAATGGTGCAATGTAAAAATTCGATTTTGTCCACCCCTCCGCCCACGGCAAAAAAGCATGGCATTTTACGCCCATTTGTCCGATCACGCTCTAATTTGGCATATAATTAGTACTCGGTTAGTACTGTCTTTGGTTTACATTTCATCAAAATCGGTCCATCCGTTTTTTATATATAGATGTCATTAGTGGTGCAATGTAATAATTCGATTTTGCCACGCCCCTCCGCCCACACGCAAAAAATCATAAATCTGACCCAACAGTGTTACTCCCTGGACTATTCTGAATATTCCCTGAATATTCCCTGAAATTCCATATCTCCACTCCCTAAGTAGGCTCCCATACAAAATCACATTTTTATAAAATTTGCCCCAACTGTTATTTGTATGGGAGCCTACTTAGGGAGTGGAGATAGGGCATAGGTATGTTTTGAAAAAATGTTGTAGGGTAAAAATAAATGGGGGTCGGTCTCACTAATGACCCCTCTCGGACGCACCATTGGACCGGTAGAAGCTGATTAAATAAAACAAATTTACAAAAAATAAAAAAAATTGTGTGGGGACCGCCTTAACAGTTAAAGATAGAGGGTAGGTGTGTTCAGAGAAAATGTTTGGAATAAAAAAATATTGTGGGTCGGTCATACATTTTGTTGCTCTAAGGGCACTATTAGGGCAGTTAGAGCGGTTGGAACAAATTTAAAAAAATGTCGTTTTGTGTGGAAGCCCCCTTAGAAATTGGAGATAGGGTATTAGTTAGAAATGTTAAGAAGAAGTAAAAATTAATTGGGTCGGTCTTATAAAGGACCCCTCTATGACGCACCATTGGAGCAGTAGAAATGATTTTAAGATTGAAAAATTACAATAAAATTTTTTCAAAAAATTTTTAAAAATAGTAATAATCGTTATCCCACGATCTTCCTGGGCAAAAAATTTGTAGAATTAATAGAAGTTTTACACAAAAAAATTTCATAAAAATCGAAGAGTACAAACATTTTCAAAAATGAGATTTAAATTTTAAAACTTAAAAATCGCATACTAGAGCGCTTTTAAGAATTTTTTGGGATTTTTTTTTAGAAAGTACGTAAATAAACAAAAATTTTGAAAAAAAAAAATTGAAATTTGGACCGTTATTGAAGAAGTTATGATTAAAAGAAGTTTGAGTAAAGAAACAAACTACCAATTTTTAAAAATTCGATATCTTTTGAACGGGACATCCAAAAAATCTGAAAATTTACCACGAAGGAGTTTTCGAAGGGTACTAAAAACTGTAAACAAATTGGGAAAATCTAAAAAAAAAGTTTTTCAAAGTGTCCGATTTCACATGGAATGCCCCATATATAGATAGATGTTTCAGAATCTGAGAATTTTTTTAATATAGAATAAATATCTCAGAATGTGAGACTTAATTTATAAAAAAAAAATGACTCTGAGGCATTTTTTATATAAAAACAGAGATCTGAGATATTTGTTATATAGAAAAAATGTCTTAAAATGTCTTATAGAGAAAAAATGTCTCAGAATCTGCAGCTTTTTTTTATATAGAAAAAATTTCTCAGAATCTGAGACTTTTTTTATATAGAAAAAATGTCTCAGAATCAGAGACTTTTTTTATATAGAAAAAATGTCTCAGAATCTGAGACTTTTTTTATATAAAAAAATGTCTCAGAATCTGAGATTTTTTTTATATAGAAAAAATGTCTCAGAACCTGAGATTTTTTTTATATAGAAAAAATGTCTCAGAATCTGAGACTTTTTTTATATAAAAAAATGTCTCAGAATCTGAGACTTTTTTTATATAGAAAAAATGTCTCAGAATCTGAGACTTTTTTTATATAGAAAAAATGTCTCAGAATCTGAGATTTTTTTTATATAGAAAAAATGTCTCAGAATCTGAGATTTTTTTTATACAGAAAAAATGTCTCAGAATCTGAGACTTTTTTTATATAGAAAAAATGTCTCAGAATCTGAGACTTTTTTATATAGAAAAAATGTCTCAGAATCTGAGACTTTTTTTATATAGAAAAAATGTCTCAGAATCTGAGACTTTTTTTATATAGAAAAAATGTCTCAGAATCTGAGACTTTTTTTATATAGAAAAAATGTCTCAGAATCTGAGACTTTTTTTATATAGAAAAAATGTCTCAGAATCTGAGACTTTTTTTATATAGAAAAAATGTCTCAGAATCTGAGACTTTTTTATATAGAAAAAATGTCTCAGAATCTGAGACTTTTTTTATATAGAAAAAATGTCTCAGAATCTGAGACTTTTTTTATATAGAAAAAATGTCTCAGAATCTGAGACTTTTTTTATATAGAAAAAATGTCTCAGAATCTGAGACTTTTTTTTATATAGAAAAAATGTCTCAGAATCTGAGACTTTTTTTTATATAGAACAAGTGAGAGTGTGAAATTCGGCGGTGTCGAATCTTTTATACCCTCCAAAATGTAAAAAAAAATTAAAAAAAAAATTGTCTGGGGGTTTTTTTTTTTTTTGGGGGGGGGGGGGATGGGGTCAGTGTAGGATGTTGAGAGCTCCTTCCCATCTCGATAAACATACCAAATGTTTCATTTATTTAAAAAAACATGTAAAAGAAATGTATTTTTTCAGAGGTTGGTTTAGTTCTTCAAGGAGGAACTTTTTTTCCCCTGTCCCTATTTTGCCCATTCACAAACTTAACCTGACTATGAACATGAGACATATTTGTGCCAAGCTTCAGGAGTCTAACTGTTTTATTTTGGACTGCATTGTGTTATCTACAGACAGACGGAAGGACATTCGGACATTCAGGCCGTTCATGAATCCACAACGAAATTGGATTGGAAACGAAATTCAAATCCGTTTCCAATTTTCGAAGCGTTCATGAAACCGTGACGAATTGCTTTGTTCGAAAAAAAATATCTATTGCATTCGAACTTAGCGGAGACACAAGTATTTACAAAATACGACTCTGTTTTTGCAAATACAGAGTCGTATTTTATAGCAATTCTGTTAGAAAGTCAAAGTCAGAGTTGTTATAAAAATGCAGTTTGTAAAAAAATAATTTGTTAACAAATAAACTGTCAAGCATTTGTTTTGAATTAAATTTTTTTTTATTATTGATCCATTAAGGAAGGGATTTTATACAAATCCATCTTTTGTTTTCCTTAAGACTAACATATACTTAGGATCTGGCATTTTGTATGGAAAAATACCAATTGCTTCACATATTTAATTGGCTCAGGATAAATGTCTTTGCACATCAAAGAATTTGCCTTTAAAAAAGGCTATAAATGCATATTTTTGGGTCATATTTTATATAAAGTTTTAGCTTATTTTTTCCCTTTTTATGATTTTTTAAACATCGGTAACTTTTTGCCCATTTGGACTCTTATTATTATTTTTTGTACCCAATTTCGGAATCGAAATACTTGTCCGACTAAAGATTTTTTTTCGTTAATCAGTTAAAGTGTGTATGATACTTTTTTCAAGAATTTTATTAGGGGCTTTCTGCCTTTGAAAAAGTTCGTAAAAAAGCAAGTATCATACACACTTTACAAACGCCTCTGTTCTGCCTTTCATAACTTTTCAATTCACATTTTCCGAATCAAATGAAATCCAATTTGGTGTTCTGTTGTTTACGTTTTCACTCTAACAATAAGTTAAAATCGAATAACTAAAATTTTAAAATTATAGAAAAAAAGTGCATTCGTTTTACTTCTACGGAAGTTAAATCTAGGACACAAAAAAAAATTGGAAATTTTATTTTCACATTTTTTAATGTGAATTACTTTTGTTTATATTTAAGGCCTTAAAACACAAATCCCTTCGATATATCGGGATTTATTTCCACAAACTCATGAAGAACTAACTGCATTTTTCTCATTAATTTTGTACCTTCCCCTTATAAAAAAAAGAGGAAAAATATTTTTTAAAAAAGTCGAAAACAAAAAAGAACATCTTACTCATATTTTTTCATTTAACTTTTGTTTTTAATTTTTTTTTAAATTAATTATTTTCAACTTTTTTTACAAATCCCCGAAGCCAAACGATGACGAAAATTTTCCAACTGTCAATCCAACTGAATGGAATTCATGAACGCACATTTTCGTTTTCGAACGAAAATTTTCTCATTTTCTCTTTGATTGGAATTGGATTGGATTCATAAACACACACAGCTGATTTCCGTGAAAAAGTGTTGTCAAACCAATCCGCATTGGTTTCATAAACGCCCCGATTAATAGAATGTCTTAGAAACGATCATGGATCAATAATATATATACTTCACGGGGTCCCCGACCGATATTTCGATGCGTTACAAACGGAATGACAAAGTGAGTATACTCCCATACTGTGGTTTGAGGGTATAAAAAATGTTTCAGAATCTGAGACTTTTTTATAAAGAAAAAAAAATTTTCAGAATCCGAGATTTTTTTTGGTCTCAGAATCTGAGACTTTTTATATAGAAAAAATTTCTCAGAATCTGAGATTTTTTTTTTAAATAGAAAAAATATCTCAGATTCTAAGACTATTTTTATATAGAAAAAATATCTTATAATCTGAGAGCCACCCTTATGACCAGCTGGACATTTAAGTTTCAAAACAAAACACAATGGTATTGGTATGTACTTTAAAACAGATTTGTGGTGAATTTGTGGAAAATATTCATAATTGTGTTAAGTGGGTGTTAAAAACAAATTCAGATAATACTAATGAAAATGTATGCTGAAAAGGGGGGGAAAAAGAACAGTGGGCTTAACAATTGAAATATTTTTTTAAGCTTAATTAGAAAAAATAAAAAAACAAAATCTACAAAACAATTTACATATTGGGGTTTTACACAAAAGTGACAAATTAATTATAATTGTTAAAACAGCTTAAAGGGAGAATTGGGATACCTGAATCCTTTTTATACCCTCCACTTAGTGATAGAGGGTATATATAAGTTTGTCATTCCGTTTGTAACTCATCGAAATATCGGTCTGGGACCCCATAAAGTATATATATTCATGATGCCCGATCGATTTTAAGACATTCTAGCGATGTCCGTCTGTCCGTCTGTCCGTCTGTCCGTCTGTCCGTCTGTCCGTCTGTCTGTCTGTTGAAAATGCTGTAGCGGACAAAATATTACACAGAGATGACTGAAACTTAACATATTTATTGGAAGTTCTCCCGAGAAGTTTGGTATTGCATTTGAGCGAAATCGGCCCAGCCGATCAAAAGTTATGAGTGAAAGTTTAACGACACCTCTAAAACTTTGAAAATACAAAATGCGTTTACAGAGCTTCTGCTTTACAGATTCAAATGAAATTTGGTACAGAATAATATTATACCATGTACAATGTCTGTGTAAAATCTTGGAAGAATTGGACAAAGGGGTGTGGCACCTCCCACATTAGCCTAGCATGCAAAATGCTATAACTCGGCTTCTGTTAAACAGATTCATATGAAATTTGGTATAAAATTTTATTTTAGGATGTCTGATCTCTATGTAAAATTTGGGCGGAATAGATAAAAGGGGTGTGACACCCCCCATACAAACCTAGCATGTAAAATACTATAACTCGGCTTCTGATTAACGTATCTTAACAAATTTTAACATGGAGTGTAAATATGGTCTTTGTGGCCTATATAGAAAATATGAGCAAATTTGGAGCAAAATTGGCACATTTAGAAGATGATTTATCTTGGCCTTTAATAAACATATTTAAATACATTTGAAAAATGTTGTTAATATTTTATGTTTTAAGAGTTATTACTCCAGTTTACTTAAATGTTTTTTTTTATTTATCTGTTTTGGTTCTCGTTCTTTTAACATACCCGCTAAATTGTTAAACATTAAATCAGTCTGTGGTATGATGGCTAGAGTGTTAGTTTTTCATACATGGAGTCCCCGGTTCGAGTCATGGTAGGACTCAAGATTTTTTTTTTTTTTGTTTGTTAATATTGTTTATCATTATAATTTTTTTTAAATCACTTAAATCTATACCCTTCATTATATTTATCGAGTCATTGATTTTTCTCAGTTTTTGCAAATATACAAATGTGCTGTTAATTATTAATTAAATGTCGTTTAGTTTTTCTTTTAAAGCGAAATTGAATTTTGGTGGAAAAAATATGGTATATTCAAAAAAACTTCTTTTACACACAGCAGTAAAGGGGTTTGTTGTAATTTGCTCGGTTTTGTTTATCTCTTTTAAGATAGTCGTTAAATTGCTAACACATTCAGAAACAGTCTGTGGTATGATGGCTCCACTTCTGGCTTATCATTCATATGGTCGCAGGTTTGAGTCATGGTCGGGATGAAGTTTTTTTTTTTTTATTTTTTTTTTATTTAGCTTAATATTGTTTAAAAAATTACAATTCATTAAAATCACCTTAATAATTTATATTCGGTCTAACAATCAAAAGATTGCATTCTTTGTCATTGGGTAAATGAAATAATTTTTGGAAAAAAATTGTATATTCTACATTTTTTTTTATACCATCCACTCTTTATTTGTGTTTTGATTGTTTTTTTTGATAATTTCTTGGATAAGATCAATATCAAACACATTCAATATATTTATATTTTGCGTCCAATTCTTACAAACGGACAGACGATTTCTGCCTATTGACGATTTCTGGCAACCCTGTTAGTAACGGTTAATTTTGTTAGCTTATAGTATGATCCCTATAAAAAACTAGGAATATATTTTTAAACCTACCACTGGGTATACCTACCACTGGGTATACTTACCACTGGGTATACCTACCACTGGGTAAGTTATTTTAAGCATTGCTGTGTTATAATCAAACAAAATTGCGAATTTGACATTCATTTTTAATGCTGCCAGTGGTCTAATGGTAGTGTCGTCGGGTATTAATTTGGGGGCACCAGGTTCGTGTCCCGGTTTGGCTGAGAGTATAATTTTTTTTTTTTTTTCATTTGTGGCTTTTTTTTTAATTTTGCCATAAATAAGTTTTTATTTTGAGTTACTTAATTTTTTTAATTTAAAAATTTGAAATAAAATAAGTTCATAATTTTTTTTTTTAATTAAATTTTATTCATTAAGAATAAATTTTATAAATATTATTATACCCTCCACTTAGTGATAGAGGGTATATATAAGTTTGTCATTCCATTTGTAACTCATCGAAATATCGGTCTGGGACCCCATAAAGTATATATATTCATGATGCCCGATCGATTTTAAGACATTCTAGCGATGTCCGTCTGTCTGTCTGTTGAAAATGCTGTAGCGGACAAAATATTACACAGAGATGACTAAAACTTAACATATTTGTTGAAAGTTCTCCCGAGAAGTTTGGTATTGCATTTGAGCGAAATCGGCCTAGCCGATCAAAAGTTATGAGTGAAAGTTTAACGACACCTCTTAAATTTTGAAAATACAAAATGCGCTTACACAGCTTCTACTTTACAGATTAAAATAAAATTTGGTACAGAATAATATTATACCATGTACAATGTCTGTGTAAAATTTTAGAAGAATTGGACAAAGGGGAGTGGCACCTCCCACATTAGCTTTGCATGCAAAATGCTATAACTCGGCTTCTGTTTAACAGATTCGAATGAAATTTGGTATAGAATGATATTTTAGCATGTCTGATCTCTATGTAAAATTTGGGCGGAATAGAAAAAAGGGGTGTAACACCCCCCATACAACCCTAGCATGTAAAATACTATAACTCAAATTCTGATTAACGTATGTAAACAAATTTTAACATGGAGTGTAAATATGGTCTTTGTGGCCTATATAGAAAATATGAGCAAATTTGGAGCAAAATTGGCACATTTAGAAGATGATTTATCTTGGCCTTTAATAAACATATTTAAATACATTTGAAAAATGTTGTTAATATTTTATGTTTTAAGAGTTATAACTCCAGTTTACTTAAATGCTTTTTTTTAATTTATCTGTTTTAGTTCTCGTTCTCTTAACATACCCGCTAAATTATAAAACTTTTAATCAGTCTGTGGTATGATGGCTAGAGTGTTAGTTTTTCATACATGGACTCCCGGGTTCGAGTCATGTTAGGACTCAAAATATATATTTTTTTTTTGTTTGTTAATATTTTTTATTATTACAATTTTATTTAAATCACCTAAATCTATACTAGGGTGATTAGACCGGTTTTTCGAAACCGGTTTGAACCGGTTTTTTGTGGATTGCGACGGTCGGTTTTTTTAAAGTTTTAACTATTCGAAAACCGGTTTGACCGGTTTTTTTTCTGTCGAAACCCGGTTTTTTAAATCAACCTATTAAAAGGAGTAAAACTCGATTTATTTTTTTAAGTGTAATTTGATTACTGAAAAGGTGTTCAAAAAAATTCCAACTAAATGCAAAACAAGTAAAAAAATAATTTCGCCTTCACCGAATCTTTAAATTGGAGTTTGCAACTTACTTTTGGAAGTGGGAAATTTTTACGCATAAAAAAAATTAAAAAAAAATTTTAGTATACATTTTTGTTGAGTATCAAAATTTTATTTTGAGTAATTTTTAATATATTTGGTTTTGATATTTTTCAACCATTTTTATTAAATGTTTTAATAAATTAATATTCGAGCTCGTGGCCTTTTATTAAAACATGTGATTTTTTAATGTTTACTAGTTATTTTTGTTTAAAAATAAAGAAAGTTTGAAGTAAAAAATTTTTCATTGAAATTTAAAAATTTTTGAAATGCTTTTTATAAAATTCAAATTGTATTTAAAAAACTTCCCTTTGTATTTCAAAATTTTGATTTATATTTTAGAATTTTAATTTGAAAAATTTCTAAACGCTTTTCAGAAATTTCCATTTGTTTTTCAAAATTTTCCATTTATATTTCAATATTTTCTAAATGCTTTTAAGAAATTTTGAATTTGTATTTCAGAAATTTTCATTAAAAATGGAAACAAATAAAATACAATTGGAAATTTCTGAAACATAAATGAATTTCTGAAATTTGAAATTTATGAAGTATTAATAAAATTGAACATTTCGAAAACGTATGAAAAATTTCTGAAATATTATTGGAAATTTCTTAAAAAGAATTTGTATTTTCTGAAATAGAATCGGAAATGGTGATATACAGTCCCAAAATTTTCGAAACACCGACAATCTCTGATTGATTTTGGCCGTGAGCGTTATTTTTTTGCCTTATTTTGCAAAAAAACGAAAAAACCGGTTCAACCGGTTTTTTGTCAATTTGAAAAACCGAAAACGGTTTTTTTGAAAATGCTGATTTTCGAACTATTCGAAAACCGGTTTTTGAAAAAAGTCGAATAATTGATCACCCTAATCTATATACATATACCCTTCATTATATTTATCGAGTCATTGATTTTTCTCAGTTTTTGCAAATATATAAATGTGCTGCAATTAATTATTAATTAAATGTCGTTTTGTTTTTCTTTAAAAGCGAAATTGAATTTTGGTGGAAAAAATATGGTATATTCAACAAAACTTTTTTTATACACAACAGTAGAGGGTTTGTTGTAATTTGCCCGGTTTTGTTTATCTCTTTTAAGATAGTCGTTAAATTGCTAATGAAATAATTTTTGAAAAAAAAAATTATTTTCTACATTTTTTTTATACCATTCACTCTTTATTTGTGTTTTGATTGTTTTTTTTTTTTTTTGATAATTTCTTGAATAAGATCAATATCAAACAAATTCAATATATTTATATTTTGCGTCCAATTCTTACAAACGGACAGACGATTTTTGCCTATTGACGATTTCTGGCAACACTGTTAGTAACGGTTAATTTTGTTGGCTTATAGTATAGTATGATCCAGGGATGGAAAATCGGAATTCTGAAATGGTACTTGAGCTCAACCAAAACAGTACTTTTTCGCCCTCGACGGTACTAAAAAAAATTAAAGTCCAGTTTCCGTACGACAAACGCCTTTCGCCTGCGACGAATAAGAAGAAACTAGGCATAATTCAATATAAAAGTTCTTAAATTGAAGACATCCTTATTCATTTATTAATTTTTTAGAGAAAACTTCAATAAAGGTTGGCTAAAATCAAAAATTTCATTTATTTGAAGTTTTTGAAGCATTTTTCCAATGAAAATCGGTCGATTTTCGGATTTTTTTTTTAAATTTGGTTAAAAAATGTATGAAATCGTCTGGTATAGAAAGGTACTAAATCAGTCGCGGGGGTACTACGGTATTTTTGAGAGTGAAAAAGTATTGAAAAAAGTACTAAAGTACTAACTTTTCCATCCCTGGTATGATCCCTATAAAAAACTAGGAATATATTTTTAAACCTACCACTGGGTATACCTACCACTGGGTATACCTACCACTGGGTATACTTACCACTGGGTATACCTTCCACTGGGTAAGTTATTTTAAGCATTGCTGTGTTATAATCAAACAAAACTGCGAATTTGACATGAATTTTTAATGCTGCCGGTGGTCTAATGGTAGTGTCGTCGGATATTAATTTGGGGGCACCAGGTTCGTCTCCCGGTTTGGCCGAGAGTATAATTTTTTTTTTTTTTCATTCGTGCTTTTTTTTAATTTTACCATTAATAAGTTTTTATTTTGAGTTACTTGATTTTTTTAATTTAAAAATTTGAAATAAAATAAGTTAATTTATTTTTTTTTTTAAATTAATTTTTGTTTATTAAGAATAAATTTTATAAATATTATTTTTACAAATCAAATCGATTTCAGTATTTTATGCATGCCAATTGTGGGAAAACGTCAAAAATATTGTGCATAATATTGCGTCGTCTGTAGGTACCTTAATAAGCTAATTTTATCAATATTTCATCGAAAATGTGTAATATTTTACAAAACTACTCCAAACGATGCTAAATTAAATTGAGAAATTAATGGAAGTTAACATTTTGTTTCGTTTTTTTTTTTTTTTTGTTTTGTTTTGATGAATGTTAACAAATTGGAGCGGAAAGCGTTTTTCCGCAATTGTCCTCATAAAAATGGAATTGAATTAAAAACTTAAAAATTGCCTTGTCTTCCCCCTCCTTTTTACCCCCTAAATATGAATTTGGGCCGCTAAAAAAAATATGTGTCCCTTTATTTTTTCTGATCTACAAAATAAAACCAATTCCATAAAGATCCGCGGGTGACAATAGGGAGACGTTTTAATTAATAGTTAAAAACAACAACGTAGACGTCTAAACAACAACAAATGTAGTTGTTTTAACTGTCTTTTGTAGTGGAATCTACCGTTATAATTTTTTGATATACATATTCATATAAATTTAAAAAAAAACACGCTATTTTAACAGAAACGGTGTTTACAGATTTTCCAGCCCTGGTAATGGACAAAAAAAATATTTTCTAAACACCATAGACACAGACTAGACAGTAGAGTTGTAAAACAAAAATGGGTAAAAACTTAGCGATTTTAGAAGATACAGATCGGTTTTTAGCTGGTTTAAAGCATGGCAACACTTTCTACTAGTTAGAAGTGAGTAAAACAATAAAAGCCGTTCTACCTTTTTTTTTCGTATGGCGTGTTATATTGGTTTTCTCTCTCTAACCTAATTAGTAGAATAATTTTAAAAAAATAACCATATGGTTAAAGACTACTTTTTTGACACTTGTTATAATTGTCGAGTCTGTATTAATATGTGCCATTGATATTAAATTTTTAAAGAACGTGCATTAGAAAATCGTATTAATTTATAAATACTGGGATACAGATGGAGGGTATTTAAAATTCGGCACGGCCGAATTTAACTTTTTTACTTGTTTAAGTTTGTGTTGCTTTGGGAAATATATATCCCTACATTAGAAGTGGCAACAGCAAAAAATTTAATTTGCACAAAAACACAAAAACTCATTTCATGGGTCAAAAAGTACAATCTTTGTATTTGATAAAACAATAATAACAAAACATACAATCAAATCTCTTCATATAAAGGTAAAATGCTAAAAAATAAGTGACCAACCTTCCAACCAACTGGGAGTTAAACCAAAAAAAGAAGGGGCAGAGCAGGAATATCTCAAACAAAAAGAAAATAATAATAACAAAAAACCCTCCACTCGACACAAAAATTGATTATGACCAAGGGTTAAACTGCCCAAGGGAAATAATCAACATTAGAGAGGGCTGATTTTTTTTTTATACCCTCCAACTATGGTATGAGGGTATACTCACTTTGTCATTCCGTGTGTAACGCATCAAAATATCGGTCTAGGACCCCATAAAGTATATATATTTATAATCAGTGATCGATTCTAAGACATTCTAGCGATGTCCGTCCGTCCGTCCGTCCGTCCGTCTGTCCGTCCGTCTGTCCGTCTGTAGTTAACACGATGCAGTCCAAAATAAAAGAGCTAGACTCCCGACATTTGGTACGAATATGTCTTATGTTCCTAGGCAGGTTAAGTTCGTAAAGGAGCAAAATCGGACCAGAGGGAAAAAGTTCCCCCTTGAAGAACTAAACCAACCTCTGAAAAATACCATATTTTTAACATGATTTTCTTTGTTTAACAAATACAACATTTTTATGCTACAAGAAGTTCAAAGTCCTGCATTTGGACCCACAGAATTAGAAAATGTCGTTTTTTCGGTCCGCCCCCCTTTTATGGGCGTGGAATAATTTTTTTTTTTAAATAATGATAAACTTGTATTTCTTTAGAGCAAAAAGTATAAGAATGAATTCTTAAACACATATTCGAGAAGAAATGCCGCCCCCCCAATTACCACTATCGACCCCTCCAAAAAAAAAATAAAACGCCCCTGCAATTTTTTTTATTTATTTGCATGTTGGAGGGTATAACAGATTCGGCACGGCCGAATTTAACACTCTCACTTGTTTTTTTTTTTCAAAAGTAAATTCGGTTATTGATGTTGGGGTGAGGGTGGGTTGTACAAGCCCAAAAATAAGTAAATTTTCTAGGCAAGTCCATGGCGCTCAGACTTAAAATAGTCCATTGTAGTTTTTGTACACATTTAGTATTGATGTACTAGCGTGATATTTTTTTCAATTTTTTAGAGGTTCCGAATCTAGAAGGGTAAAAAGGTGAAAAATGGTACTTTTTCCATCTCCTTAAATAAGGGTCCTAGAAACTTCAAATTTTGAATCTAGAATCCTCTAACGAAAAAATATTGTACAAGTTAGTCTTGGTAAAATTTGAATAAAGCTATAAAAAGGTACTTTGGTAATTTTTGCATCTGATAAATAATGATACTAGCATTAGTAGTACGTAGTTTTAATAATTGTAAAAGGAAGAAATTTTTTTAAGAAGTGGTTCTTTATAAAATGGCACTTTAGTAAAATGACACTTTAGTGAAATGTTTTTAAGGTAATTTTACAAAGTAATACCTTTATCAAATGGTACTTTCAAAAAAATGCTCTTAAATGAAATAATGCTTTCATTAAATGGTACTGTAGTTAATTATATGGTACTATAGTTATAAGTACTTTTTTTAAGTGGGACATTAATTAAATGGTACTTTAATAAATTATTTTTTAATAAAATAAAATTTGTATTTAAAAGGACGTTTCGACAACAGAGAAATCGAATTGTTTCACGCCCATCCTATTAAACATGGGAATCGTTTGTTCTCTTCACAGATGTAAAACTATCATCAAAATCCTATTAGTTGCAATTCGCATACGTCGGTACATATTTTTGGGGGAATATTGTTGATATATTTTTTTTTTTGTTACTTTTGTTCATATTGTTGCTGTATTATTTTCATTTTGTTGGCCTGGGCATTTATTTTTTTTTTTATATTTTTTATTTGGCAAATTAATTCCTCTTGTGGCTGGGAGAAAAAGGTAGAAAAGTCTATTCAAGACAATGAAATGAAAGTAAAAAGCAAGGGAACTAGATTGAAAAATTTATCAAAAAAGGCCCCAAAAAACAGTTTCTAAAATTACCAAATCTTGAAAAAATATTAGATTTTGAAAAAAAAATATCAGATTCTGAGACATTTTTTCTATATAGAAAAAAATCTCAGATTCTGAGATATTTTTTCTATATAGAAAAAAAAAATCTTAGATTCTGAGATATTTTTTCTATATAGAAAAAAATATAGAGAAAAAAATCTCAGATTCTAAGACATTTTTTATATAATAAAAAAAATCTCAGATCCTGAAACATTTTTCTATATAGAAAAAATCTCAGATTCTGAGACATTTTTTCCATATAGGAAAAATCTCAGATTCTGAGACATTTTTTTATGTAAAAAATATCTTAGATTCTGAGACATTTTCAGAAAAAAATTTCAGATTCTGAGAAGGTTTTTTTTATAGACAAAATTTCAGATTCTGTGAAATTTTTATAGAAAAATATCTCAGATTCTGAGACATTTTTTCTACATAGAAAAAAATCTCAGAGTCTGGGAAATTTTTTCTCAAAAGCTGAGATTTTTTCCTATGTAGAAAAAATGTTGCAAAATCTGAAAGTTTTTTCTATATGGAAAAAATGTCTCAGAATCTGAAATTTTTTTCTATATAGAAAAAATGTCGCAGGATCTGAGATTTTTTCTATATGGGGCATATCATGTCAAATAGGACACTTTAAAAAAGTTTTTTTAGGTTTTCCCAATTTGTTTACAGTTTTGAGTACCCTTCGAAAACTCCTTCGTGATAAATTTTCAGATTTTTTTGATGACCCATTCAAAAGATATCGAATTTTAAAAATTGTCTCAGGATCTGATATTTTTTCTATATGGGGCATATCATGTCAAATCGGACACTTTAAAATTTTTTTTTTTAGATTTTCCCAATTTGTTTACAGTTTTGAGTACCCTTCGAAAACTCCTTCGTGGTAAATTTTCAGATTTTTTTGATGACCCATTCAAAAGATATCGAATTTTAAAAATTGGTAGTTTGGTTCTTTACTCAAATTTCTTTTACTCATAACTTCTTCAATAATGGTCTAAATTTCAATTTTTTTTTTCTAAATTTTTGTTTTTTATGTACTTTTTAAAAAAAAAATCCCAAAAAATTCTTAAAAACGCTCTACTGTGCGATTTTTAAGTTTTAAAATTTAAATCTCATTTTTGAAAATATTTGTACTCTTCGATTTTTTTGAAATTTTTTTGTGTAAAATTTCTATCGATTCTACAAAGTTTTTGCCCACACAGAAAAAAATATGGCGGAAACAAATTTGAGTAATCACTTGTTTAATTTTTTAAAACAAATTTGAGTAATTTTTTAATTGACGCAATTAAAAATTTACTCAAAAATTGAAAATAAAATTTGAGTAATAATTTAATACAAATTTAATTTTTTTTTTATTTTTTTCTCTTGGTGTTTTGAATTCTCATTTAGTTTATTGTTTTTTGTATATGTATATGAAAGTTTGAAATCATCTTTATAAAATTTTACTTTGTCTTGAAGACATAAGTATATTTGGTAAAGTTTGTAAAAGCAATTTTTTTGTAAAAAAAAGTTAGAAACTTTTTAAACTTTTTAAAAAAATAATTTGATACATTTTGGGTAAATTTTTACTTGACACAATTAAAAAGTTACTTAAAAATATTAAAAAATTTTAAGTAAAGATTTAATTGTGTGAATTAATAATTTACTCAAATTTTTTATTAAGCATTTAATAATTTTTTGTTAAAAGTTTACTCAATACTATTAAATCGTTTACTGGTGGAAAATTGAGTAAATTTTTACTCAATAGTATTAAAAATTTACTCAAATTTTTTTTTTATTTTTTTCTGTGCAGGAGGATAGTGGGATAACGATTATTACTATTTTTTAAAATTTTTTGAAAAAAATTTGTTGTAATTTTCCAATCTTAAAATCATTTCTACTGCCCCAATGGTGCGTCATAGAGGGGTCATTTATAAGACCGACCCCCATTAATTTTTACGTCTTAACATTTCTTTGGAACAAACAAATACCCTATCTCCAAAACGACATTTTCTAAAATTTGCTCCAACTGCTCTAACTGCCCTAATAGTGCCCTTAGAGCAACAAAATGTGTGACCGACCCACAATATTTTTTTAGTCCAAACATTTTCTCTGAACACACCTACCCTCTATCTTTAACTGTTAAGGCGTTCCCCATACATTTTTTTTTTTTATTTTTTGTAAATTTGTTTTACTTAATCAGCTTCTACTGGTCCAATAGTGCGTCCGAGAGGGATCATTAGTGAGACCGACCCCATTTATTTTTACCCTACAACATTTTTTTAAAACATACCTACGCCCTATCTCCACTCCCTAAGTAAGCTGCCATTCAAAATTAAATTTTTAAAAAAATTACTCCAACTGTTATTTGTATGGAAGCTTCTCAGATTCTGAGACATTTTTTCTATAAAGAAAAAAATCTTAGATTCTGAGACATTTTTTTCTACATCGAAAATAATTTGAGATTCTGAGACAATTTTTCTATATAGAAAAAAATCTCAGATTCTAGGACATCTCAGATTCTGAGACATTTTTTCTATATAGAAAAAATCTCAGATTCTGAGACATTTTTTTCTATATAGAAAAAAATCTCAGATTCTGAGACATTTTTTTCTATAATCTCAGATTCTGAGACATTTTTTTCTATATAGAAAAAAATCTCAGATTCTGAGACATTTTTTTCTATATAGAAAAAAATCTCAGATTCTGAGACATTTTTTTCTATATAGAAAAAAATCTCAGATTCTGAGACATTTTTTCTATATAAAAACAGTCTCAGATTCTGAGACATTTTTTCTATATAAAAAAAGTCTCAGATTCTGAGACATTTTTTCTATATAAAAAAAGTCTCAGATTCTGAGACATTTTTTCTTTATAAAGAAAGTCTAAGATTCTGAGAGTTTTTTCTATATAAAAAAGTCTCAGATTCTGAGACATTTTTTCTATATAAAAAAAGTCTCATTTTTCTATATAAAAAAGTCTAATTTTTTTCTATATAAAAAAAGTCTCAGATTCTGAGACATTTTTTCTATATAGAAAAAAAATATCAGATTCTGAGACATTTTTTCTATATAGAAAAAAAATCTCAGATTGTGAGACATTTTTTCTATATAGAAAAAAATCTCAGATTCTGAGACATTTTTTCTATATAGAAAAAAATCTCAGATTCTGAGACATTTTTTCTATATAAAAAAAGTCCCATATTTTCTATATAAAAAAAGTCTCAGATTCTGAGACATTTTTTCTATATAAAAAAAGTCTCAGATTCTGAGACATTTTGTCTATATAAAAAAAGTCTCAGATTCTGAGACATTTTTTCTATATAAAAAAAGTCTCAGATTCTGAGACATTTTGTCTATATAAAAAAAGTCTCAGATGCTGAGATATTTTTTCTATATAAAAAAAGTCTCAGATTCTGAGACATTTTTTCTATATAAAAAAAGTCTCATATTCTGAGACATTTTTTCTATATAAAAAAAGTCTCAGATTCTGAGACATTTTTTCTATATAAAAAAAGTCTCTAAAAAAATCTCTTTTTTCTGAGACATTTTTCTATATAAAAAAGTCTCAGATTCTGAGACATTTTTTCTATATAAAAAAGTCTCAGATTCTGAGACATTATTTCTATATAAAAAAAGTCCCATATTTTCTATATAAAAAAAGTCTCAGATTCTGAGACATTTTTTCTATATAAAAAAAGTCTCAGATTCTGTAACATTTTTTCTATATAAAAAAAGTCTCAGATGCTGAGACATTTTTTCTATATAAAAAAAGTCTCAGATTCTGAGACATTTTTTCTATATAAAAAAAGTCTCAGATTCTAAGACATTTTTTCTATATAAAAAAGTCTCAGATTCTGAGACATTTTTTTTATATAAAAAAGTCTCAGATTCTGAGACATTTTTTTATATAAAATAGTCTCAGATTCTGAGACATTTTTTCTATATAAAAAAGTCTCAGATTCTGAGACATTTTTTCTATATAAAAAAGTCTCAGATTCTGAGACATTTTTTCTATATAAAAAAGTATCAGATTCTGAGACATTTTTTCTATATATAAAAAGTCTCAGATTCTGAGATATTTTTTCTATATAAAAAAAGTCTCAGATTCTGAGACATTTTTTCTATATAAAAAAAGTCTCAGATTCAGAGCCATTTCTTCTATATAAAAAAGTCTCAGATTCTGAAACATTTTTTCTATATAAAAAAAGTCTAAGATTCTGAGACATTTTTTCTATATAAAAAAAGTCTCAGATTCTGACAAATTATTTCTATATAAAAAAAGTCTCAGATTCTGAGACATTTTTTCTATATAAAAAAAGTCGCAAATCCTGAAACATTTTTTTATTTAAAAAAAGTCTCAGATTCTGAGACATTTTTTCTATATAAAAAAAGTATCAGATTCTGGGACATTTTTTCTATATAAAAAAGTCTCAGATTCTGGGACATTTTTTCTGAAGAAAAAATCTCATATTCTGAGAAATTTTTTCTATATAGAAAATATATCAGATTCTGAGACATTTTTTCTATATAGAAAAATATCTCTGATTCTGAGACATTTGTCTCATATAGAAAAATATATCACATTCAGAAACATTTTTTCTATATAGAAAAAATCTCAGATTCTGAGACATTTTTTCTACATTGAAAAAACTTCTCAGATTCTGGAAAATGTCTCAGATTCTTAGACATTTTTTCTAGATAGAAAAAAATCTTAGATTCTAAGAAATTTTTTCCACATAGAAAAAAAATCTCAGATTCTGAAAAATTTTTTCTATATAAAAAAGCCTCTCATTTTATTTATGAGAAAAAATCTTAGATTCTGAGACATTTTTTTTGTATGGAAAAAATCTCAGATTCTGAGACATTTTTATAACCCTCCAACTACTCACTTTGTCATTTCGTGAGTAACGCATCGAAATATTGGTCGGGGACCCTATAAAGTATATACATTATTGATCAGTGATCGATTCTAAGACATTCTAGCGAAGTCCTTCCGTTCGTCTGTCCGTCCGCCCGTCTGTAGTTAACACGATGCAGTCCAAAATAAAAGAGCTAGGCCCCTTAAGTTTGGCATAAATATGTCTTATGGTCCTAGGCAGGTTAAGTTTGAAAATGGACGAAACCGGACAAGGGGGAAAAAGTTCCCCCTTGAAGAACTAAACCAACCTCTTAAAAATGCCAATTTTTTAGGCGAATTTTTCTGTATTTTTGTGAAACAAATGAAACATTTTTTATGTTCGCAAAAGTTTACGGTCCTGCGCTTGGACCCAGGTGATTAAAAAATGTTGCCTTTTTTGCCCGCCTCTCGTTTAAGGGCGTGGATAAAAAATAGTTTAAATTATTATTAAACTATAATACTTTAGTGCACAAAGCAGACAAAAAAGAGCTTGTAAACATATAACGCGAGGGCTAAGGAGCCCCCAGATCACTGATCCCTCTCCCCACCCTGACCCTCCCTCCCCCCTAAAAAATGCTCCTTTCAATTTTTTTTTTTTTTTTAATTTTTTTACATGTTGGAGGGTATAAAAGATTCGGCACAGCCGAATTTAACACTCTCACTTGTTTTTATATAGAAAAAAATTTCAGATTCTGAGATATTTTCTTTATAAAGAAGAAAATATCAGACCCTGAGACATTTTTAGAAGAAAATCTCAGATTAAGACACATTTTTTTATATGGAAAAATTTTCAAATTCTAAAAAATATTTCCTAAAAAAATTTTTCAGATTTTAAGGCCTTCTGACATTGGGCCCTTTATTAACTCTCACTCTTCGCTTAACTGTAAAATGAAAATTTTTTGATTTTAAAATTTCAAGAACAATAGTTTTTTGGCACACAATAGAATTTGAATATGTGCTCAATTTTGTCTAAAAAATGGTACAAATTTTGCATTTTGTTAACTTTTTTTTTTGTTGTATTGTTATATTTTTTTGGGGTAGTGATAATAATCATCAGCATCACCATTATCATCATCAGTTGCAACTCACCTTACCACATGTTCATCTACAAAATACAATCATTTACCTTTAAACTTTTTCTCTATAATTCCCAACAATTTGTGACAATTCCCTTCTTTTGTATTGTGTCTTTTTTATGTGATGTGTTGATTACAGGTGGTATGGTATGGGTAAAAGGAAGACTTAGAATTAATTTTTGTGAATTCAGTAAACCCTTTTTTTTGTTGTTAAGTCTATTGAATCTTTTTCAATTGGTTGTGTGAGTTAACCATTTTTGGGTTGAGTTCACTTCACCTTTTCTTTCAGTTTAATAAGGAGATAAGGATTTATAATCAACAACACTGGTTGCTTTTCTTGTCACCCAAAGGGTTGACGACGACCCTTTCTTTGGAAAGGGCTCTAGCTTCTGCTTTTTATAAATTTTCATAACTAAGTGTTAAGAAAGTAGTTGTATTATTAGAAAAGTTTATGGATAATTGCCAAAATAAAAATATTGTAAGTAGACATAATTTGGTTTTTGCCGCATTTTCCTTTTTTTCGTGTAAGACCACCTTCGAGGTGGAAAAAAGGATCTGTTTTGTCATTTTATTGTGTTGTTAATGATTTTTTTTACTAACGAGAATTATGTTTATGGCTTTGAATGAAATATTTATTAAGTTTATGTCCTTTTTTGGGATATTTTAAGAGGATTTTAAATTGTTAATTTTTAAAACATGTCATATTTTTGTGGAAAATAAATTAAATAAATTGTAAGGAATTATTGAAAAAGAAAAAAATATTAATTGAAATGTGGGATTGACACAACAAAAGGTTAATGAGAAATCTTTAAGTATCAGGAAGTTATGTTTCAGGCGAATGTCTCTGTTTAAAAACATTTCTTTTTAGAATAAATCTCAATTTTCTAATAAAAAAGTCTCTTAAAATCGAAAAATTTAAAAATGCAAAAAAAATGTTTTAGAAGTTAAACATTTTTTATTTTTTTTTTATTTTATTAAGAATTAACATATAATTACAAATCATATACTAATTTTACCTAACTGAGAACTGGTAACAATGATCTTCGTCTCGTTGTAGCGAAACAGACCAAGACCTCTGGTGGGAATCGAACCCACGACCCCCAGACTCATAGGCTAGCACGCTACCAACTAGCCTACTGGGGCGCCTGAGAAAAAAAAAACATTTTTTAAATAGGGAAAATTTTTCAGAGTCTTAGCGGATTCATGTGGTCCATTAGCGTGACATTTTTATCAACTTTTGATTTCCCTAAATGTCCGGGCAAATTTTTACTTTACTACACCATTTCCAATTGTATTTTAAAAATTTCTAAATGATTATTAAAATTGTCCAAATGTTTTTTAAAATTGTCCAGATGTATTTTAAAATTGTCCAAATGAATTTTAAAATTGTCCAAATGTATTTTAAAATTGTCCAAATGTATTTTAAACTTGTCCAAATATATTTTAAAATTGTCCAATTGTATTTTAAAATTGTCCAAATGTATTTTGAAATTGAACAACTGTATTTCAAAATTGTCCAAATGTATTTTAAAATTGTCTAAATGTAGTTTTAAATTTTCCAAAAGTATTTTCAAAATTTCCAAATGTATTTTTAAATTGTCCAATTGTATTTTAAAAATTTCCAAATGTATATTCAAAATTGTCCAAATGTTTTTTGAAATTGTCCAAATGTATTTTAAAACTGCCCAAATGTAGTTTAAAATTTTCCAAATGTATTTTAAAATTGACCAAATGTATTTTAAAATGTCCAATTGTATTTTAAAATTTTCCAAATGTATTTTAAAACATTCTATATGTAATTCTATGTAGAATATTTTAAAATACATTTGGAAATTTTGAAAACACATTTGGAAAATTTTAAACTACATTTGGACAATTTTAAAATTCATTTGGAAAACTTTAAACTACATTTGGACAATTTTAAAATACATTTGGACAATTTTAAAATACATTTGGACAATTTTTAAATACATTTGGACAATTTTAAAATTTATTTGGACAATTTTAAAATACATTTGGACAATCTTAAAATACATTTGGACAATTTTAAAATTCATTTGGACAGTTATAAAATATATTTGGACAATTTTAAAATACATTTGGAAATTTTTAATATACAATTGGAAATGGTGTAGACCTTAAAGTTATGTGCTACAAATTTAAGGACAATCTGATTAAATTAACCCGTGGCGCCCGGCGATCAAAATTTTGGATTTTTAAAATTAAAAAAAAAACTTTTTTAAAAAAATATAAAAATTACATTTTTCTGTTACATTCAAGAAATTAAAAAAAAAAATCTCAAAATTTCTTTCCCTTGACTCTTTTATAGAACATGAGCTAAACTTTCATTTAAAATTAATTTAACCCATTTTGGACCAAGATTCAATTTTATTTTTGTTTTTTGGAAAAAAGTAATTTTTTGGGTAATAAGCACCCGCTAATCTCAAAAATCATATCGAAAAAATGTTTAAACGCCTTCATTTCAACTTTTTATGCAATGTTAATATTTGGATATATTTGCTATTTTATAAATTTGTTTCATTGTGCTCGATTCTCGAATTCGATTTCACCTCACCATTCACCAACTTTTTAAAAATTTAATATTCTTTCGAATTTTAAGATTTAAAATTTTTTTTCTTGTAACAATTAAATATCTAGTTAATATCTTTAATAATTATTAGAAGAAGTTTAGGAGTCTTAAAATTCGAAAGAATATTAAATTTTTAATAATTAGGTGAATGGTGAAATCGTATTCCAGAATCGAGCACATTATTTTCATAATAAATAGTTTTAGAATTCTATCATTAATGATTCAAATTAATGAAATTTGATTATAAATTAAATCTAAAAAAATTTACATTAATTTAAAAAAAAAATTAAAAAATGCTCAATTTCGGTTTTTGCTTGAAACAATTTCTCTGGCGATGAACATTGCATTTTATACACATATAAATTAAGGAAGGCAAGGGGGGATATTTTTTTTAATTGCAATAATCTGAGACTTTACACTCGTAACAAAATATACCTGAAATTCCACCATTTTCATACATAAATATTTTTTGGAAAAAGGCGAACAATCGAACAGAGGATCGAAATGGGTCACGCCAAATCCAATTATTTTAACTCGTGGCCTCCTTCGATCATAGTTTTCGTTCTTTATACAATTTTCAACAAAAACAATTAACTTTGATCGACGGGTGTCTTGGGTTAAAATGATCAGATTTGGCTCAAATTAAGTTGAAATTAAAGTTTGTCACAAGCTCTATGAAATGGTCAGTGAAGAAATTTTTTTAAATTTTTAAACGAAGGAAAAAACCGACATTTTTAAAATTTTTTTGACATATTTTAAATGGCGACATCTCGAAAACCGCTAAACTGATTTCAGATATGTTTTGATATTCAGCATGCCAAAATTAATAAAAAAAAAAAAACAAGTAGGAAAGTTAAATTATACTTAGCCGAATCTATGAATACCCTCCACAATGCCTTTTTTAACGAACGGTAAATTTTCTAACGTGAAAAAAATTTCCAATTTTGATTAGAAATATTTTATTTTTGATTAAAAAACTTTTTTTGACATTTTTGTAAAAAAAAGAAAAATTAAAAAATTTTTTTTGTTGTAAAATTTTTTTTTAGTGTAATTTTTTTAGGGAAAAATATTTTCGAGTGACAAAAATACTTTTTAAAGTAGTTTGTGGCTTTCTAATGGTTTTAAAACTTGTGTTTTTTAAGCTCGGTTTTTCCAGCACGTTGATTTAAGATAAAACGAATCTGCGGTTTTGCGGAATTTACGGTTTTGCTAATAACTTTTGAACCACTAAACCGATTTGGCTGAACCTCAATATGAACCAGGCGAGGGGAACGACAAATATATTTGCTAATCTTCAGCAACCTCAAAATTGCGTTTAGAAGGTTATCGTGTTTTTAATATCGTAAATTCGCGAAAAACCCTTGACGAAACTCACTCTTTTGCTCATAATTTTGGAACCACTTAACCGATTTTGATGGATTACAACACCAACCTGACCAGGTAAATGTCCAACATATGTGCCTAACTTCAGGAGCCTCCGTAGTCTTTCAAAATTTAGCGTATTTTCAACAGCCAGACAAACGGGCAGACCGACGGACGGACATCGCTAGATCATCTTAGAATCGAACAAGGGTCATGAATACCTTATGGGGTCTTAGAATAATATTTCGAGGTGTTAGAAACGGAATGACAAACTTATATATACCCTCTATCAGTAGAAGGTATAACGTATCGCAAGATAATTTTTTTATTTTTCAAAAATTCAAACTTTTGTTGAAAATTTTCAAAAAAATCCAAAACCACTGGTTTTGCCACTGGCAAAAATGATTTGCCACAAATTTTGTTAAAATGAACGACTGTTTCAAGCTCTATGAAAGGGTCAAGGGAAACAAATTTTGAGAATTTAATTAATTGAAAATTTCAAATAGCGTTATCTCGAAAATCATTTGACCAATTTTAATTTTTTTGTTGGTATGCTGAACATTAAGGTGGGTCGAAAAAAAATATTTTTTTTTATTTCAAAATGGCACCAAGCCTAAACGATAGTATATGTTTCGAGATGTATACCATAAAAATTTCAGACCGCTAAAAAAATAATTCAGCTATCGCATGAGTATAGACGTTTTAAAATTTGTGACCCCATAATTTGGTTCAACCTCAAAAAACTAAATTATTTTGATGATTTTGCCCACTGAAAATTATCATCTATACTATTAGCAACATTTCCAAAATGATAAAATAAAAGATCTGCAATAAAAAACCCAAATGCTTCGACTACAACTGGAAGAAAATATTTATAAATTTAGATTTTTTCCATTCAAAGTCCATCAAACTCACAAAAAAAAATCTAAAAATCTAGAAAATATAATGTTTTTCTGCAAGATAAAGCCTTTAAAATGGTGTCAAACACATGTAAATATCTTGGGTATACACTGAGTTACGGTAAGAAATGTGTACCCATGTTATAAAAAATATATTGTTTTTTTCTCTTCAACGACCTCAAAATCCCTTAAAAAGAATTACTAAGAATCTGCGAAAGGAATATGTTATTCCATAAAAAAATCTTGATTTTTCATTGAGTTATGATAAAAAAAAAAAACAAAATTTAAATTTTTAAAAAATATTTTTATTAATGAGTTTAGGTGTTTTTTGAGTTTTTTTTCTAAACAATGTACCCAAAAAGAAGTTGGAATTTGGCCCATTTTTAAAGAAGTTATGAGTAAAGGAGCGAACTCCGTATTTTTGAAAATTCGATATCTTTTGAACGGGACTTCAAAAAAAAAATCTAAAAAATTACCAAGAAGGATTTTTCGAATAGTACTAAAAACTGTAAAAACATTCTTAAAAACAAAGTTCACAGTAAAATTTGTCTGGAAAATTTAAAAAGGTAATTAAAACTTTGTAGAATTTAAAATGTAGAAAATTTCCAAAAGATCAAAAAATACAACGAAATTGTAAACAATCAGAAAAATTTATGAAAATTAAGAAAAATCAAAGATTAAAATGAATGAGACTGAACACTTTTAAATGGGAACTAGAGTTGTCAAAACCGGTTTCCGAATTATTCTAAAAACCGGTTTTTTCGCTTTTTCCCGGTTTTTCCAAGCCGGTTTTTTAAAACCGGTTGTTTTCCAGATATTCGAAAAACCGGTTTTTTTGTGTCGAATTATTCGACATTTTCGAATATAATACTTCATTTTTTGTCATCATTTGTTACAAATTTTGTAAAATACAACCCTGTATTTGAAATTTTGTTTCTTAATTCAGTAATAAATAAGAAGGTTAAAATCTGAGTTATAAAGTAGGGTATCATATGGCGTTTGGAACAGTAGTAAACAAAAACCATATGGTATTGTTTAAGAAATTTTATCACAAATCGAAATCTGAGCGAAATGGAAGATACCAGTTATACAGTAAGAATGCAGATTGCTTTTTGTCTCTCTTTGCTTTACGTTTAAACTTTAGTGTGGTATTACCAGATTTTCCCAGTTATTTTTGGTGATGCCAGATCTACAAAACTGTCAATTCCTTACTCTATAAGTCTGGTTAAAAGACGCGGTTGTGAAGAAACACTAACAAGAAAAATGTTGTGTTATAAATATTTTTTTTTAAATGTTTTTAAGTCCTTATTGTACTGATTAAAAGTACATAGTTCCATTTTATAGTGACTGACCCTATAATTTCTATTACTATAAATTAAAAACATTTTATTAACTTACATAAAAAATATGTATATTTTGTTGTTTTTTTGTTTTGATTTATTTAATAAGAATGAATTGTGTACAATTATTTTTTTTTTTTTTGTTAAAAACAAATTAAAACCTATTTATTTAATGTTTTTAACAATTTTTATTAAAAAACCCGAAAAAACCGGTTATTCGAACCGGTTATCAAATAAAAAAACCGAAAACCGGTTTTTAAAAAACGGCGGTTTTTTTAACTATTCGAAAATCGGTTTTTGAAATATGCCGAATAGTTGAAAACTCTAATGGGAACATTACTGATAAACACTTCTTTAAGCTCTTCCTAATTTGATTAGCATTCTTCTCAATATAATTTTTAAACATTTGTATTAATTTCAAAACCAATAATTAAAATTCTTAACAAATATGGAAAATTATTTTAGAATTTAAACAACAATTCAATGTTACAAACTAAAAAATTTATTAACAACAGTATATGCAGCAACATATGGTCAGCAAAAAATATTGCAACATGCTAAATGCAACAAAAAAAAAATATGCAACTGAAACGGAAATTTCCTATAATGACAAAATATTTGAACTTATTTTTTTATTAATACCAAAAAAAAAAAAAAATACTTCCACCAAAAAATACAATAAAAAAACTAAAATTGAAACTAAAGTAAAATAAATGGAAAATATATTTTAATATAAATGTCTCAATATTTTGCATGACTATTTATTATGTTGCAAGTTTAAGCCAACGAACTTGTTGCTGCGGCTGCTTATGAAGATGATGATGAAATCGTGGCACAATAACATTAGCAGCAACATGTAACATTCAGGCAATAGTTTAATTCAAGTTTTTCTTTAGATTATTATTTTTTTTTTGTCTTACGTTCATGGTGCAGTTAGACCACTCTACTGACTTACTGGCCATGTTAATAACTTTACTATATCGTCGAACTATATTCAATAAATGCCAACTCGAAAAAGCTTACTGTTCAGGAGAGCTAAAAAACAAATTATTTCGCGTATTATTGCAAAAATAAACAATGTACCTTCCACAAGATGGTTTAAATATTCTAAACAATTTTTACCTATGCAAAAATTTTCATATTTTGCACTGGTTTGCATATTTTTCAGAGATGGCATTTATTACTATATCAAAAAACAAATATTTTTTTAGAGTTGGCATATTTTGTCGGAAAATAAAAATATATTTTTTTTGGAAAAATTTTTAAAATTTATTTTTTTTTTTGGTTTTTGTTATACTTAGTACGGTAATTGCAAAAACTGAACAAAAAATTAAAAATCTTTGAATTTTTTTAAAAGTTACTAGCTCCGAAAGCCTTTTAATCTCAGGGTGGTCAACTTTGGCACTTTGTATCTCACGCTGTATTGCAATAGGGTCACTGCAAACCAGCTATTTTGAAAGCTTATATCATTGACTTTATTTGCCCCATTCATAATGTTTCAATCTGATAAATAGTTTGAAAGTTACATAAATATAAGCAATTTTTTTTTTTGCAAACACTATTTACCGATATTTTAAAATGGCAATATCTCGAGAACCAGTCATTAGATATCAAAATCTTTACAAGATTCGTGTTTAGCATGGCAAATGCAATAAGATATGTGGTCAAATTTTTTTTAAAAAATTTTTTGAAAAATTTTTGGAAATTTACAATGGGAGTTGGCATTTATTTCCACCAAAAAAATATGTACTTTGAGTTAGCAGAATAACAAAAATGGATGTAAAACGACAACAAATTATTTTTTTGCTCTGAAATTTTTATGGCAGATAGGTATTACATAGGGGAGCTATTTGCCATCGGAAACTCATTTCCGTCAAATTTGAGTTGGCATATTTTGAATATAGGTTCACGATATGCCTTGTTTAATTTTGGCTCATAGAAATTCAAGCAGTGCTACTACTGTGTGTATTTGTCTTACCAGTGGCCAGTTTTTTTTTAAGTTGCTGCCACTTTGGTTGCATTGTGCTGCATGTTTAAAGCCAAAAAAACTAACGTTGCTACTTTATGTGGTTTCAGTTTTATATGTTGAACATGTTGATATTGCGACACTTTTATTTTCAATCGCGTTTTAGTTTTTTTTATCTTTTATTTAATTTGAAATTGAAAATTTATACGCTTGTGCTTAACAAATTCTTAAGCTTCATTTGATTTGCTAAAAAAATGATATTGGATTTTCTTCAAGTTATTCAATTATAATGTCTCAAAGTTTATTTCAGTTATCTGGCGGTCTTTTAGGTGTAAAGTTTAAATTTTTAGTATTTTTTGGTTAAAAAAAAAATAAATAATTCATAATAATGGCATTGAATTCCTATTTATATTTTGTAATTTTTTTGTTTTCCTTTTGTGATTTTGTTTTAAGTGAAGATAAATTTTTAACTGATTCGCGTAAGTGATGCAAGTGAATAAGGATAATATTATAGTTTTAAAATAATAATATTACACTCAGAAAAGTTTCACAGTAACTATTTACGGTTATTCAAAAAATTTTTAGTTAAACTTGTTTGAAATGTTTATCGTTTGGTATTCAAGAAACTAAAATTTTTACTTATTTATGCATTTCTTAAAAAAAATAATAATTTTACGGAAAATATTTGTATCACTTAAATGATTTGTGGCTGATTATATCGTATAATTTTACAGAAGTACGGCTTTTGTATGTCTAGTCATTTATTAACGTTTAAAAATAAAGTATAATGTTTCAAATGAAATATAAGTAGTCCGTTTTTTAAAAGGAAAAAATAGTTTTAAACGTTTTCTCAGTTGAATTGAAATATTTTGTGTGTATAGTTTTAATACTGAAGTAACCCTTTCATAAGGCTGATATAATATTAGAAATTAACTTTTAGGCTGGACAAATTTATAAACTTTTTAGGCAATTAATTTTTTTTCTTCAAATTCTGATTCTCCCAAGTGTCTGGGCAAATTTGTATTCTACTACAACTAAAAATTATATGGTACAAATTTGAGGTAAGTGTTTCTTCACAATACAGCAGCAAGCAGCAGACAGCAAAATTTTTACATGTATTTTGTTGTTGCCGCAACAACAAAATACATGTAAAAATTTTGCTGTCTGCTGCTTGCTGCTGTATTGTGAAGAAACACTAAATCGGATAAAATTAACCAGTGGCGCACAGCGCACATTGCACTGAAAAAAAAGACATAACTAAATTTAAGGAAAAAATGTCTTTGAAAATTTATCATGAATTTTCCTAAAATTTAGTTAAATTTAACTTAAAAATGAGAAATTTTCTTAACTATGAGGAAAAAATTTTAGTTCATTTACTTATAATTAGTTCAAAGTTTTCTTTAAATGGATTTTTTAAATATTAGGAAAAAAATTCTTACTGCCAAAGAAATTTTCCACAAATCTAAGAATCGTATCTTTATTTTTAAGACATATTTCTTAAAAAACAATTTAGTTCAAGTTTAGTTAAAATTTACTAAAAAAAACATCATCGTATTTCTCTTCTTTGAATTGAGGAAGTGTACTTCTTAGAATTTAGTTAATGACTTCTGAGAATTCAGTAAATAACTTCTTAGAATTTAGTTAAAAATTCAAAATGGCGATATCTCGAAAACTAAGCTAGATAGAGCGAAACGGATGAAATTTTCAAAAGAAAGACTACAAGGAAAAATATGGAACAGCCTAGCTCTGCATATCTGTCGGGGTCTCAAGACCCTAATTTTAGATCTTAAATTTGAAATTCCCGAGATTTTATATATACACATATCTCGGTAAATACTGCCAACACGAGAAAAGGTCCAACGGCATTTTTGTTGCTCTTGACTCGTAGAACACTTCCGCAAAATACCCGAAAGCCCTCCGATTAATAGTTTTTGAGTTATCCGGTTTTTAAGATTCTCAAGACCCTATCAGGCCCCATATTACCGTATCTCAAAAACTAAGCAAGTTAGAACGAAACGGACACAAGTTTTGGTTCAAAATCTGTGGGGACCCTTAAAGAACCCAACGGGGCCTCGAGTTAAATGGGGTCCGAACCCATGGGTCCAGGGTCTAGACCCAATCTATTTCTAAAATGTGAAGTATAATTTTTCATATTTTATAGTTAAAATTGGCTTAAAATTAAATAACTTTGTTTTCCTTATTTTTGGGAAAATTATGAACTAAAACCAAGAAAAAAAATCTTTGGAGCCAAATCATTCCCTCTTTTTCTCAAAATTTAGTTAATTTTCCCAGATTTTAGTTCACTTTTTTTTTGAGTGTGGGTTCAAATGGTACCAAAGTGGCGATTAATTGAAATTTTTAAATGAAGTTTTTGTTATAAAATTTGGTATGGGGTAAAAGTAGATAAAATTCTGCAACACAATTTATCAAAATCAATCCACTATGTTGTTTACTTTTTTGTCGGTGAGCTGTCAAATTTAGCAAATTATTGCAGTCTTTGAAAAAAGTGAAAAAATTGGAATTTTTTACAATTCAAGCGATTATTGGTAGTATTAAATCTTTTAAAAGAAAATCTTTTATAATAGAAACTTCAACGCCAGGTATTAAACTAAATTGTAAAATTTTTTCTGTTTATAAAAATTGTGTCTTAAAATTTTTAATAATTTTTTTAAAAAGGGTCCGAAATTGGGATATTTTCCACATTTAATGGGTCACAAATATTAAGTTAGTAATAGTTGGATTTAGTTTTGTGGATTTTAAAAAAGTATAGGATATCTGCTTTTATTTAAAAAAAAAAAAAGTCCAGACAATGCCCGGCACTTTTTTTTTATTCCCATTTTTGTGTAAAAAGTCTGGGTATCATTTAATAAACAAGACCATTATATGTGTGTTTATACCCTCCAACTACATTTTGGGCGTATACTCTGCTATACTTTGCCTGCTATACTTTGCCATTCCGTATGTAACGCATCGAAATATGGGTCTAGGCCCCCATAAAGTGTATATTATTGATCACTGATCGATTCTAAGACATTCTGTGACTGACCGTGTGTCCGTCCGTCTGTTTGGGAGCACACCATAACGTACAAAAAACAAGAGCTAGAATCCTGAAGTTTGTCAAAAATATGTATAATGGTCATAAGCTGGTTAAGTTCTTGAACGAGCAAAATCGGACAAGGGGGAAAAAAGTTCCCCCTTGTAGAACTAAAACTACCCCAGCAGAAATTTTGCTGAACGTTCAGCAGCTTTTGGAAGGGGAACTTGAGTAAAGGAGCGCATCCAATTGCGCTGAATTCATGCATGATTCCCTAAGGCGATGTCCCACTTTAGAGCGCTAGTTGGATACACAGAAACAGCGCTCTTTAGATGCACTGAAATCACGTGTCTTTAGAGCGCTGATTTAAGCAGAATAAAGATGCTGTAAATTCATGTATCTTTTTAGCGCTGATTTAAGCAGATTAAAGATGCAGTGAATTCATGTATCTTTGTAGAGCTGATTTAAGCAGAATAAAGATGCTGTAAATTCAAAGTTGAAATCAAATAACTAAAATTTAAAAAAATATAACAAAAAAATTCATTCGTTTTACTTTACAAAACTTTATTTATGTGAAACAAAATGAAAAAAAAAAAAATCGGAAGTGAACATCAAAAAAATATCGGAAATTTTCATTTTCAGATTTTTTAGGGGTTTTTTTTGGGAACAGCGGTCAAAGATGCTATGATTGAAGCGCTCTTTGCAGCGCTGATTAATGCGCAATAATGATGCAGTCAAATCATGTGTCTTTGTCTAAAACTCATGTTTTTTTATTCAAAAAGTGTTAAAAATATTAAAAAGGAAAGCAAGTGTGAAATTTTATCAAAAAATAATTACACATTATAAGTTTTATATAAAAAATCTTAAAAAAAAATTAAAATTTTTTCCCCTTCCTTTTACTGCATCCCTAAGAGCGCTCTTTGGATGCGCTACGGTATGCTATAAACAGATGCTGTGTCGCCAAAATCTCGATTTATTTCTGCTGGGACCCCAGAAAAATATTTTTTTTACATGTTTTATTTGTATATTTGTTCTATAAATGAAACATTTTAATGACATATGAAGTTCATCGACCTGAATTTGAATCAATGGGATCAGGAAAGCCAATTTTTCGGTCTGCCCATTTTTGGGGGCGTGTGTAGAAAAAAATATTTAAAATAATGATAATTTTTTATTAATTAGGTGCAAAAACTGACATTTATTTATTTGGCTACGTGTATGGCGAGGGGAAGGTGTGCCTCATACTCTCCCCGCAAAAATCTAAAACTTTAATCGAAGGGCGCCGCCGGTTAAAATGATTATCTTATCTAAGCTAAGTTTAAACGAAATATTTTCTTAAGCTCTTTGAAAGGACCAAGAGAAAGAAATTAAATTTTTTTTTTTAATTCTTGAATGTTGGAAAAAACCGGCAATTTTTTAAATTCCAAACAGTGGTGGCTCGAAAACCGTTTGATCTATTTTAATTTTTTTGATGTTCACAAGATATATTTTTTTCTAATTTTTTTAATTTTCGTCCGATTTCACAAAAATTTTGCACCACATAAGTTTTAGGCCTAGAAGAACGAAAATTTGCCCGGGCATTCAAAATCGGACGAAAAACTATTTTGCCATACAAAAAATATCGGTCATGTGAAACAATTCGAAGTATTAGTCTATTTGATTTTTTAAAATTTTTTTGGGAAAACTTCTATCAATTCTAGAAATTTTATGTCCAGTAAGATCGTGGAATTTCGATAATTACCATTTATTCGATTTTTTGCAAAACTTCAATTGCAGCTTACCAATCTTTAAATCAGGTCCACTCATTCAGTGGTGCATTCTAGGGGTTGAATATCAAAACCGACCCCCGTTAATTTTTACACCTTAACATTTTATCTAAACAAACTAACTCTCTATCTCCAATTCCTCAGGAAGCTCCCATTAAAAAAAAAAAAAATTCTCCAACCGTTTCAATTGCCCTAAGGGTGTCAAATGTATGACCGATCCAAAAATATTTTTTAATCCACCAAAAGGCGGTCCCCATGCAGTTTTTTTTATTTTTTCTAAATTGGTTTTAATCAGCTTCTACCGGTCCAAAAGGCGGTCCCCATGCAGCTTTTTTTTTTCTAAATTGGTTTTAATCAGCTTCTACCGGTCCAATGGTGCGTCCTAGAGCGGTCATTAGTGTGATCGAATCCCCATTAATTTTTACCCTCCCACATTTTTTCAAAACTTTTCTACTCAACATCTCCACTAATTTTAAGTGATAAGTGGATAAGATGATGACTAAATAGAAATTATTGGATATTTTTTTAAATTTTTACTGGGCTATTCATAATGAGTAAATTAAATCTAATGTAGGTTTATTTGACTGAAATTGCATGAATATTTGTCAAATAAACCTACTTTAAGTACACTTTAAGTATTATGAATAAAGGCCTTAATGTTTGAACTTGGAAAAAATCGACTTATTGTTAGAAATATTTTCAAAAAAATATCTACAAATAATTTAATTTTCCAGTGCGAACTTTGCTCAATCTGGACGCTATCAAGCTTAAATTAAAGCTTTCCTATAAAGCACTTTTTTCAAAATTAGTCGATTGCTAATAACACCGCTCAACAAATCGAAGGTTTTTGGCTCCGGTTTGAAGTTTGATATCAAATTTTTAAAGATTTTGACTCGCTGATTCCAAATTCGTGCTCCAAATTTTTCCATCACGTCTAGAATTTTAATTATTTGCGGTTGAAAATGCGAAAAAACGCGATTTTTGCCTTTTTTGAAAGCCTGCACAGCAGCCGCTGGGTGGAATAAAAATCAGGTATAAAGCGTGAGAGTAGAATTGAACTATAATCTCAAATATATGATCAAAAAAATTTCAAGTTGTTGCACTATTATTGGCCAAACATGCATTTTAAAAAAACACTGTCAAAAAAATTAGAAAAAGCACCATTTTTAAAAGGCTCTAATACAATAACCAGATGATCAATCTTTACAGTGATGAGCTCAAAATTTAGGCAAAAGTTCATTCTTTCTTATAGACTTTTAAACCCATTACATATATCTTCCGGTGTATGCGAAAAATAACACAGAAATCTTAAATTTGTAAAATATTTATTCTTTTTAGTTTTTCTTTGAAAAATATCAAAAAAACTACCTTTTTTACAAAAATGGTAATTTTAACAGTATCATTTTAAAACGCAAGTAAAGCCCAACCAACGTAATAATTTGAAAAAAATTCTGTTCTATGAGACCATAGACATGAGACCATAGACAAATTATACTTTTGCGCTTTATACCAAATTTGTATTCTACTGAATGGCTGCTGTGCAGGCTTTCAAATAATGCAAAAATCGTAATTTTTCGCATTTTCAACCATGAATAACTAAAAATCTGGACGTGATGGGAAAATTTGGAGATCAGATTTGGAATCAGGAGATCAAAGTCTACTAAAATTGATCATCAGAATTCAAACCGGAAAATGAGTGTTGAGCGGTGTAATCAGGTTTAGTGTTGATAACCTTTCCTTTAAAGAACTGCTATCAAATATATGCTGTTCCATTATTAGTTTTAGTCACTATATCAGGTTTTTTAAACAAAGGTGAAGTCGCTCAGTTATAACGACTCCAATATGGCAAAAACCGAGTTTCTTCTAACTTAAAGTTAAGACATCTCCAAAGCCTGATGTGATGGAGAAATTCTGAGTATTGATTCGGTTTCAACGCAACTCAACCTCTTAGGAAAGTAAACTCTAGTCCTGGGACTTCGACTTTTAAAATTTCGTCGGCCTGTGTAATTGACTTAAAACCCCGCTTAGGTATCTACATATTTAAATCTTTTACATTTACTTGTTAACAAACTCAAAGGGTCTAATATAATTATAATATTTATGTGTTTTGTTTTTTAAGAAGTCTACTAAACCTAAAAATTTTCGTCGCTTCTTCCACAGCAGAATACATCAAAGGTTGTCAAATAGCTGACAAGGATTTCGTCAATTGTTCCACACAAAGTATACAAAAATTATTTGATAAATTAAATGGGGGTAAGTAATATCATTTTCTAAGTTATAAAGGAATGAAATAAGAACTTGATACTAGATACAGAAAAAAAACTAATTTTAATTATATTTGTTAATTGATATAAATAAAAAAATAATCAATATAACAAATTTTTAAAGACACGCACAATTGTAGTTGTTTTTTTTTAATATAGTAATTGTCATTTCTTTGCGGGAAATGAAATATCTATTAATGTTACTTAAATCAATTAAAAAATTACTGATTTTGCTTTATTTAACAAAAACTTTTCATGTGAGAAAATACAGAATCTCTCATCTATTAAAATTTGGCCATTTAAATTGTTGAATATATTTTAATTATTTTTTATTTGATTCAATTAATAAATAAATTAAAATTCAATTATTTTTTTATTTTTAAACTACACTAATTTTCATTAATTTGTAAGAATTTTAATATTGATTAATATGTTAATCAAATCAATTAAAAAAAACAAAAATTGATGTTTGATTTTTATTTAACGAAAACTTTAATCGCGTTTGTATAGTAAACAAGATCCATTAATTTTTTTAAATTTCTTCTAGGTATTCCAGGATTAGATGCCATAAAAAGCTTTGATCCTTTCTTTTTAAATCGCATTAAAATAACACAAGGCAACAGTCAGGCCATTAATTTAAAAGTGGAACTATCAAATGTTAAAATTATTGGTTTTGGGCATACCAACGTTTTGGAGAGTATGTAAGTAGTCTAACTATTTGTATAATATTTTAATGAATTTTTAAGACTTTTTGTCTAAATTCTATTTCATTCTAACAGAGTTTATCCTAAAGACTTTAGCTGGAAGACAACATTCGTTTTACCCGTTATGAAATTACAAGGCGATTATAGCCTATTTGGACGCATTCTTCTAATACCTTTAAATGGCAGAGGAGAAGTATTTTTAGATGCCGGTAAGTTTAGAGAAACTTTTAAAATAGTTCAGAAAAATGTGTATGAAAAATGGTAGTCCTAAATTAAGTTTAAATACTCTGGTATTGCAAAAATTACTTTGACTTGGAAAATTAAAATTTATAAAATTCAAAAATTTATAAAATTCAAAAATTTATAAAATTCAAAAATTTATAAAATTCAAAAATTTATAAAATTCGAAAAATTTATAAAATTCGAACACTTAAAATAAATTTTGAATATTAAAAATTGTAAAATGTTTAGTTAAAACTTGATTTTAAAATTAAATTAAGTTGAATTAAGTTAATTTTGAAAATTTAAAAATTTTGAAAAATTAGTTATATTCAGAGTCTTACTTGCCAGGCCTGGCACTTTTTAAAATAACTTTTCAAATACACGTATTTTTTGAAAGATGCTGCCAGGGCTGGCAGCGAGACTCTGAATACCTCTATTATAAAAAATTTTCAATTTTATTTATTTATTGAATTTTTTAACATATAATTACAAATCATATACTAAATTAACCTAACCAAGACGGGTGACAATGACCATTGTCTCGTTGTAGCGAAATAGACCAAGGCCTCTGGTGGGAATCGAACCAATGACCCCCAAACTCATTGGCTAGTACGCTACCTTGTAAAATGACAAGAAAAGTTTGTAATTTTTTTTTTTTTTGCTACCTCATATTTGACAAGAATACCTTGTAATTTTACAAGCTTTTTACCAATAATTTTGTAATTTTACAAGATTTTTACCAATAAAATTGTAAATTTACAATTTTTTTGACGCGATAAATCTAACAAGGAGGTTTTGAAACTTTACTAGATTTTTTGCTACCTCCTATTTTACGAGAATTTCTAGTAAAGATTAGGAGCTTTTTTGTAATTTTACAAACTTCTTACCAATAAAATTGGTGAGATAAAAATTTTGGTTCAATAAAACTTACAAGAAATTCTCGTGAATTTACTAGATTTTTTTTGTAAAATTTTCTTGGAAATTTGTAAAATAACCAAAAAAATAGTCAAATTACAAAAGAAATGTTAATTTCGATCGAATTTTTTTTTTTTTAAACAAGGAAAACTGTCGAATATTGGTGAAATGGGATTACGAGATTTTTTTAGTAATTTGACAAGATTTTTTTTATGTGTATTAAAAATATTCCCGATTTTTTAAAGATATGTTTCCCTTTTTTCAGAAAATATGACTGTTATTATGCATACCAAAACTAAGCTGTATGAAAAAGGTGGCTTTACATTTTATAATGTTACCAACATTCATGTTGATTTTAAATTGGAAGGTTTGAAATCGCATTTTTCAAATTTATTTAATGGTCAAAAGCAATTGGGTGAGTTACCTTAATTCTTAAATATATCTAATAAAATCCTAACATTAAAAAATAAAATGTTTTTCCAGAGGATAGTACAAATAAATTTTTCAATGACAATTGGCGCATGTTAACCGATGCTTTGTATACTGTTATCACCCAAACTATTCAAGATATTTTACTGGATGTTTTGAAAAAGATTTTCCATTTTATACCAGCTAATTTCTTTGTCAGTGATATACCAACACCGGAACAATTATATGGTAAAGTTAAAACTAAGAAGCAGTAAAAATAATAAATAAGTTACTTTTTTAAAGCGATAATTAATATATTATGAGAATATTATAAATAGATTTTTTTGGGCCTCGAGCTAGAATACTACTTTAATTGAAAATAATTAATATTAATTATAATGTTGATATAACGCGTTTAGATAAACTTAACTGTTTTGACTGTTTTTGGGGGTTAATCACAAAATAACTTCCATAAAAATATCGATTTTCCGTTGCATTCAATTTATTTAGAGGTGCCTGTGCCTCCTAAAATGTAAGTGCATGTATAGATCCGGAGTTTTTAGTGATCCTTTGTTGGGATTGTATGGTATAAAGAATCATGTTTTTGACAATTTTTGAGCTTTTAAAAATCTTTTTTAGATTATTTCTGTAGTAAAGTCACATAAAGAAAACTCCTGTAAAAACAATATTCCTTAACTGATGTTTTTCGGAATCTACACCATTTCTACACCATTTACAGATGTAATTCGAAAAAGATCAATTGTAATTCGAAGATTCCATTTGTAATTCGAAGATTCCATTTGTAATTCGAATACTCCAATTGTAATTCGAAGATTCCATTTGTAATTCAAAGATTCCAATTGTAATTCGTAAAAGATCAATTGTAATTCGAAAAAGATCAATTGTAATTCGAAAAAGATCAATTGTAATTCGTAAAAGATCAATTGTAATTCGTAAAAGATCAATTGTAATTCGAAAAATATCAATTGTAATTCGTAAAAGATCAATTGTAATTCGTAAAAGATCAATTGTAATTCGAAAAAGATCAATTGTAATTCGAAGATTCCAATTGTAATTCGAAAAATATCAACTGTATTTCCATTGATATTTTTCGAATTACAATTGGAATCTTCGAATTACAATTGATCTTTTACGAATTACAATTGATCTTTTACGAATAACAATTGATCTTTTACGAATTACCATTGATCTTTTTCGATTTACAATTGATCTTTTACGAATTACAATTGATCTTTTACGAAATACAAATGGAATCTTCGAATTACAAATGGAATCTTCGAATTACAAATGGAATCTTCGAATTACAAATAGAATCTTCGAATTACAATTGATCTTTTTCGAATTACATCTGTAAATGGTGTAATTGTTTTTTAGTGATTATCAATTGTGCTTCAAAATTTGTTATTTTTATTCAGAAGTTTTAATTGCATTTCAGAAACATCAATTGTTTTTCAGAAGTTATCAATTATATTTTAAAAATTATTAAATGAATTTCAGAAATTATCAACTGTATATCAGAAATTATCAATTGTATTTCAGAATTATCAATTGTATTTCAGAAATTATCAGTTGTATTTTAGAAATTATAAATTGTATTTCAAAAGTTATCAATTGTATTTAAAAAAATAAATTGCATTTTAGAATTTATCAATTGTATTTCAGAAATCTTTAATTTATTTTTTAAAAAGTATCAATTGTATTTCAGAACTGATCAATTGTATTTTAGAAATAAACAATTGTATTTCAGAATTTATCAATTGTATTTCAGAAATTATCAATTGTTTTACGAATGTTAGTTTCTGAAATACAATTGATAATTTCTGAAATACAATTGAAAAGTTCGGAAATACAATAGATAATTTCTGAAACTCAATTGATAATTTCTGAAACACAGTTGATTATTTTTGACAAACAAATTAAAAATTTCTGAAATACAAATGATAAATTTTGAAATGCAATTAAATTTATTTCTGAAATTCAATTGATAAGTTCTGAAATACATTTGATTATTTCGGAAATAAAATTGAAAACTTTTGAAATACAATTGATATTTTATGAAAACAATTTATAATTTCTAAAAAACTATTGATAATTTCTGAAATATAATTGATGATTCCGAAATACAATTGATAGATTCCGAAATGCTATTGATAATTTCTGAAATACAACTGAAAATTTCTGAAATACAATTAATAACTTCTGTAAAACAATTGATAATATCTAAAATGCAATCGATAAATTCTAAAATATTATTAATAATTTCTGAAATTCTATTGAGAATTTCTGAAATATAATTGATAGTTTCTGATATACAATTGGAAATGGTGTAGTGATCTTAAAGCCCAGCCTAAACGCGTTGTAAAACTGTATGTATGTTTAAGTTGTATAGTAAATAATAAGTAATTTTTAGTAAATTGGAAATATTCTTGTGTATATAATTTTAAAATAAAATAATCTTAAAATCCTTGTTTATTCTTTTATTTTATATTCATGTTTTTCATTTATTTTGGTTTTATACCATTAATTTGTAAGAGGCCTATAAAATCCTTTAACCAAACACCAACGATCAATTAAGTTTTTATCCACAAAAATTTGTAATGTTTCTGTTTCAGGCATTAAATCTGGTATCCTGTTTAAATAAGCAGTTTGCAGAGATGGGCAATAACAATGCCGTTAGGCAGTTTTGGAAGTAATGAATAAAAACTTTTTGGAAAAAGTTTCGTTTGGAAATTAAGATTTTAAGGGAGTAAAAAAGTGTACTTTGGTAGTTTTTCAATCTCCGGAAATAATGATCCAACTTAATATTTTAAATATAGTACACTCATAATAATAACTCTGTAAAATACTCTGTATAACCCAGCAAAACTTTGGTAATGGGTAGTGATTATATAACACATTACCAGGTAATGTATATACCTTATTTGTAGCATTATTTTAGGATGTCTTACTAAACATCTGTTCCACTACGTATTATTTTAAAGTGAAAAATAATGCATTACTAATAATTTGCTACGTAATGCATGATTATTGAAAAAAATGTATTTCATATTTATTATTTCTAAACATTAAATCGTGGATGACTTATATTTGGTTACATTATGTATTATTTGAAAGTTTGAAATAATGCATTATTTCTAATTGGATGCATAATGCATTACAATAACATAAAAAATAATTATTTTATAAAAAAATGCATAAGTTTAAACTAGAGATGGGCTCACGACAGGAAATTTCTAACGACACACACTCACAAGCATATTTTATCGACTTACACTCACTTACAATCACGTGAGTAAATTTAATACAAAATTATTTTTTCACTACTCGTAACACCTTATATATTATCTTCTGGTATGCTATATTATTTCATTTCTCGTAACCTATAAAATATCATATATTTTACACCTTACTCGTATTCTTCGTTATAAATTTATGACTTATTTTATACCTTACTGGTATTCTTTGTGATAATGTGGATGCATTACTTTGAGTCTCATCGCCTGTTAAAATCATCAATGCTGCAATGTATAAAATAAGAGATCATATACCTTATTTTATACCTTATTTGGTAATCTAAGTTTTGCTGGGAATGAGTTTTCTGTCAAAATACAGATTTAAAGAAAAAACTTTGTATTTTGTTGTGACAAAAAAACAAAGTTGCCTGTGTTATATTACTTTTTACTTTGTAATCTTAAATTTACAGTTAATTAACCAAGTTTTCTGCTAAAATACAGATCTAAGCAAAACCATTTTTTTTTTTTTTTTTTGAGAAAAAGTTGAAAAAGTAGCAAAAAAGTTATCAAAATTTATTTTTCAGAAATCTTATAAAAATTTTACAAAATAACATGCATTTAACTAAACTCTGTAAATTAACTAAACTTCTATAAATTTTTTTTGCATCAAATATATGTAAATTTCATAGTTTTCCTTGCTAAATGGTGGTTTATTTAACCAATATTTTACTAGAAACTCTGTAAATTAACAGTTTTTTTTTTGTCCAAATCATTTTACAGAGTTTTATGGTAAAATTACAGAGTTTTCTCTGTAAAAAAGCTTTCATATTTAACCAATATTTTACTATAAACTCAGTAAATTAACAGTTTTTTTTTCTGCCAAAATCATTTTACAGAGTTTTTTAGTAAAATTACCAAGAAATGTTGTTAGCTGGAAAAGTATGGTGTACTCTGTTAAATTAGCAGAGTTTTTCTGTAATTTAACAGAGTTATTATTTTGAGTGTATTTTTCATCCGGATAAAAACATTATAAAAAAGTACCTTTTGGAAATTCCGATTTAAATGGAGCTAAAAATTGTACTTTGGTACTTTTTTTTATCTTCTGAAATAATGTTCCAACAAACTTGAAATTTTGAATGTTAGATTATCCAGCTGAAATAACATAATGGCAAAAATTTTTTTTTGAAAGTTTCGATTCTAAGAAGGGGGAAATCTTATACTTTGGCACTTTTTTGACCTTCTACAATAATATTTTTAGAAAAAAACATTACATTTTTAATGTAGGATAATCCAGCGAAAAAAATCCTTCTGAAAAATTTAGTTTTTTTTCGAAATTCCCAAACAGGTAAAAAAAAGGGGTAAAAAAGTGTGCCTTAGTGCTGTCACAATCTCCTGAAATAATACATTCAAAAAAAAACCTTGTCAAATTACTGGAAAAAGTCTTGTAATCCCATTTTACCAATATTTGGCAGTTTCCCTTGCTTTTAAACAATTAATTTTTGATCGAAATTCATATTTTTTTTTTTTTTTTTGTAATTTTACAGTTTTTCTTGTAATTTTACAGTTTTTCTTGTAATTTTACAGTTTTTCTTGCAATTTTACAGCTTTTCTTGTAATTTTACAGTTTTTCTTGTAATTTTACAAAATTCCAAATTTTTTACAAAAAAATTAAGTTAATTTACAAGAATTTCTTGTAAGTGTTATTTCGCCCAAAAAGTTGTAAATTTACTATTTTATTGGTAAAAATCTTGTAAAATTACAAAAAAGCTTGTAGTTTTTACAAAAAATTCTCGTAAAATAGGAGGTAGCAAACATCTAGTAAAGTTACAAAACCTCCTTGTAAGTTTTATCGCGTCAAAAAATTTTAAATTTACACTTTTTTTGGTAAAAATCTTGTAAAATTACAAAATTATTGGTAATAGGCTTGTAAAATATCAAGGAATTCTTGTCAAATAAGAGGTAGCAAAAAAAGTTACAAACTTTTCTAGTAATTTAAAAAAAATACAAATTTTTCTTGTAATTTAAAAAAAAAAACAAGTAAAAGTGTTAAATTCGGCTGTGCTGAATCTTTTATACCCTCCATCCAACATGTAAAAAAATTAGAAAAAAAAATATTGAAAGGGGCTTTGTTTTAAAGGGGGCAAGGTAGGATGCGAGGTCGGTTAGCTGGGGTGACTCCTTGGCCCTCACGGTATATGTTTACAAGTTAATTTTTGTCTGCTTTGTGCACTTAACTATTATAGTTTTATAATTATTTAAGTTATTTTTTAACCACGCCCTTAAAAGAGGGGCGGGGCAAAAAAGAGACATTTTTTTATCCCCTGGGTCCAAGCTCAGGACTATAAACTTCTACGAATATAAAAATGTCTCATTTGGTTCACAAAAATACAAAAAAACGTCCAAAAAAATTAGCATTTATAAGAGGTTGGTTTAGTTCTTCAAGGGAGAACTTTTTTCCCCCTGGTCCGATTTGGCCCATTTCCGAACTTAACCTGCCTAGGACATATTTATGCCAAACTTGAGGGGTCTAGCCCTTTTATTTTGGACTGCATCGTGTTAACTACAGACGGACAGACGGACATCGCTAGAATGTCTTAGAATCGATCACTGATCAATAATATATATACTTTATGGGGTCCCCGACCGATATTTCGATGCGTTACACACGGAATGACAAAGTGAGTATACCCCCATACTGTAGTTGGAGGGTATAAAAAAAACAAGTAAAAGTGTTAAATTCGGCTGTGATGAATCTTTTATACCATTCAACATGCAAAAAAAAATTTCAGGGGCATTTTCTTTTGTTTTAGAGGGGGGTTGGTAGTCGTAATTGGGGGGGGGGACAAATTTCCTCTCGAACTATATGTTTAAAAATTCATTCTTTTGCTTTTTGCACTAAAGAAATACAAATTTATCATTATTTAAACAATTTTTTAAACCACACCCTCTAAAGGGGGCTCTTTTCGCTCTGGTCCGATATTGCTCATTTACGAACTTAACCTGGCTAGGAACAGAAGACATATTCGTGCTAAATGTCGGGCGTCTAGCTCTTTTATTTTGCATCATGTTAACTACAGACGGACGGACAGACGGACGGACATAGCTACACTCAAAAAAATACGTTAGTAGATTTACTATTTTTTTTTTTGCTAATGCTAGTTAGCTAACTTTTAGCAATTTTTTAGTTGAGATTAGCATGTTAGCAAAAAATTCTTGTAAACTTCATTTAGCTCATTAGCAATTTTAAACAAACTTTGAACTAATTTCTTTTGCTAAATTTGAAATTGAGTTGACAACATTTTTACAAGATTTTTTGCTAACATTAGCAAAAATAAATGGTAAATTTTTTTTTATTTTCAGAAAACTTAAAATGGCGCTATCTCGGAAACTAAGCCAGATAGAGCAAAATGGAGGGCATTTTTGGTTCTTAGAATCTCCACACTTTCGCGGGTCTTCTTCACATGTGTGGACCCTAATGGGACCTAACTTTGGATCCAAAAAAGTTAGCATTCCCGAAAATTTTAAAATGCTCATATCTCGGTAAATATTGCCGACACAACAAAAAGTCCAAAAGAATTTTTGTAGCTCTCAACACGTAGAACAAGACCGCAAGAATAATCAAAAGCTCTCCGAGTAATATTTTAGGGTGGTCCCCTAAAATAACGTATCTCAAAAACTAAGCTAGGTAGAGCGAAACGGACACAAATTTTGGATCAAAAACTATGACGATTTTTAAGGAACCCAACTAGGTCTAGGCCCATCGGGGTCTGGACCTATCGAGTCCGAACCCAATGGGGTCCTCAAGTGTGTATGAATGAAATAAAAAAAAATAACTAATTTTTGGCAAAAACATTTTTGCTAACTTTACCAAAAAAATTGTGGGTTTAAAATCATCAAATTTTCTTGTAGGTTTACAAGCTTTTTTTGGTAACATTACAGTTTTTTTTTGAGTGTAGTCTAACTAAAAATATTAAATGCAGTATCCTTCGCCGGAATAAAAAAATAATTTTATTCAGGAAAAGTTTTTTTTCTATAGAATTTAATTTTGGTACTTTTTTCTATATTTTGAGATAATGGTCACAGAAACTTGAAATTTTTAACGTTAGATAATATAGTGGTAATAAGATTCTGGAAAAAGTTATTTTTTTTTAACTTCATTTCAAATACAGTAAAAAGGGTTAAAAAAGGTAATTTGGTACATTTTCGATCTCCTAACATAATGGTCATAAAAATGGCCTCTAACTCCCTACTCCTGCACCAAAAGGTTTCACATTTTGCATTAACTGGCTCAAAATGTCAGTGTTCTCTGTTTTTCTCCCCCAAAAACAAAAAAATAATATACATGTACTCGTAAATGGCCTTAACCACAAATACAATGAAACCGTATGTGTTAAATTAATTGCCCTGTTTCCTTTTTACTGGAAGCTGTTGGTGCTGCCATATCATTGGTTTTGGCGATTGTGTGTTACTGCTGCTGTTGGATTTTTTTTCGTAGTTTTCCTTTTTTTATATTTTTTAATTGTAATTTTTACAGCAATTAATTTATTTTATTAAACAGTCATTTTTACTCATGCCTAAGTGAGGGCAAACAGTTTTTTTACACTTACAGAAAAAATTGGGAGAAATTAAAAAAAAAAAAAAAAAAAACAAATTGGAAATTTTTTCTACACCAAAATTTTTTCAGAATCTGAGATTTTGTGATTAAATTTGTTACTGCTGCTGTTGGATTTTTTTTTCGTAGTTTTCCTTTTTTTATATTTTTTTAATTGTAATTTTTACAGCAATTAATTTATTTTATTAAACAGTAATTTTTATTCATGCCTAAGTGAGGGCAAACATTCTTTTACACTTACAGAAAAAGTTGGGAGGAATTAAAAAAAATAAACAAATCGGAAATTTTTCCTACACCAAATTTTTTTTAATAATCTGAAATTTTGTGATTAAATTTTATTAATCTCTTATTGTTAGTGCTGAATTCGAGAAAAGAAAACGGAAACAAATTTTAACATTTTTGTTTATTTTTTAATGAAAATGTTGTCATATTAACAAACAAATTAATTGTACTCACAGATTGTATTGTTAAATTAAAATTCAGTTATTTTCTTTGTCAATACAATTAAATTTGTTGTTTATATGACAAAACAACATAATTATCGGTATCGGTCTAGAGTGATCGTACCTAAGAGGCAGTTAATAGCAAAAACATTACAGATCATGGGTTCAATCCCTGGCGGCTGCGATCTGTTAATAATTTTCACATATAGAATAAAATTGACTATTAACTGAATAAATTTGACATTAAAAGTTTTTCTGATGATTATAATAACTGGATTATATGAAACTAGTAAAAAACGAACCAGGATGTCTTAAATTTTTAGAAAAATAAATTTTTCTTTCACACCTTTCTCAATTCAAACCACATATAACATGATTAAAAAATTATAATACATAATTATAATTAGAGCCTGAGCTCAACTGTCTTTACAGAAAAACAGAAACATAATTTTTTTTTGATATCTGGTATGCAAATTGTGTCTGAATTTTAGAAATTTCTCTGGATGAAAAATACGTTAGAATTTGAATATTTTTCTATAGAATAGAATATTTAAGGTTTCGACATTTTCTATAAAAAATTCCCAGAATCTGAACATTTTTCCTTAAAAAATTGTTTGTACATCTGAAATTTATTTAAAAAAATGTTTCAAAACCTGAAAATTTTCTTAAGAAAAATTTTGTAGAACTTTAATATTTTTCTATAGAAAAGAATATTTGAGGTTCAGATATTTTCTATTACAAAAAATTCTCAGAATCTGAAACTTTTTCCTTATGAAATTGTTTGAAAATCTGAAATTTATAAAAAGAAAAATTTTTTCAAAATCTGAAAATTTTCTTTAGAAACATTTTTTAAATTCTGAGTCATTTTCTATACCAAAATTTTCTCAAAACTCCAAAAAAATTTTATTAAAAAATTTCCCAAAATCTAAATCTTTTTGCTGAATGCTATTTTAAAGTGTATTCACATTTTGGTTGCACTTTATTTTTTTTTATATTTATTTTAAAAAATTCCATTTAATTTGTCCACTGTCCAAATGCAACAAAATTGGTTGTCGTTTCAAAAATGTTTTGTGGTTTTGTTGTGATTTTAAATTGGCTGCGTTAACCAAACAAATTTATTTAGATTAATTTTATTAAATGTTTTAGACAAGTTATATTATACGTATGTAGTAAATTTATAAAAAAAAAAAAAAAGTAAAAAAGTTAAATTAGGCCTTGCCGAATGTGTGGACACCCACCAAAATCTAAAAAATTTATTTTAAAAAAATTGTTAAAATTAAAAAATTGTGAAAAAATGTCCGCGGAGAAAAAATTCAATGAAAAAAAATTTTTGTAAAAAAATTTATTAAAAGAAATTAATTTTGAGTAAAAAAACATTTAAAAAAATTTCGCGGAAAAAAAGTTTGAAAAAAATTTCCACAAAAAATATTTTTTTTTTGAAAAAACAAATATGAGAAAAAATTGTTGCGGGAAAAAATATATTTTTACTTGTTTAAATACCTTGCAGCATCCAATTATTTTCACATATATATGTATGTTAACCAACAGCCGAAATAAAGAATTTTTTTAGGTTATGTAGAATGTGACAAAATTTTCAAGGTTTCCTTACATTTTCGTTTAAAACTTTTGAGCTGCTGGAGCGATATCGCTTAAATGCAATACCAAACTTTTCGAAGCCACAACAAGTAAATATGTTAAGTAACAGTAGGGTTGCCATCCGTCCTCTTTTCCCCGGACACCGTCCTCTTTTTTAGGGCGTCCGGGGCAGTCCTACTTCTTTTTTAGAAAGTGTCCGGGGTTGTCCTACTTTTTGCACTTTTCCCCATACATTTTTTTTGTTAATTCTTAACTTTTGAATTATTGGAATCGCTGTATTTTCGCTTACCAGCAGTAATATCAACTTTATGAGAGCAAAACGAGCACAAAAATAAAAAAAAACACTTTATGTAGTGCGAAAATAACTATGTTGACATCACTTCTTATCAGCTGCCGTGTGTTTTAAAGATTGCTCCCGAAAAAAGATTTGGTATCAAACAAAATTTTCTAAATGGTTTAAAGCAAATTCCTTTTGAATTTACAAAAATTGTTTTTCAGAAAATCCACATTGTATTTCAAAATTTTTTATTTGTAATTTTCTAAATGCTTTTTAAAAATTCCATTTGATAAACTTCCAATAGTATTTCAAAAATTTCCATTTATATTTCAAAATTTTCAAAATGCTTTTCGGAAAATTCGAATTAAGTATATTTCAAAAATTTCGATGTGTATATCAAAATTTTTCAAATGCTTTTCAAAAAATTTTGATATACAAATAAAATTTTTTGAAAACCATTTGCATAATTTTTAAATCCAAATAGAAATTTTTGAAAAACAATTAAAAAATCTAATTTTATTTAAATTAAAAAGTAATTTTCATAAAATTTTTTAGAAAATTTTGAAATGAAAATGGAAATTTTTGAAAAACAAATGGAGTTTTCTGAAAAGCATTTAGAAAATTTTGAAGTACAAATAAATAGAAAACTCTGATATACAATAGAAAATTTTTGACTTATATTTCGAGTTTTTTGAAATATACATAACTGGAAATTTTTGAGTTATAAAGGAAAATTTTAAAAATAAAATTGAATAGATATTTCCAAAAAATTGAAATATAATTGGAAATATATTTTTTAGTGGAAAAAAAAGGTTTTCTTAATAAAAATGATTTGTTTTTGCATATTGTATTGCTTTGTTGACTTGTTTTAAATAAATTTATTATTAAAAAAAAAAATTGTCCTCTTTTTTCGGTCAAATGTCCTCCTTTTTTAAGATTGACGTCCTCTTTTTCTCAAAATGCAAATGGTAACCCTAAGTAACAGTCATATCTGTGCAATATTTTGGCCGTGATAGCCATTTAAACAGACGGACATTGATAGAATGTCTTAGAATTGATCACTGATAAGTTACCCAGGCAGAAACTGCCAACCGTTCCAAAGAAAGAGTATCGGCAAAGCACTTTATTTTTTGTGTAGAAGGTAGTATGAATGCGAAAAAGTGCTTTGAAAGCGCTTAGCCATATAAGTTTGTCATTCCGTTTGTAACTCATCGAAATACCGGTCTGCGACCCCATAAAGTATATATATTCATGATCCCCGATCGATTTTAAGACATTCTAGCGATGTCCGTCTCTCCGTCTGTCTGTGGAAATAGTGATCACGGCCAAAGTATTACACAGAGATGACTGAAACTTAACAAATATATTGGAAGTTCTTCCGAGAAGTTTGGTATTGCATTTCAGCGATATCAGTTCAGCGGTTCAAAAGTTATGAACGAAAATGTAAGGACACCTCAAAAATTTTAGTACATTCAACATAACCTAAAAATACAAAATGCTTTAATTCGGCTGCTGGTTGACATATGTAAACATAATTGAACACCAAATGGTATTTAAACAAGTACGAACATATTTTTTGAAAAAAAAAAAATAAAAAAATCGCGGATTTTTTTTTACCAATTTTTTTTTCGCGGAAATTTTTTTTGTCAAAATTTTTTTTTTTTTTTTTTAAGTTTTTTCTTTTTAAAAAAGTTTTTTGCAATAATTTTTTTTAAATTGTGGAGGGTATCACTACATTCGGCAAGACCGAATTTAACTTTTTTACTTGTTTTGTTCTAAAATTGCTATAATAGTAACATATTTTTTGTTCATAAAGCGCTTTAAAAAAGCAACGGCATACCGTTTACCGTGGTTATCATTTTGGACGCTGGAAGAGTACTAAACTGTGATGCTTTCCCAGCACACAAGCGACCATAAAAGGTACTTTGCCAGCGCTTTCCCGTTCGTATTTTTCTGCCTGGGTATATATACTTTATATGAGGTCCTAGACCGATTTTTCGCTAAGTAACAAATGGTATGACAATTTTATATATAAACTCTTTCACTAATTGTAAGTGTAGGGTATAGAAAAAAATATAAATAAATAAATTGTTGTAAATTACAAATAAATGGGAATGGCGGAAAATTATGGCAACACATTGTAGACTGCATCGAATGTATGGAAATTATAGGCAAGCAGCAATAATATTAAAATTTTTATGAAATACAAATTTCAGGTATAACTTCCAATAACAAAATCGTTTATTTTTTAAGTATTTTTAAATATTTTTAACTTTTGTTTAACCCTAACAAATCTCTACTTTAAGTGACTATAAATTCAATCTTGCTTTAAACTTTATTTAAAATTTTTTCTTGCCTATTTTTAGGCATCTTTGCAAACAAAAATAAAAATCCACCAACGCTGCTAACTATAAATTTACGTGACTGGAATTTTTAAATATTTCATTCAGTGTAAAATACAGTGGGGAATCAAACTATGTTAGATGTGATAATACTTGAATACAAATTGCAGAATTTCCTACATAACCTCTAACTATGAAAGCATTCAGAAATCTCAAAACAGTCCAATTTAAATTTAGAAAGGACCTACTAAAAGTCAGAAAAACCGCAGTGAAATTTAGAATTCCCAATAAAAAATCAAAAAAAGACCGTGTGAGTATATGAGACCTAATTCGTTTTTAAAAGAACAACTTAAATTAAAAATTTCAATAGAAATTAAAAAACCCCACTTAAAATTCAACAAGTAAAAAAGTTAAATTCTCGCCGAATATTTAGATACCCTACGCGATATAAAAAAAGGTTATTAAAAAAAACTTTATTTGGAAAAAAATTGGTGAAAATAAAAACCAAACATTTTTTATACCCTCCACTCTAGTGATAGAGGGTATATATAAGTTTGTCATTCCGTTTGTAACACATCGAAATACTGGTCTAGGACCCCATAAAGTATATATATTCATGATCCTCGATCGACTTTAAGTCGATCTAGCGATGTCCGTCCGTCTGTCTGTCCGTCCGTAGAAAACATGCTAACTTTTGAAAGACTTTACAGAGGCTACTGGCAAATATGTTGGTCATTTAGCTGGTCAGGTTGGTATCGCAATCCAGCCAAATCGGTCCAGTGGTTCAAAAGTTATGAGCAAAAGAGTAAATTTCGGCAAGGGTGTTTCGCGAATTTACGAGATAAAAAACACCATAACTTTCGAAAGACAATAATGAGACTGCTGAAGCTTGACACGTATCTTTGCCGTTTCCTAGGTCTGTTTGGTATTAAATTTCAGCCCAATCGGTCCGGTGGTTCAAAAGTTATAAGCAAAACCTTGAATTTCAGATTAGTTTCATCTTAAATTCCACGTGTTTACACAAGTTTTAAAAGCATTGTTGGTAACTTTACAATGCTTTTCAAACTTGTTTAGTTTTAAAGCAATGCTTTTCAAACTTGTTTAGTTTTAAAGCAATGCTTTTTAAACTTGTTTAGTTTTAAAAGCATTGGTAACTTAAAAATTACACTCGAAAAAATTTTACACTCAAAAAAAATTTTACACTCAAAAAAAATAGTTTTTTTTTACAAAAATGACAATATTTTGTGTACACACGTACGTGCATTCACTCAGAAATATTTTTACTGTAAAAAAAACATAACACTCGAAAAAAATTTTACACTCAAAAAATAAAATTAGTAATTTTTTTTTTAATAACAAAAAACGAGTTTTTTACTCAAAATAAAATATTTCTAATCAAAATTGGTAATTTTTTCACGTTAAAAATTGTACTATCCTTTAAAAAATGCATTGTGGAGGGTATTCATAGATTCGGCAAAGTCGAATTTAACTTTTCTACTTGTTTTTAATGAGTTTTTGCGCTTTGTTTGTAAAAAATTTTTTTCTCAAAAAAATTGTTAAAAATTAAAAATATTTCAAAATTGAACCTCGGGTCAGGCCTGACATTACTTCCTTATCCCTAGCTTAACCCTTTCACTCCCCTTGTACACTACAGTGTACACATCTTTAAAAAATCATTAAAAATAAACCGTCCAACATTTTTGTATTTTGTTTGGACAAGATTGATCATTGAAGGGTTATCTTTACGATAGATGTGTTCGGAAAAATAAATTTGCAATCCGGTGGGCTCTACACGCAATATTTGTTGGCAAAATGGAAAATTTTCAAATAACGTAAAAAAATTGCAAAAATAAACGTTAAAAAATTCTCAAAAATCGAATACTAATCGTACAAGCTTTCCTAAAAGCGGATTTTGTAGAACTTTTCGGTACAAAAAATACAAAATTCGGAAAAATGTTCACTCGTTCGGGAGTTATTGCATGTGAAAGCTTTAAGTTTGGTTGGAAATATCTCCGCTAGGGGGCGCGGTAGACCAACGAAATCAACAAAATGTTTTTAATTTGCATAGATCTACATTTTCACAAATTTTGGTCAATAAATTCCTAGCCAAAAAAAGTCGGTAGTGAAAGGGTTAATAAGTTTTAAAATATAAAATTCTCATTCAATTAGTTAAATATTGATATATGAACCCACTGTCCAGAGCTCTATAGAAAGAATTATTATCTGGTAGCATTTTTTTCGTGCATTAGACTAGTGGGAATATTTTTCAGGAACAATTTCTAAGACTGTAAAAGATTTCATTAGAAAATTTATTTTCAGAACATTCCCGTAGAAAAAAATCTCTCTGAATCAGAAAATTCTTTTATGCGGAAAATTTTTGAGAAATTAAAATATTTGAATTTTTAATTGAAAATATATCTCAAAATCTAAAAATATTAAATAAAAAAGTTTCGGTATCTGAGAGTTTTTTTTAGGAAAAAAGAATTCTTTGAATTTGAAATTCAGACGTATGTGACGAAATTTAAAAAAAAACGCTTATTTGAACAACTCTAATGGGTATATAAGGCATTCCACATGAAACGGAAAAACTATAAAAAAACTAGGTTACTATAATATTATTTCATTTTTCTCGTTGCGAAAAGTTTTCGCATAGAACATAGGCAAAGGTGTATGATTATAATGTCGCTAATGTCCCATTTATATCAAACAAGAGAAGTCTCCCTAGTGTCACCCGCGGATCTTTAAGGAATTGGTTTTATTTTGTAGATCAGAAAAAATAAAGCGACACGTATTTTTTTTAGCGGCACAAAATCATATTTAGGGGGGTAAAAAGGTGGGGGAAAACAAGACCATTTTTCAGTTTTTTTCGTTTATCTCCTATATTTTGCTGAGAACGTGTCCAAACATGCACAACTTTTAGTCATATTGAGTAAAATACCAAAATTTTAGGACATTTTTGTTAATAAGTCGAAAAATATTTGGCCCATTGTTAGCACCACGAGATTGGTATTTTTAATACATTTAATCTGATACCACACATGCATATATTAATTTTGTTTAAATGTGCGTTAATCGTAAAAAACTGAAAAAGGTCAATTTCCTACCATACAAATCGATATAATAGAAATGAGTTTGGGCCGCTAAAAAAAAAAAGTGTCGAATTAATTTTCGTTCTTAACAACATATCCAAATTTCATGAAGATCGGAGGGTGACACCAGGGAGACTTCCCTTGTAAGCTAAAATCTCGTTAACACAAATCTCACTTACAAGGAAGGTCTTTCACATGGCACCCACCGATGGTCCTGAAACTTGCATATGGAAAAGAGAGGAGAATTTTTTTTTTTAGCTGCCCAATCTTAAATTAAAAAATTTATGAATTTGTGGGCTTACGGGAAAATCCGAATAAAATCCGAACTAGTTGGAATTTCTCCAAACGTAAAAATTCGGGTCAGCTTAATTTTAATAGAGATTATTATACGTGATGTTGGCGGTCGTACGTGTGTACCTCTCCATATAAACTACCCCAAAGATTTTACATTTTTGAAATAAAAAAAAATAAGTAAAATCTGTACCGTTCTGAAAATCGATCGCTATTGAATCTAGCCTTAAATACATAGATGTATCCAAATTTTCAGAATTATTTTTTTTACATGTTATTTTCATTATTTTTTTACAAACATTAAAAACAAATACCGAACGACTTCTCGATGCGTTACGCACAGAATGACAAAGTGAGTATGCCCTACAGCAATGGTTCTCAAACGGTGGGTCGGGACCCCCTAGGGGGTTGCGGAAGAGTTTTAGGGGGGTCGCGAACAAATTTGTTAAAACCTTCAATTTTGGTAAATTTAAATAACATTTTTTAATTGTTGTGTTATAAAAATATACAAATACTTTTATTAAAGAAAAATATTTTTTCAATCACTTAAGGTTCCTCCGTAATCACTGTGCAGTTGTTAATTTCTCGGGATGCCCAACACTTATTTGTGAAGTGTTTTGGCTCACTCTTGGAAACGGTTTTGAATGTTGACCTTAGGCAAATAGTACAATTCGCGATGAGGACAAACGCGTTCTATCAGCGTCGCTGAGGAATTATTGTGGTTTCGCTATGGACCATCCGGTCTATGTGAGGAGTCTTTAACTCCGCCACCTCTAACCTAACCTAACCTAACCTTGGCTCAGTCTGGGATCTGACAGTTCTTTTTTTATTAACTTTTCGATGCTGATTCCGAATCTGGGTTCCAAATTTCTCTAGTAAGTTAGGTTTTTGAGAAAATTAAAGGCAAAGTTCACAAAAACGTATTCTTGTGCATTTTAAAGAGCTTTGTTTGTGAAATTTTCGGATGCGTCTGGGATCTGAACACTTTTTTCGATTTACTTTTTAATGCTGATTCCAAATCTGGATCCAAATAACGGATCTAGATTCGTGATCGAATAAAATTTTGATCAATACCAAACATTGGTACATAATTTTGAAAAAAGAACCATAATTACACCAAATTGGACTTTAAATGCTTTCTTTGTAAACATTTCTTCATTTCAGATCAGGTTTAACTGGTGTTTTTCTTTTATTTTCGGAAAGAAAAGTAAGTTTCGATATAAAATGCCGTAGTTCGGGACCTGGTTTCCGAATTTTTGAGAAAATAGAAGTCAATGTTCACAAAAATTGTGTTTTTTTTTATTTTTTTAGAAATTTTTTACTGGAAATTTTTGGTATGCGTCTGGGATCTGACCACACGGTTTCGATTAATCTTTCAATGCTGCTTCTGATTTTCTTTTCCAAATTTTTCCATTACTAAAGGTTTTTAAAAAAACTGAGGCCAAAGTTCACGTTAATAATTTTATTTTTTTTATATTGGGGGGTCGCGAAAAATTTTAAATATTGAAAAGGGGTCGCAAAGCAAAAGTTAGTGAGAAGCTCTGCCCTACAGTGTGGGAAGGTATTAGAAAATATCAAAATGTTAAGGTAATGCATCACTCAAAGTAAATGTTGCAGAAAGTTAAAAAAGAAGCAAAATTATAAACTTCAGTCCGTATATGCAAAACAAATTTGGCAGCCTTCTTCACTTTTCAATTGATATACCAAGTTCATCAGAATAATATTTTCCCCAAAACACTTTTAAAACTTTAATTTAGACATTTATTATGTAATGCTTCATATATGCAATATTTGAAGTACTTTCAGTACTCACAAAATACGCATGAAGAGAGTCACATATACAAATATTGATCATATAAACACAGCTCTAGTCAATACTAGTACTTTTTTCTATTTTTTTGGTATAGAATGCACATTTCATGCACGAATTCTGGCAAAAGAAACAAAAGCAATCACACTTTTTCTATTTGAAAACTTAAGTAAATTGAATAAAATGAAATCTGATTTTCCAATACAAAATAAATTTAAAATAAATATTTTAGATTTTTTTAATATAAATATTCTTAAATATTCAAAGCAATTTTTTACTTACGAAAAGCGACAATGTAAGTACTGACTTAGTTTATCATTCTTTGTAAGCGAGACTGGAAGTACTTCTCTCTAAACAGTAAAAAAAAGTTGCTCTCACCGGTTTTCACAACAAAATATAGAAAATCACAACTGAATTCAAAAAAAAAAAATATTTTTGAAGTCTGCAACACCAATATTTGGTTTTCATAAAAGAATGTAGCCTTAAAAGACCATTTTGTTGTTACAACCAAACAATTCAGTTGGAATTTTTTTTCTGTACCCTGGGTTAAAGTTCTGATTACATATTTTAAAGCTTAACTAAACAAGTTTTGTTACAAAAAAAAATGTTATCCTTTCACAAAAGCTACAAAAAATTTTACTTTGTATTCCAAAGATAGTTTGAGTATATTTTATTGTTGTAAAAAGTTTTTTTAGTCTTTTTTTTCTATCAACTTTTATATGGCCTGTAACAATTCTATTTTAGACCCAAAAGTAATTATGGTCGTTGTTGTTAGAAGAAATGTTTTTAAAATTTAAAGATATTTCTATTGTTTAAGACAGAAGCATATCAACATTAGCAGCAACTGCAGACAAACTACAAAATAATATTTTTGAACAAAAAAAAAATTGTTAGGTTAGGTTGGTTGGATGGGCGTCCGCCAATTTGGCGAATTCACTCGGAGGCCATAAGGCCCATTGTGATTCCCCTAAAGTTGTCTCCCTACTCCCCTGATATACAAAATTCTACCTCTCAAACCACCCCGATTCCCTAAGGTATTTTAAAATTTAAATTGTTTAATTGTTTAAAACAGAAGCTTATCAACATTAGCAGCAACTGCAGACAAACTACTAAATATATTTTTGAACAAAAAAAAATTGTTAAGTTCTGAGATATTTAGAAAAAGTGAGAAAAAAGTCTAACAAGGGAGGTCTTTCACAGGGCACCCACCAATTCTCCTGAAACTTGTATATGGGAAAGAGGGGAGGATAATAAGAGTTACCTGTTTTTTCTTAGCTGCCCAATCTCACATTTAGTGGGTCAAAGAGGAGGGGGAAAAACGGGACTTTTTAGTTTTTTTGAGGATTTTTCACATTTTTTCAAAAGAAACTATATGAACATTTTATGCAGATCGAAAAAATTTTTGAAGGCCCATCAATGGTGTATAGGTTGCGTCCAAATTCGGTTTCGTTAAGTCCTTATTTTCAAAAATTTTAATAACTTTGGTGTAGTTTATAAGGAGCGGTATATACGTACGACCGCCAAAATCGTATAAAATAATCTTTGTTACAATTAAGCTGACCCGTATTTTTTCATTTGGCGAAATTCCTGCTAGTTTTATTCGGATTTCCCCAAAAGACTTAATTTGTTTAATAAGGTGGTAACGTTTTGAGATTGGGCAGCTAAAAAAAAACAGGTTATTCTTAATTTTCTCCCATTATTTCCATATGCAAGTTTCTGGACAATCGGTGGGTGCACTTTAAAAGACCTCTCTTGTAAGAAAAAGTCTCAGATTCTTAGAAATTTTTTCCATTTAGAAAAAGTTTTAGATTCTGAAGCATTTTTCCTACATAAAAAAAAAATTAAAAAATATATTATTTTTGATTTTTTTATACCCTCTTACTCCAATATTAGGGTATACTAACTTTGCCATTTCATGCGTAATGCATCAAAATATCGGTCAAGTACCCCATAAGGTCTATGGGGTATTCCATGCCACATCGGACACACTGACATTTTTTTTTTTTATTATTTTCCCATTTTTTACATTTTTAAAGTACCCTCATTGAGCAATGCTCATTACGGATTAATTTGTTTGAATTTTTTTAATTGGCAATCTTAAATTTGACCCTAAGACGATGTGTTCTTTACATCTGATGTTAAGAGTATGTTCACACTGAAAATGATATACACTCAAAATAATACATTAGTAGATTTACTAATTTTTTTTGCTAATGCTAGTTAGCTAACTTTTAGCAAATTTTTAGTTGAGATTAGCATGTTAGCAAAAATATCTTGTAAACTTCATTTAGCGCATTAGCAATTTTAAACAAAATTTGAACAAATTTTTTTTGCTAAAGTTAAAATTGAGTTGACCAAATTTTTACAAGCTTTTTTGCTAGTATTAGCAAAAATAAATGGTAAACTTTTTTTATTTTCAGAAAACTTAAAATGGCGCTATCTCGGAAACTTAGCTAGATAGAGCAAAATTGAGGCCATTTTTGGTTCTCGGGCTCCCCATAGTATCGCCGGTCCTCTTCTCATGTGTGGTCCCTAATGGGTCCTAACTTTGGATCCAAAAAAGTTAGCATTCCCGAAAATTTTTAAATGCTCATATCTCGGTAAATATTGCCGACACAACAACGTAGAACAAGACCGCAAAATAATCAAAAGCTCTCCGAGTAATATTTTCGAAGTTATATAGTTTTGTAATTCTCAAAACCCCGGTGGTCCCCTAAAATCACGTATCTCAAAAACTAAGCAAGGTAGAGCGAAACGGACACAAATTTTGGATCAAAAACTATGACGATTATTAAGGAACCCAACTAGGTCTAGGCCCATCGGGGTCTGGACCTATTGGGTCCGAACCCAATGGGGTCCTCAAATGTGTATGAACTAAGTTGAAATAAAAAAAATTTCAGTTAACTAATTTTTAGCAAAACGTTTTTGCTAACTTTACCAAAAAACTGTGGGTTCAAAATCAGCAAATTTTCTTGTAGATTTACAAGCTTTTTTTTCCTACTTTACAGTTTTTTTTTTGAGTGTATTATATTTTATTTTAATTAAAATATTAATTATTTTTTTATTTAATATCAATTAAATTTTTAGTTAATATAATCAATTGTTTAATTAATATTTTAACTTTATTTTAATTAACATTTTAATTATTTTTTAATTGGATATTAGTTAAATTTTTAATTAATATAAATAATAGTTTAATTAAATTTTTAGCTTCACTTATTTTTTTTGTTTGTTTTTCCATGTGTGTGCGAGTATGTGGGTTTCTTTGCATTGTTTTATGCACAAGACAAAAATATAAGTTAAAAAAGTTTATTGAAAGTTTTCTTTTGTTTCTCGCTGTGTGGACCATATTAACCCTCTAACTCCCCCACATAACGGAAATTTTTGGCTCCATTCTAACAAATCGTATAAAACACTGAAAAAGGGGGAGGGGGATGAAATGTTTTATAAAAATGATGGCCATAAAATTTTACTATGTGTGTCAGAATTTACCAAAGCCCAAAACTTAGCAGAAACACCAAAAACAAGTCATAATAAAATAATAATAAAATACGAGTTAATTTATTTGTAATTTTTTTTAGTGAGAAATCTTGAATTTGACCCTTTTTTGGTGTTTGTGTTAATTTTTGGTCTTTGGTGGGTTTTGGCAAATATAGCAAATTTTACGGCTAACATTTTTGTAGAACATTGCATCACCGCATCCCTCCCCTTTTCGGGGTGTTTTTTACGAGGGAGGGTTATTATGTTCCACAAAAACATTTGCGATAATTTTTTCAACACAGTTGCTAAGCATACCCTAAACGCCAACACACGTATATTTTTTTTTTGTATCTCCTCTCCCAGAATCAATAGTCGGAACCCCGTAATTTTTGAAAAAGTTTGAAATTGTTGTACAGTGTAATGTAGAAAAAAATCTAATCGTAACAATTTCCCTTTAAAAAACATTATCCCATCTAACAACTCTTTCTATCCAATTATATTTTAAGTTTTTTTTCCACAATTTAGTTGTTATTAAAACTAATTTCCATATAAATGACATAATTTATTAAAATATCTCACCACAAAAACTTTTTAAGTACATTTTATTTTTAATAGTTTTGTGATACACTACCATTATAAAGTTATTTAATTTTTTTTTATCATTATTTAGCGTAAAATTACCATACATTTATATGGCAACATTTTATTTTTAATGAACATTAGCAACTCAATAATTTTAAATAAATACACTATCGAAAAAATCCACTCTGAAAATTACGTACGCACTTAATCCCCACAATGGCAAAAAGGTTAAAAAGGACGACAATGCATTTTCAATGTACAACAACGTAGAGACAGACAGACGGACGGACAATATATCCTGTATAAAAACAGTGTCTATTTAATTACAATTGCAACCGCAATCTGTGTTGATGCCACCAACGAATGAACGCATGGGGGGATAGATAGGGATTTGCTAGAGTATGAGCGGTCAAATAAAGCGAAAATGATTATGTTGTGTGTGTGTGTGTGTGAGTGCGGTACATGCAGAGATATAATTATCAAGGACCATATAACACATGAAAGGCTCATGGGGTCATTTACAGGTTTTATTTTATTTTGTTTTCATACCATTTTTGTTTGGTGGTAGACGGACGGACGACATGCTTTATGTGTTGCTCGTTGTGATAATTTTACGCTCAATTATTATTAAATATTTAATACGTATGGTGTGGACAAAAAAAAAACGATTGGAGGGAAACTCAATGGTTCAAAACGACTAGTTGATACCCTAACGAAGGAGACTCTAAACAAAACTTAAATGACAGCAAAAAATCTCGTAAATTTACTAGAAAATTTGCTGATTTTGAATTTTAGGCAAAATTATCAAAATTGATTTGCTAAAAATTAATTAACTGATTTTAGCAAAAAAACCTGTAGATTTTACCACAAAATTTAGTTAAATGGATTTAAAAACCGATTTGCTAATATTTACCATTTTTATACCCTCCACTCTAGTGATAGAGGGTATATATAAGTTTGTCATTTCGTTTGTAACACCTCGAAATATTGGTCTAACCCTATAAAGTTTATATATTCATGCACAGAAAAAAATAAAAAAAATATTTGAGTAAATTTTTAATACTATTGAGTAAAAAATTACTCAATTTTGCACCAGTAAACGATTTAATAGTATTGAGTAAATTTTTAATAAAAATTTATTAAATGTTTAAAAAAAATTTGAGTAAATTTTTAATTGACACAATTAAAAATTTACTCAAAATTTAGCTATTTTTTTTTTTTTAAAGTTTAAAAAAGTTTTAAATTTTTTTACAAAAAAAAAAACAAAAACTTGTTTCTTCAAACTTTACCAAACATATTTATGTCTCAAAAACATAAGAACATTTTATAAAGACGATTACAAACTTTCATATCGTCACCTAAAATGCAAAACGCCCTAACTAACAAAAATTTCAAAATCGCGTTTTTAATTGATTCTTATGTATTGGATCAAAATACATGTCCACAAAAAAATTTAGACTCCTTTGATCAAAAATGGGGATTTTATTAACAAAATTCAAAAAGCCCTAACTACATGCTTTGATATATGTTAAACCAAAAAGCACCAACTACACATTTGTATACATAATATTGCCGACGCATCTGTTATTTTTTAAGATTAAACATTTTTGTTGATGCTTCTTCTTCCTCAATGTCCACCAATAGGAAAAACATATGTATATGTACACAAAAAATAAAGTTTAGAAATTTACCAATTAACCCCTTCAGGCCCGTACTCTCACGAGAATTGTTCCTTTTTCAGCTATAGAAATCGCAATTTATGCAGTACAATTAGTCTTAAGTAAGATATAAATTCTAAATAAAATTTAGGCCTCTGTTCCGTCTTTCACAACTTTTCAAATCACATGAAAATTTCCGAATCACATGAAATCAAGTTTAGTGTTTTGCTGTTCACGTTTTCATTCGAAGTTGAAATCGAATAATTAAAACTTGAAAAATTATAAGGAAAAAAGTGTATTCGTTTTACTTTCACCAAATTTTGTTTATGTGAAACAAAACGAAAAAGAAATTCGGATGTGAAATCTAGAACACCAAGAAAATTCGGAAATTTTCATTTTCACATTTTTTATGTGAATTACTTTTTTTGGAACAGCGGCCTTAATAACAATATAATTAATGACGATTAAAACATGATTGGAAGTTCTTCATTCCGATTGAAAAAAATTCAAAGTTAATTTTTCGTTAAATAAGTAAAAAAAATATTTTTAATTATAATTTTTGCTAATATTACAAAAAATATAGGGGGCTAATTATGTAACTTGATAATCGTCAATCGTCATCGTGAGCGATACGATTGACGATAACATATGGGGGTTTTCATCTCAAGGGACACAACTTTTAAAACCAATAGTAGTTTAATCACAATTTTTCAGCTAGATCGGTCAAGAACTTTCTGAGTTAGAGGGGGCCGTAATTTTACATTTTGGTCAAATAGGTTTTTTTTTTTGCATCCATGTAACTGATTGCCTAATGTTCCTAGCAAAATGTGTCCCGAGAGTTTAAGATAGCTATTTCTTTAATCTTTAAAAAAAAAAAAAAATTCTTTTTTTTTGCAAAATCAAAAATTTGTTTGGAATTTTTTTAAAACCGGCCCTTTTTTAACTCAAAATAAAGCTAAGGTATTTTCCTTTAAGAGCTTTGTAGGATGCGAGTGAGATATCTATCAAATGCCCAATATTTACTGTAGATCTTAAGAAATTTTCCAGAAGCCGAGTAAACATTTTGGGCCGAAGAGTTTTAGATTTTCTTTTCATTTGCGTAATTTCTGACCTAATAATAGTTACGCATAAAAAAATTGGGCCCCTCCTTCCCCCTTATAACGCTGTTCTGGCCAAGGCTATTTTGGTACTCGCCGTGATCTTTAAGAAATGCAACTTAATAATAGTTATTCTACAAGAATTTGGATTTCTGAACCCCCTTCTTGACCATTATTTCGCCTGTCAAGTAAATATAATTTTGTCCCTTATATATTTATTACTTCGCAAACTTTGAGAACTTATAGTGAGTAAGTGGACCCATTTAGAGACTTAGTGAAAACAAAACTTTTGTTTCTCTAAAACTCTTCTATAATTCATCTTTTAACACATTTATCCTATCTTTTACTTGAACAAAAAAAAAATCTCAAAAAATCATTTGGGAAGTATAGTTGCCTGTGGTCGTTAAAAGGTTAAAGCATTTTGATGCATTAGGTTATTTCGGGCCATACCCTTTGTCCTGTTCCACCCTCATTTGACATGGAGCTTTAAAATGGTAAATTGACATTTTGTATCGAATTAAGTTAGCATGTGTTTAACAGAATCCAAAATGAGACATTTTGCAGTGTTACGTTATATAGCAGGTGCCACGCCCCTTTTTCCAATACCGCCCACATTTTGTTAGAGTTCTATATGATAAAACAACATTCAGTATAAAATTTTGTTAGCATGTTCTAACATTTTATAACACATCTGCTTAGTGTTTTAAACATCTTTAGTGCAGTTAGGGCTTTTTGTGTTTCTGACAATTACAAGACAAAAGGGCGTTACTAACATAACTTTTCAAATATTAAAAATTTATATTTTTTTTTACAGAAATGAATTTGTTTGTGTGTTTTTACTAATATTTAGGAAATTTGTAATGAAAACTTTTATAGTTTTTATATAAACACGTTTTTTGCTTCTCCTGTAAAATTTGTAAAATGTTAGATAGGGCATTATGCATTTTAGGTGACGATATACATACACAAAAAACTATAAACTAAACGAGGATTCAAAAAACTGTGAGAGTTTAAAAAAAATAAAAAAAATATTAAATTTTTTACTTAAATTGTTTTTAAAATTTTTGAGTAAATTTTTAATTGCGTCAATTAAAAAATTACTCAATTTTTGTTTTTAAATTTAAACAAGTGATTACTTAAATTTGTTTCCTTCGTATTTTTTTCTGTGTGATCCTCGATCGATTTTAAGACGATCTAGCGATGTCCGTCCGTCCGTCTGTCTGTTGAAAACACGCTAATTTTTGAAAGACTTTACGGAGGCTCCTGAAGTTTGACATATATGTTGGGCATTTACCTGGTCAGGTTGGTATTGCAATCCAGTCAAATCGGTCCAGTGGTTCAAAAGTTATAAGCAAAAGACTGAGTTTCGGCAAGGGTTGTTCGTGAATTTATGAGATAAAAAACACGCTTACTTTCAAAAGACAATTCTGAGGATGCTGAAGCTTGGTATTTATATTTGCCGTTCTTCTGGCCTGGTTCGTATTGAGTTTCAGCCAAATCGGTCCAGTGCTTCAAAAGTTATTAGCAAAACCGTGGATTTCAGATTAGTTTCACCTTAAATTCACGTGTTGAAAACCCGTTCAACATATTTTAAAACATAAATATTTTGCAACGTATTTTTGTCACTCATAAATATTTTTACACTAAAAAAAGTAAAAAATACACTTGAAAAAAACACTCAAAATAAATTTTACACTAAAAAAAAAAAATTTTGTAAATTATTTTTTTTTCAAAAATTACTAAAAAAAAATTTTTACACAAAAAAAAATATTTCTAATCAAAAATGTTATATTTTTCACGTTATAAAATTTACTATCACTTAAAAAGGGCATTGTAGAGGGTATTCATAGATTCCGCCAAGTCGAATTTAACTTTTATACTTGTTTTAACTAAATTTCAGTAGAATGAAATTACAATTAATATTTTGTAAAAAAAAATATGTAAAGTACTAAAGTAGTTAAATTTTTTGGTAAAAAAATATTTTGGTTGTGATTAGTAAAATAGACTTTTGGGAGGCGATGAGAAATATTTATGCAATTAATATTACTCATTCGCAACGTTAAAACAAGAAAATACAAGCAAATTACAAAATGGCTATGAAATTTAAAATTCAAATGCGATTTTCTCAAAAAAAAACGACAAACGCGTGTCTGATTTTTTTTGTGTGGATGGACAAACATCTAAACTTTAAAAAAAAAAAATTAAAAAAAAAATTTACCGGATTTTTCATAAATTGACTCTTTTAAAAAATGGAAAATTTCAGAACGGGTTCTGAAAATTTTCCAAAAAAAAAATGTAATCGATAGCCTATACAAAACTATATAAGAATGTAAATTTTTGAGATTGTGGTGCATTCCGTTTTAATGTGATAAATATTTAATCAAGGCAACTCGCTACAAATTTGACCATTTGTCCAATATTTGACTACGCCTTCTAAGCCCAGTTTTTGAAAATTAGAAAAACCAAAAATGCAAGTATCTTAGTTCCATATAGGGCTATCCAAACAACCTACCCGAGTAAAAATTTGTATATGATGCAATACATAATGATATATAACACAATATATATTTATACGCAATTTAATCCGAATAATGGTGGATGTTTTTGCATTAAAAAATATCAACTTGTATAAAATATGATTCGATTTCATCCGAGTTTTGACCAGACATTGCCATATTTCATTGGATCCAATTAGATCTAATTGCATAAAAACATAAAAAGTCGTGGTGTTTTTTGGTTTGGGTGAGTTACACCACAGGTCAACGATACATTCACCAAACATATAATTTTCTAAAACAAAAAAAATGTTTGGGTACGCTTCGAACCAGATAGGTGATATACATAACCCTAACAAGGAAATGTTTAGGAACATTTTAAAAGTTTCTTATACTTTGCTTAAAAAACTTAGAACAATTTTGGTTAATTGGAAACATTTAATTGGAAACATTTATATATGAAACAGAATAAGCTATATAAAATTTTATATTAAATTATACAGAAAAACAGATTTTGTATTGGCCCTAATATTATTTCATATATTTATATCAACCGTATACCTTTTAATCCGAATCATGATTAAATTATATATTACAACATATGACTGCATTTAAAAAAATTAGAAAATACCTCACCGGATGTATAATCATATAAGATTTATTATGTTTGTATCAAGATATATATTGTTATATATGTTTATTTTTACTCGGGTATTCACAAATTTACGGGAATGCCTCATATACCATCTATCACAGCCATTTCTGACAGGGACTTTTGCAGAAGTTGTGGGGAGGTGGAAGAGGAGGAGTCAGTGAGGCACTTGTTGTGTGAATGTCCGGGTCTGATGAAACGTCGTCTTAAGTATTTGGGGCAACGATTTTTTGATGACCTATATTGCCTAAACAGTGTCCCATTGACATCTCTGGCAGAATACCTTAGGGAATCGGGGTGGTTTGAGAGGTAGAATTTTGTAGGGGAATCACAATGGGCCTTATGGCCTCCGAGTGAATTCGCCAAATTGGCGGACGCCCATCCAACCTAACCTATCTATTACTGGAGTGAAGAGGGTATAAAAATCGGTACTCAATTTTATGTAATACTAGTAGAAACGTTTAGTTCGACGTGGCCGAATCAAAGAATACCCTCCACAATGTCCTTTTTCAGTGATAGCAAATTTTCTATCTTAAAAAAGTAACAATTTTGATTAAAACTATTTTACTTTGAGTAAAAAAACTTTTTTTAGTACTTTTTGTAAAAAAAAAAAACCTAAATTCTTTTTCCCAAATTATTTAGAACTAATTTTTTTCGGCAAACCCGATTTTTAGCAAAAAATCGACTTGCGCGACCTTAAAACCTTTTCCGAAAAATCTGAAAAAATATCAAAAATACTTTACCCTAAAAGCTTTCAAATTGTGCTTGAGCACCTAAGAAAATCGAAAAAAGTCCCCATGCAATTTTTATTTTTTATAAATTTGCTATATTTAATCACCTTTCACGGGTCCTCCAACATTTTTTTAAAAAAAACTTATCTCCACTCCCTAAGTGAGCTCCCACTCAAAGTTACATTTTTATAAAATATGCTGTCATTATAAACTCTTAGGACTTTGAGATAGTGTTAGTTTGTTTGTAAGAAATATGTTGTTTCAAGGTTAAAATTAGTGGGGGTCGGTTTTTCTGTTGACCCCTCTAGAACGCACCTGCATTTAAGATTGGAAAACTGTAATAAAATTTTTCCAAAAAATCAAAAAAAAATGTAATATTTTTAAGCCTAAGATTGTTGGGAGCAAAATTGTAGAACCGATAAAAGTTTTCCACAAAAAAAATTTCTAAAAAATCAAAAAGTAAAAACATTTTCAAAAATGAGATCTAAATTTTTAATCTTAAAAATCGCATACTAGATCACTACACAGAAAGAATTTGAAACAAATTTCAATCAACAAAAACGCGGATTCAATAAATTTTTTTATTGAAATTCCTCCAATTAATTGGTATAATCATCAAATTGTAGGTGATGGATTGAAAATTTGTTCAATCAAACATTTTGATTGAAAAAAATTGAACTAGTTGGATCAGATATTGAACCAATTGTATTATTTTAGATACACAAATATAAAAAATGATACAATTAGATCCGAATTTTGGTCTCATCCAATGAAATCCAGTTGATCTTATATAAATTTATATAGATTTCAGATATATTTATGTATAACCTCAGATAAGAAACTGGAGCCGCAATAAATCTTAGGTAAATTTAGATCTGAACATATAAAAAGTCATATATAATTTATTTATGTATGTATGATTGGGAACACTAAAAAAAAGTAAAACCCGATTGTTTTGTTTATTTTTAAATAAATCATTTCAAATAAATTAAAGCGAAAAAAAATCTGGTATGAAAATTGAAAATTTGTAATTCGACAGTTAAAGAAAATAACAACAATAGATCTGTTTGTTTACTTAAATTTCTTACTATTTTTACTACAACTGGAAATTTTTGTTTACTTTTTGTACTGAAAATTTCCAGCTGTAGTAAAAGTAGTAAAAATGAGTAGATTGTAGTAAGGTAAACGAACAGGCATAATTTTAATCAACACATTGATTGACACATTTGAATTTTGTTGATCAATAGATTTAATTGAAAATTTTTAGGCAATAATAATAAAAAAAAATTGAAGTTTTGATAATTCGATATCTTTTAAACGGGTCATCAAAAAAATCGAAAAATTTATCACAAAGAGGTTTTCAAATGTTGTTAAAAACTGTAAAATTTAGGAAAATCTAAAAAATCGTTTTTAAAAGTTTCCAATATACATAGATCAGTTCTAAGACATTTTAGCGGTGTCCGCCAGTTCGTCCGTATGTGCGTCTATGGAGGTAATGTAGTGGTCTTACTTTACCCTATACAGCATTGATGATTTTTGTTTAGCACGAGACTCAAAATAATGGTTGCGCAGTATGTAATGCATGAAAAATAAAAAAAGTAATCGGTAGGAACAAAATAGTGCATATTTCTACTTTTTTTACCATTACCATTTTTAATGATTTCTTAGGTAAGATGGTTAAGTTCGAAGAAGTCTTACCATTACTTTACCCTATACGGCATTGATGATTTTTGCTTAAGACGAGACTCATAATTTTGGTTGCTCATTATTTAATGCATGAAAAATATAAAAATTAAACGGTAGGAACATAAAAATGCACATTTTTAAATTTTGTTGGCTATGAATTAGATGGTAAAATAAAAGAAGTAAAAGGTACCGTTTACTTTTTACCCCCCCCCCCCCTGCAGGGGAAAACAGGTTCTCCCTTGATAAACTAAACCAACCTCTAAAAAAACTCAATTTTTTTACACGTGTTTTAAACTTTTATTAAGCAAATGAAACATTTTTATATCAAAAGAAGCAAGGTTGGCAATCGAAACGAATAACGGTATCGATATCGGTATTGGTATCGTTTTTTTTTTATTTTTTTCGGTATTGGTATCGGTTACGGTATTTGAGTTGAATCGGTTACGGTATTACCGATACCGAAACGTCGATACCGGTACGTACCGGTATTATTGAAAAAAATATTAAAAATATGAAAAACGCATAAAAACTTAAATATTTTTTCAATTTTAATACTAAAACACGTATTTACGTATTTATTTTTAGCATTTTTGCTAAAATGCGTCGGCGGGGACGTTGCCGGACCACACCTACAAAAGGGGGCGGACCGAGAAAACTGTAATTTTCTTATCCCCTTGATCAAAGTGCAGTTATTCTGACATAAAAAGGTTTCATTTGTTGCAGAAAGTAAAAAAAATATGTAAAAAAGTAGAAGAGTTAAATTCGACTTACAAGGAATGTCTCCCTGGTGTCACCCGCCGATTTTTATGGAATTGGTTTTATTTTGTAGAGTATCAAAAATAAAGGGACACGTATTTTTTTTTAGTGGCCCAAATTCATATTTAGGGGGTGAAAATGAGGGGGAAGAAACGGTAATTTTTCAGTTTTTTTGCGTTTATCTCAGATATTATACAAATAAACCTAGTCATGTTGCATACCAAATGAAAGGTCTTTGGAAAACCTATCTCCATGTGCAAAGAACGGTCCAAACATGCACAACTTTTCGTCATATTGAGTAAAATGACAAAATTGTTGGACATTTTTGTTAATAAGTCGAAAAATATTTACTTTTTTTACACATTATTAGCATAACAAGATAGGTATTTTAATTACCTTTAATCTAATACCAAATCCGCCTATATTAGTTTTGAGCAAATAGACGTAAATCGTAAAAAACTGAAAAAGGTCAATTTCCCTCCATGCAAATCGAACCTCCTAAATATGAGTTTGGGCCGCTAAAAAAAATAAGTGTCGAATTAATTTTCGTTCTGAACAACATATCAAAATGTTATGAAGATCGGAGGGTGACACCAGGGAGACCTTCCTTGTTAGCCGAATCCATGAATATCCACGGTGCCCTTTTAAAGTGATAGTTAGTTTTCTAACTTAAAAAAAAAAAAATTTACAATTTTGATTAGAAATATTTTATTTTGAGTAAAAAACTTTTTTTAGTCATTTTTGAAAAAAAAAATTACAAAATTTTTTTTTTGAGTGTAAATTTTTTTTCGAGTGTAAGTTTTTTTTTGCTTAATTGTAAAAATATTTTTGAGTGACAAAAATACTTTGTTAAATATTTTTCTATGACTCTTCCATGTTTTTAAAGCTGGTTTAACGGGTTTTTCAACATGTGGGCTTAAGGTGAAACCAATTTGAAATTCACGGTTTTGTAATAATTTTTGAACCACGAAGTCCTATAAATATCAAAAAAATCCTTGGGCACCCACATCGCGGATTAATTAAAAATCCCCAAAAAACTTAACTATACTTAGGGTTGCGGAAAGTTTCTATTGAGAGTCTAAATGATTTCAAAAAAATTTCGTGAAAATCAATAATTTTCTTCTGCTCCCGCATAGCGGTTGAAGTATGATTTTTTTTTGGAAATTTTTACTTAATCCACGATGTGGGTGCACAAAGATTTTTTTGATTTTTTTGAGACTTCGGGGAGGCATTTGGAGTACGATTTTTCATTTACAAAAACCAAAAAAATTACAAATTTTCTATTATTTTTTTTGTAAAAAAAACATGTTTTTAAGGAAAAACCGTTTTAATACCGTTTCAATACCGGTACGTACCGGTATCGAAGGAAAAGGTTTTTGGATACCGGTATCCCTTACCAAAACTAAGTTTCGGTATTGGTACCGGTATTCAATTTAAAGGGTTTTGAAACGGATAACGGTATTGAAAAGGTATCGATTGGTATTGAAAAGGATTGACTTGGCGCCAGGGACTAAAAAATGTGTTTTTTACCGCCCCCTTTTGTGGGCGTGGATACTAAAAATGTATTTAAATAATGATAAAACTGTGTTACAAAAGCGCGAAAAGCTAAATAAATTAACTTTTGGACATTCACAGCGCGAAAAAAGGTCCCCTAATGATGGATCGTAAGATCCACCCCACCCTAAAAAACACCCCTACCACAATTTATTTTAATGTTTACATCTTGGGGGGTATTAGTAGTGTCCGACCGAACGTTCGGGTTCGGTTACGGAGTTCGGCAAAAAGTGACGTTCGGCCACTGTTCGGTGTTCGGCCAATTTTTGGCCGAACTTTACCGAACACCGAACTTTTGTATGTATTGCTTTTTATCGACTTAAAATTAAGCGATATTACCAGTGCAACTAATTTACACCTCGAATCGGGCTATTGTTAAAAAGAAATATAATTTGTTTTTCAAAAAAATTAACTTGAGCTATATTTATCCACTTTTTTAAGTAAACAAGATTACAAAATATTTATTTTTAACTCTAAAATAGTACAACTAATAAAATAATGTTTTTTTAGTTGTTTTTGTTTCATAATTATTCGCAAAAACTATTTTTTTATTTATTTATTTATTGAATTTTTAACATATAATTACAAATCATATACTAAATTAACCTAACCGAGACGGGTGACAATGACCATTGTCTCGTTGTAGCGAAACAGACCAAGGCCTCTGGTGGGAATCGAACCCACGACCCCCAGACTCGCAGGCTAGCACGCTACCAACTAGCCTACTGGGGCGCCTCAAAAAAAAAAAAAAAAAAAAAAAAAAAAAAAAAAAAAAAAAAAAAAAAAAAAAAAAAAAAAAAAAAACTATTTTTTTTAAATAAAAAAAGTTCGGGTACGGGTTCGGGTTCGGCCGAACTTTGCAAAATTTACAGAAGTTCGGGTACAGGTTCGGTCTGAAAAAGTGCGCTCGGTCGGTCACTAGGTATTAGGTTAGAGTGGTTGTGAGTCCTCCTGAGGCTGCACCCAATTAGCAAAGTAATGCCGTTTTGCCGTTTACAACTTGGAGGGTATAACAAGTCTGGCACAGCTGAATTAAACACTCTCACTTGTTTGTTTTGGATTTATGACCATAGTGCAGTATGTTATATTTTCTCAGGTTTCGGAACAAACCTGCACTATGGACGTAAATCCAAATATAAATTATTTCTAGTCAAAATTAATGTATTAAACCATTGCCTACTGTAGGGTATTTACCAAAGGATGCACAAGAGGTGCTTTGGCCAGTAGTAAGTTAAGTTTCGATATTATAAAAATTATAATTGGCGTATTCTGTTGCAATTTTTTTTGTCGTTCCCGCCAAATGTTGGTATCTGTGCAATTTCAGTACTCAAGTTTGGATAATGTTGGCCAAATAGCAACAAAAATAAAAAAAAAAGTGCATACATGCCATACACTCATGCTGTTGCCCTAATGAGATTGCAATTATTTTGTAATAAATTTTTATTATTTCAGATTTAAAAGTTCATGTTTTTAACGATAAATTGAGAATCTCACAAATTGTTGTATTCCACCACCCTGACCAACAACCACAATGTTCCGGGCCCAGGCACATTTCATTTATCTATGTATCTCCCCGTTCATTGTTTTTTTTTTGAAAACCATTTAAATTTTAATTATTTTTTATGAATAAAACAGTAGCAAACAGTAGCAAACAATAGCAAAACAACTTAACAGTTGTAGGATGCAAGTGCAAAATTACTTGTTATATTGGTCAGTGGATGGTTTTGGCGGTAACACATTTTTAATTGTACTACAAACATTTCTCTTTTGTTTGTAATTAATTCAGTTTACTTTTTAATAGGATATTAATCGAATTGTATTAATTTAATTAATATTTTATGTTGTATAAATACACATATGATAATTTGTATTTAAGGATGTTTTTTAAAATACACACGATTGTTAATTTATATTTACGATGACATGCTATTTTTTTAAAACAAAAAAAATAAATTTTTTGTAAAAAATAATTTCAAAAAAAAATTTCAGAAAAAAAATAAAAAAAAATAAATTATTTCAAACAAAAATTTAAGAAAAAAATTTGTTAAAAAAAATATTTAAAAAAAAATCCTAAACAAATTTTGTCAATAAAAAAAATTTAGTACAAGAAAAATATCATGAAATCCAGCAAAGATTTTATAAAATCTGACCGAGGGTCTTCAAATTTATCTAATTTTTTGTACACATTTGCTCTATAGAGCCAATAAAACATATCCATTTTCAGTTTTTTATATTTTGAAAAAATCGCGATTTTTTTGCGAATTTAATTTTCTTCAGAAATTGAAAAAATCAAAATAGTATGCTACTTTGAATAGCCATATCTTCTCAAATATCTATCGGATTTCTTCAATTCAAAAAGCATTGGATTCAGACGATAGTCTTACTTTATATTAATGTAATAAAAAAAATATTTTTTTAAAAAAGTGCATTTTTGATGCAAATGCATTTTTTGGATGCATTTTTTAAAACTTTCTCCCCCTTCAATTTTTTTTAAACCTACATAAATCGAAAATATAGCATTTTTTACACAAAATTGCGTACCGCTTTTTTTGTGACGGAGTTTCGTAAAATTTTCGTATTTTTTTTTAAAAATACCTTATTGGTTTTTCCATTCAAATTTTTTTTATATTATTAAAAAAGTATGTGACTTTGAAAATCCATATCTCCGAAATTTAAAAAAATCACGAACATTTTGTGAAACGTCGCACAGTGGGGTGGATGATACCTAAAATGGCGATTAATACATAGAAGACTTATTTTTAAAATATTATAATTTTTTATTGATGAGTAATCTTAAACACATAAAAACACAGCATTTTCGAAAAAAAAAACATTGGAAAAATTTTTTTTTTAACCTGTTAGGCGCTTTATTGTTTTTCGGATATAATATCTTATTTCACAATTTTTGCTGCAACTTTGGAACAAAAAGCTTTACATTTATAAATAAAATGGCACATTATAGCGAACTTAATGTGCTATTAAAAACTTAAAAAAGTAAATATATCGTATGTGTTTTTATTAGTATAATTTTAATTTAAAATTCGATTTTTGTTTTTCACTAAATCTCATTAATGTACAAATTTATCTCAAAAAGTCCCGAAACAGAAGATTAAAAATTTTTTATTAATGGATAATCATAATTTAATAAAACGCAGCATTTCAGAAGAAAAATTGGAAAAAATATTTTTACCTGTTAAACTTTTTTTTCTGTTTTTCGGAAAAAGCCTAATTCACAATTTTCGCTGTAACTTTGACATCAAAAGAATAAGTAAATAAATATAAAATAAATAAAATATGTATTCAAATTCTGATTAATTTTTATTAAAAAATAAAAATTGTTTTATTCGACCTTTAAAATATTATGTTTTGAGTGGGTTTATTCTAGCTCGAGGTCATTATTTCCTTTACTAATTAAAACTATGATATTCTCATAGAATAATTTTCAAGAAATTAATTTTCCCGTTTTTAAATTTATTTATGTTGGTAATTTTTTTCAAGACTTAATCGACACGTGTTTCGGGATTTTTCAGATCCCATTGTCAAGATTATTTAGCAAAAAAAAAAAAATATGAGAATATCATAGTTTTAGTTGGTAAATGAAATAATGACCTCGAGCTAGAATAAATCTACTTAAAATAAAATATGTATTCTTATTAGTATTAATTCAATTTTAATCAAGTTTTTATTTTTCACTTAATTCAGTTAATGTGAACATTTATCTCAAAAATTTACAGACGAAAATTTTTAAAGGATCAGAACAGAATAATTTAAGGTCTAGTTGATGAGGTTATGTATGGTGTATCTTCATCAAAATCACTCTCGCACTCATCTCTCACAAAACAAAAAACAACAAAATACCAAAAATATGGAAATTGAGAGTATTTTAACACAACAAGTAAGAGTGATGTTCCGAATCTTCTATACCATCCAAAACGTTACAAAACTACAAAAAAATTTGGGGGGCATTTTTGATAGGGGCTCGGAGGGGGACGTAGGGGGCACTTTCACCCTTGCGATTAATCATTGCAAATTAATTTTTATTGGTTTTTGCACTTAAGTAATACAATTGCATTATTATTACATATTTTTTTATAACCACGCCCCAAAAAGGGGGCGCGCGTGCGTGTGCGTGATTTAAAATAACTCACGCACCCATCTCTTATAAACAGTACACTCATGAGCTGCAGTTACAACTACCATACGGAATATAAGGACAAAATATTATGAAAACAACTTGATTTTTAGTCTTTTTTTTCAAATAGATTTTTAGCAACTGGAGTTCTTTCACAAAAAAATTGATAAGTCAAAAACCGCTAAAAACCGCAAACGGACATTCAGGGATTTATTAGATGAAATCATATATTTAAAGACCATATAGGCGGATTTTCACTCTTTCACAGACAAAGTTGTTGAAACTCAATATTTATATCAAAAATACGCTATTTTTAGAGCATTTTTATTATTTTTTTTTTTAATATTTCCAAAACATTTATCTAAACTAAAGAATTTTTTTTATATGCTCAAATACCTAAAGTAGACTGATCCATTATGAAGCTTTCAATTTTAGAAGTCTTTATACAAAATATAATTACTTGAAATATCAAAATTTTCACTTTAAATCAATGCGCGCAAAAATAATAAAAATAATTGAAATTTAAACACACACTGCAAATAAAGTATACAACTTAGAACTTTGTTTTTTGCCATTATTGATGTTGAATTTTATCTACTTTAACCTGGTACCAAACACGGTTGTGAAAGTTAATGTTCATCTATTGAATTAATCGCCACTTTGGATGCATTTCACCCCTCTGTGCGTCGTCACAAAAAAAAACTGCGCAAAATTTTATGAAAAAAATCCGATAGATACTTTAGAAGATATGGCTCTTCAAATTAACATACTTTTTTGATTTTTTAAATTTTTGAAGAAAATTAAATTCGCAAAAAAATTGCAATTTTTTAAAATTAAAAAAACTGAAAATGGATATGTTTTATTGGCTTTATTGAGAATGCATACCGTTAATATAAAGAAAATCGAAATACCAAAGGTCAGAAAATATCATTTTTTATGTGTTTTCTGGTGGATTTTGTGATATTGTTTTTTTTTTTAATTTATCTTGTATATGGGGCATTCCATATCAAATCGGACACTTTTTTTTTAGATTTTCCCAATTTGTTTACAGTTTTTAGTACCCTTCGAAAACTCCTTCGTGGTAAATTTTCAGATTTTTTTGATGACCCGTGCAAAAGATATCGAATTTTTAAAAATTGGTAGTTTATTCCTTTACTCAAACTTCTTTTACTCATAACTTCTTCAATAATGGTCCAAATTTCAAATTTTTTTTCAAAATATTTGTTTTTTACGTGCTTTTTAAAAAATTAAATCCCAAAAAATTCGAAAAAGCGCTCTAGTATGCGATTTTTAAGTTTTAAAATTTAAATCTCATTTTTGAAAATGTTTGTACTCTTCAATTTTTTTAAATATTTTTGTGTAAAACTTCTATCGATTTTACAAATTGTTTGCCCAGGAAGATCGTGGCATAACGATTATTACTATTTTTTTAAATTTTTTGAAAAAATTTATTGTAATTTTCTAATCTTAAAATCATTTCTACTGCTCCAATGGTGCGTCATAGAGGGGTCATTTCCAAGACCGACCCCCATTAATTTTAACGTCTTAACATTTCTTTGGAACAACCTAATACCATATCTCTAATTTCTAAGTGGGCTCCCACACAAAACGACATTTTTTAAAATTTGCTCCTAAAAAATAAAAAAAATTGTATGGGGACCGCCTTAACAATTAGAGATACACAGAAAATAATATGGAAGAAACTAATTTGAGTAATCACTTGTTTAAATTTAAAAACAAAAATTGAGTAATTTTTTAATTGACGCAATTAAAAATTTACTCAAAAATTTTAAAAACAGTTTAAGTAAATAATTTAATAAAAATTTAATAGTTTTTTTATTTTTTTTAAACTCTCATAGTTTTTTGAATTCTCGTTTAGTTTATAGTTTTTTGTGTATGTATATGAAAGTTTGTAATCGTCTTTATAAAATTTTCCTATGTTTTTGAGACATAAATATGTTTGGTAAAGTTTGAAAAAACAAGTTTTTTGTTTTTTTTTTTTGTAAAAAAATTAAAACTTTTTTAAACTTAAAAAAAAAATATATAGATAAATTTTGAATAAATGTTTAATTGTGTCCATTAAAAATTTACTCAAATTTTTTTTCAAATATTAAATAAATTTTTATTAAAAATTTACTCAATACTATTAAATCCTTTACTGGTGCAAAATTGAGTAATTTTTTACTCAATAGTATTACAAATTTACTCAAATATTTTTTTTATTTTTTTCTGTGTAGAGGGTAGGTGTGTTCAAAGAAAATGTTTGAACTAAAAAAATATTGTGGGTCGGTCATACATTTTGTTGCTCTAAGGGCACTATTAGGGCAGTTAGAGCTGTTGAAGCCAATTTAAAAAAAATCGTTTTGTGTGGGAGCACCCTTAGAAATTGGAGATAGGGTAATAGTTTGTTTCAAAGAAATGTTCAGACGTAAAAATAAATGGGGGTCGGTCTTATAAATGACCCCTCTATGACGCACCATTGGAGCAGTGAAAATGATTGAACATTTTAAAACATTTTTTTAAAAAAATAGTAATAATCGTTATCTCACGATCCTCCTGGGCAAAAAATTTGTAGAATCGATAGAAGTTTTACACAAAAAAATTTCAAAAAAATCAAAGAGTACAAACATTTTAAAAAATGAGATTTAAATTTTAAAACTTAAAAATCGCATACTTTTACCCTACAACATTTTTTAAAAACAAACCTACGCCCTATCTCCACTCCCTAAGTAGGCTCCCATACAAATAACAGTTGGAGCAAATTTTTTAAAAATTTAATTTTGTATGGAAGCCTACTTAGGGAGTGGAGATAGGGCGTAGGTATACTTTAAAAAAATGTTGTAGGGTAAAAATAAATGGGGGTCGGTCTCACTAATGACCCCTCTCGGACGCACCATTGGACCGGTAGAAGCTGATTAAATATAACAAATTTACAAAAAATAAAAAAAAATTGTTTGGGGACCGCCTTAACAATTAGAGATAGAGGGTAGGTGTGTTCAGAGAAAATGTTTGGACTAAAAAAATATTGTGCGTCGGTCATACATTTTGTTTCTCTAAGGGCACTTTTAGAGCAGTTATAGCGGTTGGATCAAATTTAAAAAAATGTCGTTTTGTGTGGGAGCCCCTTAGAAATTGGAGATAGATTATTAGTTTGTTCCAAAGAAATCTTAAGACGTTTAATGGGGGTCGGTCTTATAAATGACCGTTATCCCACGATCCTCCTAGGCAAAAAATTTGTAGAATCGATAGAAGTTTTACACAAAAAATTTCAAAAAAATCGAAGAGTACAAACATTTTTAAAAATGAGATTTAAATTTTAAAACTTAAAAATCGCATACTAGAGCGCTTTTAAGAATTTTTTGGGATTTTTTTTTTTTAAAGTACGTAAAAAAACAAAAATTTTGAAAAAAAAATTGAAATTTGGACCATTACTGAAATAGTTATGAGTAAAAGAAGTTTGAGTGAAGGAACAAACTACCAATTTTTAAAAATTTGATATCTTTTGAACGGGTCATCAAAAAAATTTGAAAATTTACCACGAAGGAGTTTTCGAAGAGTACTAAAAACTGTAAACAAATTGGAAAAATTAAAAAAAAAATGGAATGCTCCATATACACTCGACTAGAGATGGGCGCGTAAGTGAATTTTGACTCACACTCACGACAGCAATTTTCCTTCTCATATGTATGACCGACCCACAATATTTTTTTAATCCAAACATTTTCTTAGAATAAACCTAGCCACTATCATTAACCCTTAAGGCTATCCTCAACCAATTTTTTTATTATTTGTAATTTTGTTTTTTTAAGCAACTTTTACCGGTCCAATGGTGCGTCTGACCATTAATTTCTACCCTCCACCACTTTTTCAAAACACCTTTTCAAAAAAAAGTTTTGGATTTTGGACCATTTTTGAAGAAGTTATGAGTAAAAGAAATTAAAAAAAAATAAAAAATACAAACTCCGAAGTTTCGAAAATCCAAAATGTTTTGAGCGGCTCATAAAAAAAAAATTGTGAAAATTTTTCACGAAGAAGTTTTCGAAGGGTTTTAAAAACTATAAAAATTGGCAAAATCTAAAAAAATATTTCAAAGTGTCCAATTTGGCATTGAATGCCCCATATATTATCGAACCATAATCGATTCTAAGACATTCTAGCGATGGCCGTCCGTCTGTAGAAACCGCGATGCAGTCTGATTCAAAAGAGATAGACCCCTGAAGTTTGGCACGAAAAATTTTTTGAAAAATTGTTCACGAAGAAACTGTCGAAGGGTACTAAAAACTGTAAAAAGTTGGGAAAATCTAAAAAAATATTTCAAAGTGTCCAATTTGGCATTGAATATATTATCGAACCATGATCGATTTTAAGACATTCTAGCGATGTCCGTCCGTCGGTAGAAACCACGATGCAGTCTAAACCAAAAGAGCTAGACTCCTGAAGTTTTGCACAAATATGTCTTTTAGTCATAGGCTGGTCAAATTCTCGATAAAAATAGTTTAACACATTAAAAAAAAAGATATCCATATTTAAAAGATTTTGGTTTTACTATAAAATTTTCTGTAAATATTTATGAATTTCCTTTCTTATTCAAGCTTTTTATTCTTTTGGTTTACTCAACATCCTTTACTCGTTAAAATATTGACTTTGTTGATTAAATTATGAAAATTCAAAAAACTTTACTAAAAATTTGTGTAATTTCGTTAGGCATTGAAGGGAATTGTTGTATTCTATGAATTTCTGGGTTTAAATTCAAGCGCAACAAATAGACAAAAATATAAAGACAAATAATAAAATAACTAAAAATACTTGAAGCAAAACAATTTTTGCAAAATACAAAAAAAAAAACAAAATCAACAAAATTAAATAAAAATCCCAAGTTAAAATCTGCTTAAAAATTATGTTAATTTAACTAAAAGTATTAAGAAAACTAAAGATTTTTTTTATAAGAAATATTTTTGTTGTCTTTTGCACAATAACAAGAAATATGAATGATTTTATTAAGGCAAGTAAAATTTTAATATTGCCAAAGCATTTAAAATCCACCATGCTACTTTGAATTTATAAGGGGAAAAAATCTGGAAAAGCTGTAGAGAGAGGGAGAAAGCAGGATATGATGCCTTAAAGACGAATTTTGTCTAAAGATGAAATTCTCAACAGACAATTGACAAACAATAAGAACATTGAATTAAATCATTTCCAAATGATAATTCATATTTATTGTAATGGAAACTTTTTACAGTTTTTATTTTTATTTCTTTGTTAATATTAAAAAGATAAAAATATCCTTAGGCCATGATTTAAGGATGTTAAATAAGGAAATATTGAAAGGATATTAACGGGAAAATTATGTTTAAATTAAATTTTAAAAGATTATGCATAATAATTTGCATTAAAAGGTAAATGAATTAATAAAAGGAGAGTGAGACTGGTTAAGAAACTAAATGATGGGTTTTATAGGAAAAAAAGTTTTTTTAATACCAATCCTTGTAAAAATTCGGCTTCGTATAAATTTTGAGTAGGGTATATGAAGACAAAGGCCTACGATATCCATATGAATATGAAATAATTCTTTCTAAGTTTAAGTCGACACCTATTTTTGCTCTGGGCGGCATTCGCGTTAGTTCGGGAGTTATCGAAATTTTCCCAAAGGACCATATTCTTTCCTAAGGTAACAACGAAATATTTAAACACTTATATGACCGAAAAATTTCATTCTTTTAATTTAAAAAGTTTTCATTTCAAAAATTGTATCATTTTACACGAAACTATAAATGCACACGATTGTCTTGCATTTACAAAATTTTTAAGTAAAACTAAAAAAATTTTCATTTACGTCAAAAATTATTTTCGTAATTTTTAATTTCCACTTTTTACGAAACTATTGATTTTAAATACCCGGCTAAAAATAAATGTGTATGTTCATATATGGCTATGTATTGATCTTTATATGATCATATATGACATATAAGGAACCATATATGTGACCATATATGCAAAAATCGATCCCCACGATCACATCTCTATTTAAAATGTTTTTTAAGAGTTAATATTACTCATTCGCATACGTAATATACCCCATTATTGTAAATTATTAGCATAGTGCAATGTTCAACATTTTTTTTTCTCGAAAACAAGGAAAAATGCATCTCTGAAAATTTCAGAACAGATAGATATACACCTTAACTAATTTTTAAACATTTAAAAAAGAAATAAAATTGTGGCATGTTTTTTGATAAATAATGTTTAAGTTTAAATTAAAAAAATTCAGAACTTGTTCTGAAAATTTTCCAATTTTTATTTTTTTAATCGATAGCCCATACAAAAATCTATAAAAAACTTTTATTTTAAAGACATCACTGTGTTTCATTTTATTGGCATAAATATTCAAATAAAGGTACTTAGGCAAAAAATGATGAAATTTTCAATTTTTGACCATGCCTTCAAGGCCCACTTTTTGAAAAATCTTAAATTTTATTTTTGTTATTTAATAGTGCCCTAAGGGCGAATACTTTGCAAATGATATCCTATTGAAACCACCATGGTTTTTCTGTAGTGGAACAGTTGGTGTGGAATGACTCATATATGATATCATATATGGAACCATATATGTTATCATAAAATGTTAAATCTTAGTTAATGTGTATGCAAATTTGAACCAGAATTACAAAAAAGAGTTTTACGAATAAAATTATATTATATTACCATCGACATAAACAAAACGGCAATACTGGTGCATATAAATTTGACAAATATTGTCCTACTTGCAAAATATTTATTTTATTTATTTATTTATTTTATTTTATTTATTTGATTTCCCGCACAACAAGACTAAGAGTCTTATAGTTAAAGTACGAGATCAGTATAAGGCAAATGAAACATTTATATAAAAAAAAGTTAACTTTAAATTTAAAAATAAAAATACTTAAATTAATTAATTAAAAAAAAAAAAAAAAAAAAAAAAAACAATAAATAATGTAAAAAAAAAAAAAAAAAAAATATATATACTCTGCTTAAAAAAATTACTTTTACGTAGAAAAATGTTGGAAAAGGTAAGTTTTCATTAATATATATGTATAAAGAATTTTAAAGTCATGTTTTAATTTTTTTCCAATTCATCGTCATAACATAGGCATTTTATTCCAAAACAAGATGAACTGTAAATTTTCGTATTCAAATGTCGAAAAAACAATATTATTGAGTACTTTGATGTTGAAGACGTTATGCTTTCGCAACTTGGAGGAGAGGGCATATGCACCACCATAATGTTAATATTACGATTCCAATATTACAAACTTTTTACAAATCTCTTAATGTCGCCATATCAAATTGAAAAAAAGATCTTATAAGCAGTTTTGATACCGAGTTACGAGTTGAAGAAATTCAACTACGCAGCTACGTTAAGCTCTTCTACTTGGAGAAGAGAACATATGCGCCATCATAAGGTTATCACTACGATTTCAACACTACAAACTATTTTGAAATCCCTTACTGTCGCATAGCACATTGGAAATGGAAAGAACATATATGCAGTTTGAAGGTCGAGTTACGAGTTACAGAAAATTCAACCATGCGCAGCGACGTTCAGCTCACTCAACTTGGGGGGAAAAGCATATGCACCACCATAACGTTATCACTACGATTTCAACACTACAAAATTTTGACATCCCTAACTGTCGGAAATGAAAAGAACGCATAATCAGTTGTGATGTTAAGTTACGATTTGGGAAGGACAACGTTTTTACTAACAATCACAAGAAGACTGTCCATTGGCGTAGGAAGCCAACATTTCTGGGGGGGGCTAAAGCCCCCCCAGATTTTTTTAAATTTTTTTTTTTTAATAGAAAACCTCAGACCTATTTCTGAAGCGTTGCCTTTATCATGTGTCTAGGTGTCCTAGAAACGAATGCCCTCCGAAAGCGGTTAAAAAATCATAGTTTTTTTTAAACAAATTTTGATTCTGAAGATTTTTCGGAAATTTAGAACTTCCAGATATGTTATGAAAATGAAAGATTTTTGATGTTTTTCCTATAGTAAAAAAATGATTTTTTTCAAGAAAAAGTTCTGATGATTGCAAAAGTTGATGATTATTAGTCAAAATTCTCAGTTTCTTTCTTCCAATAACTTTTGTCTATAAAAAACCACTTAGAATTTATAAATTTAATTTTAAATCAAAGAACTTAAAATATTTTCCTGAAGATAAAATCCTAAGATTCGGTGAAGTTTTTATTACTGACAAAAACATCAGATTCATATAAAAACTTTTTGCAATAATTCAGACTATTTTTCAATGGGAAAAACTCGTAGAATAATCATAACGAGTCCTAAAGACTCATTATTATTATTTATTGTTGCAAAAATTAATGAAATCATTAAATTATTAAAAAAAAAATTGTGAATGATTAAAATTCTGGGGGGGCTAAAATTATTCTGGGGGGGGCTAAGCCCCCCCCAGACAGGGCTATCTACGCCAATGAGACTGTCACTTTACCTACATGGAAAATATTGTCGGCATGATGTAAGTATTAATAGTTTATTGATCCCTCTCCTTCAAATATTCTAACAAACATATATTGCTTTTAAGATAAAGTTTTAAGTCCTCATTTGCTTATTATGAGTAAAAAATGCTTTTAGTAGTAGCAAGTTATTTTTTGCTGGAATAAAAAAGGAATGTGGAATTATTTTTAATATTTTTTCAGTTGGAATTCCGTAAAAAGTATTCGATGGTCTTAAGCATCCCATGGTTTTAACAAAATACACTCTATTAACATGTATGTATCTAAGAAGTTAATATTTAAAGGCACATTGTTGTCTCTTAAAATGATATCAGTGTTGTCATTAAAACCCATTAGCACCAAATGTTATTGTTGGTAATACTTAAGGGCCTGTCACAGAGTAAATTCCGTTCCGAAGTGGTTTGAAAGTTTTCCTCTAAAAACGTAAAACAAAATATTTTTTCGGAATAAATCCACTCCTATGCAATTCAATCCCACTTTGATTTTTGAAAGTGATTTCATTCCGAAAAAAAATATTCGTTTTGCGTTTTACGAGTAAACCACTTGTTAGAATTCCGAACGGAATTAAGCCTGTGACATGCCCTTTAATACAATAAAATGTCTAGAAATACCTTATATATTAATATTTTAAATCTTTTTTTTTATAGATTTTGACTTTAAATATGCTAAAATGAAGTTTATAGCCTAACAAAAACGCTAAGTCTGAAGAAAATCTAAATTAACAATAAAACAAGAAAACAACAAGGAAATCATCCTTCATTTAAGCCCTTTGCTCGCTTCTTGATATTTTAAATCCTTTATGTAATTTTTTTTTTTACTTTCAAAATATCTATAAGTTAAATTAAATATTTTTATATGGTCACCAGAAATGCAAACGGAGTAAGTAAAAAATCAAAATCATCAAACTAAAGGTTTTCATTGAAATATATGAAAAACACCATAATGAATAAAAAAAATATTTTTTATTTTTAATTTTACTTATGTACACCGTTTGCAATTCTGGTGAATATAATAATCTATTACATATAGTTTAAGATAAAAAAAATAATTAAAAAATAAGAAAAATAATGTAAAACAAATTGAAAACAATATCATATATGATCCAATATATGATCCAATATATGACCCAATATATGATACAATATATGATCACATATATTGGATCATATATGATCGTGTCTTATATAAGCGCCAATTTTAATATTTGTTTATATATGAGACCATATTTGATACTATATATGATACTGTATATGGTCTCATATATGATATCATATATGATAATATTCAACATTTTTAGCCGGGATAGGGACAAATAAATTTCATCTATTCTACGAAATTATGCATTAAATTTACAAAATTCTTTCACATCATACATAAAATATTTTCGTAAAATTACAAATATTTTGTGTAGAATGTACGAAACATTTCGTGTATTCTACGAATATCATTTGTTTTGCGAAATAATGAATGTACGAAAGTGTAAAAAAGAGGTTTTGGAAACCGTGTTTTAGCAATATGGAGTAAAGTTTAAGCAACATAAATTTTAAATGTGTAATCTGTTAACTTTAAATGCATTTTCTCGATTTACTGTTGGAAAATCGACTGCAGTTATATAGCAAAAACTGAAAATTTGGATGATTTTATAACTTTCCATCACTTTCTTTGCTCGTTATGCTCGTTTGACAACATATTTTTCAGTTTTCTCAAGAACAGTCTTGAGAATTTTGTTTTCGACGAGTATCGATGATTTTTTTTAAATTTATATATTCTAAGATAAACAAGTGAGAGAGTTACATTCGACTGCCGAATTTTTTATTCCTCCAAGTCAAAAAATTAAAAAAAAAATGCAAAGGCTATTATTTGGTGGGGGAGGGGGGGTCAAAAGGGGTCATTGAATAAACTTTTTTCTTGCGGTTAATGTTTACAAGTTCATTTATAATCCTTCTTACATTAAAGTAATACAGTTTTATCATAATTTAAATATATTTTTCATATCCACGCCCACAAAAGAGAGCGGCCAAAAAAAAAACAATATTTTCTTATCCCCTGGATCCAAGTGCAGTATGTCAATTTTCTTTTGACAAAAAAACGTTTCATTTGCCAATTAAAAGTATAAAAAAAACTTAAAAAAAAAAACAGTTCAAATGTTGGCGTATATGTTGGGCATTTACCTGGTCAGGTTGGTATTGCAATTCAGCGAAATCAGTCCAGTGGTTCAAAAGTTATGAGCAAGAGACTGAATTTCGGCAAGGGTTTTTCGTGAGTTTTCGAAATAAAACAAGTGAGAGTGTTACATTTGGCTGTGCCGAATATTTTATATCCTCCAAAATGTAAAAAAAACAATATAAAAAAATCCAGGGTCGTCTTTTTTTTGGGGGGTTGGTGGGAGACGTTAGGGGGCACCTTCCCCTTGCGATTTTGAACTTCTTCTGAGATAAGAATGTTGCATTTGCTTAGCAAAAGTACAAAAAATCCTGCAAAAAATGCGGATTTTCTTAGGTTGGTTTAGTTCTCCAAGGGGGAACTTTTACCTGCGAAATTAACCTGCCTAGGAATATAAGACATATTCGTGCCAAACTTCGGAAGTCTAGCTCTTTTATTTTGGACTGTGGTTGGAGGATATAAAAACACGCTAACTTACTTTTAAAGGCAGATCTGGGGATGCTAAAGCTTGACATACATATATGTATATTTGTCGTTCTTCTGGCCTGGTTCGTATAGAATTTCAGACATATCAGTTCAGTGGTTCAAAAGTCATTATCAAAACCGTGAATTTCAGATTAGTTTTACCGCAAATTCAAGTGTTGAAACCCCGTTTACTATGTTTTTAAAACATTGGTAAGTCACAAACATATTTTACAACGTTTTTTTGCCACTCAAAAAATTACATTCAAAAAAATTTAACATTCAAAAAAATTTTACACTCAAAAAAAATTTAGTAAATTAATTTAATTTTTTTTTCAAAAATTTCTTAAAAAAAATTTTTTTTACACAAAATAAAATATTTTTTATCAAAAATGTTATTTTTTTCACGTTAGAAAATTTACTATCACTTAAAAAGGGCATTGTGGAGAGTATTCTTAGATTCGGCCAAGTCGAATTAAACTTTTCTACTTGTTTTTTTTTATATTATTTTATTTTGTTAATTTCAATATATAAATATTTAAATACTATTTTTTTTTTATTAATGTTAATGACATTTTTATGTAATTGTAATGCTTTATATAATGAATATACATTACCTGGTAATGTGTTACACAATTACCACCCATTACTAATATTTTGCTGGGTTGTAATGAAAAATTATTGCACAGAAAGAATTTGAAACGAGTTTCAATCAACAACAAGTAGAAAAGCTAAATTCGACTTGCCGAATCTATGAATACCCTCCACAATGCCCATTTTAAGTGATAGTAAATTTTCTAACGTGAAAAAAATAACAGTTACGATTAGAAATATTTTATTTTGTGTAAAAAAATTTTTTTTTAGTAATTTTTGAAAAAAAAAAAAAAATACTAATTTTTTTTTTGAGTGTAAATTTTTTTTTGAGTGTAAAATTTTTTCGAATTTTACATTAAAAAAAAAAAATTACTAATTTTTTTTTTTGAGTGTAAAATTTTTTCGAATTTTTCATTAAAAAAAAAATTTACTAATTTTTTTTTTTTTTGAGTGTAAAATTTTTTTTGAGTGTAAAATTTTTTTCGAGTGTATTTTTTTTTTTGTTTTGGTATAAAAATATTTTTGAGTGACAAAAATACGTTTTAAAATATTTTTTTGACTTACCAATGGTTTTAAAACAGGTTTAACCGGTTTTCACCACGTGAATTTAGGTGAAGCTAATCTGATATTCACGGTTTTGCTAATAACTTTTGATCCACTGCACCGATTTGGGTGAAATTCAATACGAGCTAGGCTGGATGAACGAAAAATATATATGCCAAGCTTCAGCATCCTCAGAATTTATTTTCGAAAGTTATAGTGCTTTTTATCTCATAAATTCACGAAAACCCCTTGCCGAAATTCAGTCTTTTGCTCATAACTTTTGAACCACTGGACCGATTTCGCTGGATTGCAATACCAACCTGACCAGGCAAATGCCCAACATATATGCCAAACTTCAGGAGCCTCCGTAAAGTCTTTCAAAAGTTAGCGTGTTTTCAACAGACAGACAGACAGACAGACGGACAGACGGACGGACGGACGGACGGACGGACGGACGGACGGACATAGCTAGATCGTCTTAAAATCGATCGAGGATCATGAATATATATACTTTATGGGGTCCTAGACCAATATTTCGAGGTGTTACAAACGGAATGACAAACTTATATATACCCTCTATCACTAGAGTGGAGGGTATAAAAACGCGGATTCAATAAATTTTGTTATTGAAATTCCAGCAATAAAGAAAACTGTTATACCAATCATCAAATTGTAAGTGGTTAATTGAATATTTTCGATCAAAAATTTTTTCAATTTTGATCACAAATTTGAACAATTTTTTGTTTATAGTCAATCAAAATAAATGAATTGTTAAATGAATGACAATATAAGCTTATGACAAAATTGTGAAAAATATCATCTTTTTTGTTTTCCAATATGTTGCCAACAAAAAAAAAAAAAAAGTATATTTTTGAATTAATGTATTATTATATTATAGCAAAATTTAATCAAAACATTGATTGACTCATTATATTTTGTTGATCAATGGATTTAATTGAAAATTTTAGCCAATAATTTTGGTTGTGTACGGGGGAAAATGCCATCGAACTAAAATAAACTCTTTTCTTTGCACCCTACTGGCAAAGTTAATTCGGGTACGCTGAATTCAATGGTGCTAGACGTTTCTCGAAGTTAGCGTTCGTATTCGCGATATTCACGATTTAAAATTTTGATGCTTAAGTACAATAAAAACGATATTTTAAACTTTTGCAATAATTTTTAAATTTAAAACCATTCACGTCTGTTAATCTAACACAACAAACCATAATACCGTGAATTTTTTTTTCGCGAAAAATCTTTATTTTCGTGAAAAAAATTGGTTCAATACAAATATTTTTAGTTTGATTTGAGTTTACGACAGCCATCTGGTAAAGTTAGTTCGTGTACACTAAATCCCATTGTAATATCAGTTTTTTCAAAGTCATCGTATTTATTAGCGATATTCGCGATTATTTTTTTTTGTTATTTTTAAGTAAAAAAAATATTTTTTTCATATTATTTAGACAATTGCCGAATTTTTATCATCTAGACTCTATTAAATATGCAAACAAAAAAAAATATTCGCGTAAATTTTCTTTTCTCGAATTTTTTTTCGCGAAATTTTTTTTCGATTTTTTTTTTTTATTTTGCTATTAATTTATTAAAATGTGTAGAATGCGATTCAATGGAGACACAAAATTTTTCGAAAAAAAAAAAATTCGCGGATTTCTTTTTCGCGGAAAAAATTTTTTTCGCAAAAAAAAAACAATGCATTTTATAAATTTGTATTTAAAAACTATCTCAAAAGCAAAAAAAAAATAATTTTTGTTGTACTTTAGTTTTACAATTTTAAATCGCGAATACGAGCGCTAAAAAACTGCTAGAACCATTGAATTCAACGTACTCTAATTAGCTTTACCAGCAGGGTGCCCAGCTTGTTAATTTTTGCGACTAGCACAGTGCTAGTGTATTTGTAATAAAAATTAAGAAAACTTGATAAATCAAAACGTTTCAAAAACGCACCTATTATTTAAAGGCTAAAAAACTAAAGTTGTAAATTTCAATAAAGGAAAGTAAGAAAAAAAGTAAAGTACAGATTATAAAGTAACCTTAAGGCGTTAAAAGCAAACACCTTTTTTATGGCAAAACAAAAAAACACAAAGTTTAGTAGAAAAAAATACAAAAAAAAAAAAATATGCTAAAAAAAAATTGTAAAGAAAACTCAAAAGAGATATTAAAAAAATATAAAGAAAATCTTAAAAAGTAAGTTCAAGCAGGAACAAATAAAATTTTATAAGTTTCCTGGTAATAAATTAATAAAACATTAAAATTAATAAAACATTAAGGCTGGATTACTTAATGCTCCGTTAAATTCATTTTTTAATACAAATTTTGACACAAGGGTCCGTTAAATCGGCAGTTAGTGGCTAACTGGACATTGAGTAATTTGCGCTAAAAACTTAAACTGAGTGTAAATTTTGTAAAAACGTTAATTTTAAATAACGTAAACGTATATTTTAAATAAATCAAACTTAAATTTAAATTCGATTATGGTAAAATTATTTATATTAAGTTTATTTTCGTTTAATTACATTTTTGTTTTTATGTTTAAGTTTTGTTAAAAATTTTGTTAACAATTTTGTTAAACTTCTGTTTAAATTTCGGTTGAGTATAAATCTACCTCAAATTTAGTTTGAATTTAAATTAATTTATAGAATTTTATTTATGCTAAAACAAAAACTTTTCACCTTTATTCGAGGTTAAGGCCTTTAGTGTATAATTTTTTCATCAATCTAATTCATTAAAATGTTATCAACGTTCATTTGATTTTTATCATGCATAAATTATTTCAAAAAAAAAAAATTGTGCGCAAACATTTTATTAACTTTTTTTTGACATATAAAGCATTTTAATTATGATTTAATTGCAAAAAACAACACAAAAAACGCATAATTTTTTTTTTAAGTAGGTTATCTGGCAGGGAAGTTCAATGAACTTGACATAAAGTTTTTTTGGCACATTAGAATACAATAGGGACGCTAATAGTTAAAATGGATAAATTAAACAGATTCTAAGATAATTTTTCTACATAAAAAGTCTTTCTGAAAATTTTTTTGTATTAGATTGAAAGACATTTTCTATGTCTTAGAATTTTTAAAGATTTTAAAAGGGAAAACCGCGTAAAAATCGATAAGATCCTATCTGATCTGTTTCTATCTATCTTAATATATGGAGAAAAATACCTCAAGTGAATACCTTTTGAAACTGACGTCATTCGTTCGGGCTCAAATTTGCACACAGAAGAGATATATTGGGAAGTAGTTACCATAGCAATTTATAAGGGCAGTTATATGGAAAATTTAACTGGCGGAACACCGCACAGTGGTCAATTTCGCGAGATAGCGGTCAAAACTCTATTACTTTTGACCGGATTGGTATTTTTTTACGCAATTTGTTTTGTTCAATAGGAGGGAGTTTAAGCTTCAATTTGCGTGTTCAAACGTAAAAATCGACTGATAGGAACGTAAGTAATGTGGAGTTAAAAATGCATTTTAATTTTTTGTAGAGTTTCCATGTAAAAGTTGAATATTTTGACATTTTAAATAGGTATTTTTTTATAATTTCTTATTTTCTTCAATCGTATTTTACAACCAATACTTATTTATTATTCCTAAACTTAATTTTGGTCAGAAAATGCCAACATTTGGCCCCTGACATTTATTTAGTCTCAATATTCACAGGGGCCAAAGGTTGGTTTTTTTTGGAAGAAAGCTAATTCTTGTGAGGATTAAACTGAAAAATAACACTGAAATTCCCAACAATATCAATACACTCAAATTTCTGAACTTCAATTGGGCTTTTCTGAATTTCAATTGTGATTTTCAATTGGGCTTTTCTGAATTTCAATTGTGCTTTTCTGAATTTCAACTATGATTTTCTGAATTTCAATTGTGATTTTCTGAATTTCAATTGGGCTTTTCTGAATTTCAATTGTGATTTTCTGAATTTCAAATGTGATTTTCTGAATTTCAATTGGGGTTTTCTGAATTTCAATTAGGATTTCTGAATTTCAATTGTGCTTTTCTGAATTTCAATTGGTCTTCTCTGAATTTCAATTGTGCTTTTCTGAATTTCAATTGTGCTTTTCTGAATTTCAATTGTGCTTTTCTGAATTTCAATTGTGCTTTTCTGAATTTCAATTGGGCTTTTCTGAATTTCAATTGTGATTTTCTGAATTTCAATTGTGATTTTCTAAATTTCAATTGGGCTTTTCTGAATTTCAATTACGATTTCTGAATTTCAATTGGGCTTTTCTGAATTTAAATTACGATTTCAGAATTTCAATTATGCTTTTCTGAATTTCAATTGTGCTTTTCTGAATTTCAATTGTGCTTTTCTGAATTTCAATTGGGCTTTTCTGAATTTCAATTACGATTTCTGAATTTCAATTGTGCTTTTCTGAATTTCAATTGATCTTTTCTGAATTTCAATTGGGCTTTTCTGAATTTCAATTGTGATTTCTGAATTTCAATTGGGCTTTTCTGAATTTCAATTGTGATTTCTGAATTTCAATTGGGTTTTTCTGAATTTCAATTGTGATTTCTGAATTTCAATTAGGCTTTTCTGAATTTCAATTATGATTTCTGAATTTCAATTGTGCTTTCCTGAATTTCAATTGATCTTTTCTGAATTTCAATTGGAAAAGGTGTAGTTGACGGCTCTGAACCAATATAAGTTTTTGTTAAACGTAATGGAACGAAAGAAATCATGAATAAATTGGCATCTGATGAATTTTCCGCATTACATTGTTTGTATTGTTTCTGGCCAGAGGACCCCTCAAATCCCCATTTAGAAATTAAAGTCATGCTGCAATTTTTAAACTTCTTTAAATAGTCAGCATCAAATGTCTTTAATAATCGTTCTGCAGTGTGTTCAAGAAGATCCTGCAATTTTATTTCTGCTGAACTTGAAGTTACACTAATAGCAGTTGGTGAAGGTAAGCAATCTTTTTTGGCAGAAACTATATCTCGATATGATGGAAAAATTACACAATTTTTTCATTGGTTCGCTTCCGCAATTCTGTATATTGGTTTTTAGTCATTTTCAAATCCAAAAATAGTGCAAATGCTTCTTCTGGAGTAAATTTATTTTCTTCAGTTGGTGTCGGCATACTTTCTAAAATCCTTTTTGTGCGTCTGGGGCTTGCTTCCACATTTTTTCAATGATAGCAATTTTACTCTTTTTAGTTTTCGATGGTTGAATTTGATGCAGAAATGAATCCTTTATGATGCTACAAGAAACTTCTTTATTGATATGTTTAAGCTTGCGACTTCGTGATCTTTCACTACAATTGGCTTTGCTGGTCGACCACCTTTTCCAGTTTCCGTGGTAGTTACTGATGGCTTTTTAAAAATAAGTTTATTTCTTAGCCATTCTTGGTTGCGTGAGTAAAACAATTTCTTGTTTCTGGAACATTGATTGTACCGTTTTCCTAAAGTATTTAAAAAGTTTTTTATTTTTAAGTTATGAATTTTAATTTCTTGTTTTTCGCATATTTTGAAGAATGGATTATTCATTATATGTAAAATAATGTCGTTTTCATCTTTCCGTTCAAAATATATATCAGATAGAACACTATAACTGAATTTAGCCATTGTTTAAACAATAATGAAGAAAAAAAATGAATGCATGGATTAATATACTACTGCTCGAAGTTTCAACATGCCCGAGTAAAAAAGTTTTGATATAGTCATATATAATTTTATAAACATCATATATTATTATATAGAATTTGATGCGAAAAATGAGTAGATAAAACCATATAAAATTCTATCAATGTTGATTAAATTTTAATAAAATTTGATATAATTTTATGCGAAAATTGGCCCCCTATTTTTTATATAAATTTCGAAAAATTAGCGAATAGATATTATTATATATAATTATATAAAATAACATAAAATTATATCAAATTATATAAAAATATATAAAATTACATATAATTATATCAAGTTATATATAATTATATCAAAATATATATAATTATATATAATTTTATGTAATTCTATATAATTATATAAAATTTTATATAATTTTATATAATTACATATGATTAAACAATTCTGTTGTTTTATATCAAATATAGGGGGCCAATTTTCGCATAAAATTATATCAAATTTTATTAAAATTTAATCAACATTGATAGAATTTTATATGGTTTTATCGACTCATTTTTCGCATCAAATTTCATATAATTATATATGGTGTTTATAAAATTATATATGACTTTATCAAAACTTTTTTACTTGGGTGATCTTTTTTACCTCTTTGAAACATAATATAACAGGTACTTGGTTTTACCAGTTATTTCCATTGGTTTTAAATTTATTTGCAATTTTCAGGTATTACAGTTATGTAATATTAGCACGGTGCCCTGGATAGGATTTAAATAAAATGTTGGTGTTACTCCAATTTTTAAGTGGATTATGTTTTTAGAAGATAAAAGAAAGAAAATGAGCCAAAAAAGAAAAAAAAGTACTAGGCGCTTTTTTTTTGGCGGGCAGAAAGATGAATTTCAAAAAAACAAAAAAGAATTTATTCTTTCAAATGCATTAAAATTTGTATATGCGGATGTAAATTCATCACATATTTACTTATTAGTTAGATTTAGATATATATGTAACATATTTGTGCAGATATGAGACTTAAAAGAATAATTTCACTATTAATTGAAACTAAATGAAATATGTCCTTGTAAATTATTTATAATTGTAAGTTCTTAAAATTTTTCAGTGTACTACTCAGACGGACAGCAGAACACAAATTTGCCTCAGTTTAGACCTCAGTGAGTCATATAATTTTAAAAGAATTAATACCTTTTTGTTAAAAATGTTTTTTCAAAACTAAGAAAAATCAAAAAACGATAGTAAAAATCATTAAAAATGTGTTTGCAATGCCTAAGGAAGAGTAAAATAAAGTAAATAGTTTAAAAAGAGATACAGAAAGTGGTTTGGACTATTTGTTTATTGCGAAACTTTTGGATGGACTTAATATCCTTTTTTAATTTTGTTTATTTCGCCAAAAATCTTTTGTAAATTTTGTTTGTATTGTTGGGGTAACTTCCCCCCTTCAAAATCTAGAAACAGGATCAATATTAAATGTATAGTAACTGCTAGAGTTAAAACTTTCATTAAATTAAAGAAGAAATTTGATTTAGTCTCACTAAATAGTGAAATTATTCTTTTAAGTCTCATATCTGAAAAAATATGTCACATATATATTTAAATCTCACTGACAACTGAATATGTGATGAATTTACATCTGTATAAAAAATTTTTAATGCATTTGAAAGAATAAATTCTTTTTTGTTTTTTTGAAATTCATCTTTTTGCCCGCCAAAAAAAAAGCGCCTAGTACTTTTTTTTCTTTTTTGGCTCATTTTCTTTCTTTTATAGTCCAAAAACATAATCCGCTTAAAAATTCGAGTAACACCAAAATTTTATTTAAATCCTCTCCAGGGCACCGTGTTAGATGGCAATAAAATCATTTTTTACCTTTTCCAAATGAATTGCCAGATACCAAATAATTTAAGAGTTCTATTGTCATTTTTGTCAAAATTTTGATACACCCTTCTATGTGCACTAGGTCCAAATATGGGCCAACTTCTCCTAATTTCAACAGAATTATTTTTTGGGTCAATAAGAACTCTTGTACAAAATTTCATCAATATATATGCATAATAGCCACTTTCACATACAAATAACTTCTCAAAAAATATGACGTGCATTTGTACCGAATATCTTACCTTGGGTCAGAAAAATTGCTGTAGCTCAAAAAGTGCAGTCCCGATGCATGGACATGTATATATAGGAATGTATGGGAAAGTTAGGACTACCAAATAGTAAATTTGTGTTTTGACTCAGCTTGACTCACAGGAGTTGTGCTCTATGAAGTAGGAATTTTCCGAGAAATTTGACCTTTTTTAAAAAAAATATTTAAATTGTTCTGAAAACAGTAGAGCTTCAATTTTTTTACCAGTAATAGGAAATAAGTTAAGTTACAACACAAAATTTATTTCGTCCAAAAATCTTGAAAAACAAAAAAGTTATGATCATTTAAACTTTAAAAATTAACTAAAAATATCATAAATTTACTAAATTCTGAAAAAGCCCATTTTGGACCACCCTGTTCTCAGTGAAATAGTTGAAATAGAGTTCTAATTTTTTGATATTTATATAGGAAGTGTTTTCGAATCTTAAGATTTGTCTACAAAAAAAAATGTAGCAGAATCTGATACTTTTTCTATAATATATGGCAGATTCTGAAAATCTAAAAAATTTTCTACAGGAAATATATCCCAGAATCTGAACTTTTTTTCATTGTTTTCAAATTTTCTCTTTAAAAAATTCTTAATTTCTGTTTATAACAAAGAATAAACAAATTTTATATCCAAAAATTAAATTCAGTTAATAACAAATATTATCATACTTTATATTCGTATTAATGTAATTGCATAATGATGTCATTTTATAAAAAAAAAATATGTAAATTATAGAAAATTTCCTATAATTTCCCATAATTTTCATGAATTTCCTGTTTAAATTTATAAATGATTTATGTAAATTATTATTCATTATTTTTCATTTTTTATAATTTTATAATTTTTTTTTCTGTCCATAAATTGTTTGAAATCCCAATAATTGTGGTCACAATTTACACAATTTCTAATAAAATTATGGTTGAATATAAAAATTTAAAAACCATCAAATAATACACAATAATAAAAAAATAAATTGACAAATAAATTAACAAAACAATACAAAAAAAGACAATTTGAATTGATACCTGTTACAATAAAATTCAATCAGTGGTAACAACAATTTAAATGAACAAAAAAAAAATAAACAGAACTAAAAACACAAGCAATTATCCAAACAAAATTAATAAGGCGTTTACACTGACCTTAGAAAATTATTTAAATGTTTATAAGAAAAAGAAATAAATACCGTAGGACCAAAACTGAAGCTGTGCTTTTAGTCAAAACAACTAAAATGTAGTAAAAATAAAATAATAATCAATACGTATATAATTTTTTTTTTCTTTAAATTTTTTAGAAAAAAAATTGAGGACTAAACTTTTTTAATTTTTTATTTTTTTTAAGTTGTGAAAAATAAAAAAAAACAAAAATTTGTTTTTATTTGTTGGAAAAAAACTTTGAGAATTTTTCAGAGATAAAAAAATAAAATTAACTACTTTAAATAACTGTTACTACATCACAGTACTTTTTTGTAAGTTGTCTAAAAAAACGACTTAAAATAACTAACAGAAATAGTTGTTTGATATTTTTCATACAAAAACAACTGACTTTGTAGTTGTATGGCAAAAAAGTTGAGCGGTTTTCGAAATATCGCCATTTAAAATTTGTAAAAAAAAGTCCAAAAATTGCTTTTTTTTTTCTACGTTCAAGAATTTTTTTTTTTTTTGAAGAAATCCAAAAATTTTGAATTGATACTTTCATAGAGCATTCCTTTGGACTTCGTTTGAGCGAAACCACAAAGTTTAGAGTTTTTGATGAAAATTTTCTAAAAAAAACCAAAACTTTGATCGAAGGGCACCATGGGTTAAAATTATCGGATTTGTCTTCATTTTATTTATCCCCTTAGTTTACCCATTAAATTTGTGTAGTTTCCCAAATTCCGAAATTTCTGTGAAAAATCGAATAACAAAAAAATTTAAGTTGCACGCAAATCTAAACACTCCATAACCACCTACACAGTCACCAGTAGTAATTGTTGAAATTGAAATAAATAACGTTAATGAATATTTACAATACGTAAATGTGACATTAATTATGAATATGTGCAATTTAAATACTTTTTTATGTTTTTTACAATTTGTATTTATATTTTTTAAATAATTTTGCAGGATTATAAGCAAGGATTTGTTTGAAATAAAAAAATTATGTTTTGAAAATTATTTAAAAATAGAATAGCATGTGAAAGCACATTGCATTAGAATAGTTACAACTACTAAGGCGGTGACAGGACATAATCCCCACGGACATTATCCCCATAACGGAAATGGGGATTACGACCAAATGCATTACGGACATAATCCCCATATTAGTTGTGGGGACTATGACTATTTCAAAAACGGTCATAGTCCCAATGGGGATTATGTCCCTTCCCTGTTGGGATTACGACCGAAAGTTTTTCGGTCATAACCCCCATTAATATTATGGGGACTAAGTCCAAAACAATTTCGGTCATAATCCCTTTATTTTGCGGAGAGGGTGGGTTTAATGCATGGAGTTTGTAATCCCTTAGCCCGGCCAATGGCCGTCTTTGCAGAAAAACTTTTAAGACAAAAAAAATTTCACATAATTATTGGGATTATGACCTATTAGTATAGTAGACATAATCTCTGTAATGGGGTTTATGTCCACTTTTTACGTGGTCATTGTCCCCATAAAACTGTGAATTATGTCCATTTTTTATTGGGATTATGTCCAATTTTTTTTCGGTCATAGTCCCCATAACGGAAATGGGGGTTATGTCCGTGGGGATTATGTCATATCACCTTGGGCCTTAGTAGCGATCCTGAATAGGGTGACTATATCACTAAACGTGATACGTGATATTTTTAGTCAAAAAATTCTTATTACCATGCCCGCCGGTCAGGCGCTGATCCAGCTCTTGGGTTTGGGGGGGAAATTTTTTTTTTTGCTAAAAAAAAATTTTTTTTTCAACTCTTATTTATTATAATTTTTTCTATAGAAACATTTTCAAATTTTAAAAATATATTCCTATAATAAAAAAATACTTAAATGTTTGATATTTTGAAAAATGGCTCTTCAAGAAATTTTCAGACTGTAAGGCATTTTTTTGACAGTTAGAAAGTTAGAATGTAACGAGTTTTATTTTTGAATATATAAAAATGTTTAAATTCTGATACACCTTCATATAGAAAATTCTCAGATAATTATGCAATTCTCACACCAAAAATTTCTATATTTAGAAAAAATTTTCGTATAGAAAAATTCTCAGATTTAGTTAGCTTTATTCCTATTGAAAACATCTCAGGTTCTGAAATATTAAAAAATTTGTCTATTCTCTTTTTCTACAGAAAAGGTTAAGACACCGAAACGATCTTTCTAAAAATTTTTAGGGTTTGAAAAAATATTCCGTAGAAAGTACCTGAGATTAGAAAAATTTAAGACTTTAATGCTTTTTAAAATTTTTGGATGCAATTTTCGAGATTCTTAGACATTTTTTTTTTAAGTTTTGTTTTTTGAGAAACTTTTCCCTACACTCAAAAAAATACGTTAGTAGATTTACAAATTTTTTTTTGCAAATGCTAGTTAGCTAACCTTTAGCAAATTTTTAGTTGAGATAAGCATGTTAGCAAAAAAATCTTGTAAACTTTATTTTGCATTTTTTTCTTTTGCTAAGATTTGAAATTGAGTTGACAACATTTTTACAAGATTTTTTGCTAATATTAGCATAAATAAATGGTAAATTTTTTTTAATTTTCAAAAAACTTAAAATGGCGCTATCTCGGAAACTAAGCCAGATAGAGCAAAATATACTTTCGCGGGTCCTCTTCACATGTGTGGACCCTAATGGGACCTAACTTTGGATCCAAAAAGTTAGCATTCCCGAAAATTTTAAAATGCTCATATCTCGGTAAATATTGCCGACACAACAAAAAGTCCAAAAGAATTTTTGTAGCTCTTAACACGTAGAACAAGACCGAAAAAACATCAAAAGCTCTCCGAGTAATATTTTTAAGTTATCGAGCTTTGTAATTCTCAAAACCCCGGTGGTCCCCTAAAATCACGTATCTCAAAACTAAGCAAGGTAGAGCGAAACGGACACAAATTTAGAATCAAAAACTATGACGATTTTTAAGGAACCCAACTAGGTCTAGGCCCATCGGGGTCTGGACCTATCGGGTCCGAACCCAATGGGGTCCTCAAATGCGTATGAACTTAATTGAAATAAAAAAAATTTCAGTTAACTAATTTTTGGCAAAACATTTTTGCTAACTTTGCCAAAAAAAATGTATGTATGTTCAAAATCATCAAATTTTCTCTTAGGTTTACAAGCTTTTTTTGCTAACATTAGTTTTTTTTGTTGACTGCATGTGAAAGTACATTACAACTACTAAGGCCCCAGAGCGATCCCGAATAGGGTGACTATATCACTAAACGTGATACACTCAAAAAAGTATGTTAGTAAAATCAACTGAAAATGCAAGTAAAATAACTACTTTGTAAGTTGTTTTGGGGTCAACTACTTTTTCAGTTAAATCAACTAACAATGTTAGTTATTTTGACTGACAAAAAAGAACTGACTTATGTAGTAAAAACTACTTACATTTGTGGTCAAAATAACCAACGTGTAGTAAAAATAAAATGATCAATATATAATACTTTTTTTTTTCAAAAAATTTTTCAGAAAAAAATTTAAGACCAAATTTTTTCCAAGTTTTTAAAAAAAAGTTGAGAAAAATAAAAAAAATAGAATTTTTTTTTAGAATTTTTCAGAGATAAATTAAATAAAATTAACTACTTTAAATAACTGTTACTGCATTACAGTTCTTTTTTGTTAGTTTTTAAAAAAATTACTTAAAATAACTAATAGAAATAGTTGTTTGATATTTTTCATACAAAAACAACTGACTACAAAGTTGAAAACAACTAACTACTGTAAAATATACAAACAACTAACATGTAGTAACTTACATAATATTCTAAGTGTACGTGCTATTTTTAGTCAAAAAATTCTTATTAGCATGCACGCCGGTACTTCGTTACCAGTTAAATTAAATACCGGATAATAAAAGGATCAAGATTTAAGTGCCCACTTCTGAAATCATATTCTCTGAATCTTTACTTTATTAAATTGTGATTGATTAAATCCATCACCAAAACTTTAGAAAGATTTACACAGTAAATCATAAAATAACATCGTGATGTCCGGATTCATGTTCGTTTTACGCTAAAAATACTTATTATCCCAGTTTTTTGGTAAAATACAACCCATTAAGTGCTTTTGCGTAATTTTGCCAATTTTTTAGAATTAAAACTTGGTTAATATTCAAAATGGCGAATCCAATATGGCGGATATCAAAACTCCGATTTAAAAAATTATAAATTGCGAATCCAAAATGGCGGAAATCGTATTTTTAAGAAATTATTTATGTGGTTTTGTTTGTCAGAAAATCTTCATTAAATTTAAAATGGCGAGTCTTATTTCTCTAGACCAGTTATCGGCACCCATAGCCCGCAGAAGCCGAACACAATCGGCAATAAACACGTATATAACACGATTGTCAACAAAACTCACAACTAAGAGCATAAAAATTCAACAACAAGCAGGTTGATGTCGCTTTGTTTAAGAAATACACAAACACATGCATGTTTATATTCATATTCCAATCCATTCATACACTCTCTTTCTGCCGACCACTGCTCTAGACCTTCACGATTTGTAAACATAGACATATCTTGCAGTTAATTATGTCCGTTTTCAAAGAAGAACAAACTTGATTTAATTTAAAACCATATATAATTTTCAAAAAAGTATGTCCCGCTTAAATGCGTCGTTACAAATGTTTAATTTTTACACTTTTAAACGATTCATCTTTTATCTCAGAGCATATATGCACTTAAACGAGATTATTTTGTCTAAAACATCGTGACCCAATCGATTTCCTGATTTTTTTCTAAATGAATCTAAGAATTTGTTTTAACAATTATAAGACTTTTTTTATAATTTAAAATTTAATTTGATACATTTGTTAAACTTGTAAATGTTTTATTTATAGTGCCATTTAAATTTTATATATTAAATTAAAAAATGTTTTTTTTTTTTTAATTTTTTGCATAAATATTTAAAACTTCAATTAAAGTCACAGTAACCGTGGCTGATGGCTGGCTGGCGGCAGGTGCTATTGTTGGGTGCGTTTTTCGCAGAAATGTCGATAATTGAAATGATGTGCATAAAATGAAATTAACATTTTTATATAACAAATTTAATTTCAACAAATGAATACACAATTACACAAAAATAAAATAAAAAATTAAATAAAATAAAATGAATAAAAAAAAATGTTACGAAAATTGCATAAATTGAAGTGTTAAAATCAATCAATAGTGATTGAGTTTGAGGGACGGACAAGGGAAGGAAATATAAGTAGACCATATGCAGTAGCAATGCCCTACAGTTAGTTGTGGAAAGTAATTTAGTAGGTTTAAGAAGATGTTTGTAAATATAATTGATCTTTAGTTAAGTGGTGAATAAAATATTAATTTGAATTACTTTTGTAATTGTTTCAATTATTTAATTCATCAATTTTACAATTTGCAAAAATTGTAAGATATTAGGGTCTGTAATCGGGGAGCCTATTTGCAAAAAATCTAACATTTATTAGCGTCGAACCATAATCAAATTACGTCGCGAACCATAATCAAATTTTTCGTTTATACAACTTAATTGCGGGGTACCTAAATCAAACGGACATACAAATTTCAAATTGAATGAGTTTGTTTTTGTTTTTTTTTTACGTCTTGCGCGACGAAATTCGATTCTGGCTCGACCCTTATACCAAAAAAAAAATCAAAAACAGATACTTCCACATTCTCAAAAACAACGGGTGATTAAATGAATTTGAAATTGAATTATGTCATTCACCAACGAACATACCGATATTGTTCAATGTTCTGGAGGCCCTACTGTTCGGCCTTACTTCGGATTAAGCTTTTTAAATATTCAGGGGGTTTACTGCGTAATTCGAATCGAAAGAAAGCATTCGAATTCGGAAATTTTTAACCCTTTAAAAACAACACAACCGTGTATGTAAATTTTTATATTTTTCTCTTTTTACATTGTCTGGAGAAGCGCTTACAAGTTCCAAGTAATTTTTCTTGAATAAAAATATTTTTTATTTCATTATTTTAGAAATAAAAATTCTGTTCGAATCGATTTTCGTTTCGATTTGAGTTACGCAGTAGACCTCCAGGTCCTACAAAATTAGTCGAAAAAGCTTCTAAATACCGAATTCTAGCTTAATAAATCTTATGGGACAATTTTTCCGGTTGATCACAAATAATAATGCGAAGCTATAATTCCAGCCGGTCTTGACCGACTATAATTTGCTTGTTTAATTTTTTTTTCTGTGGTAGCAAACAACAAAAAAAATTAATGTCATCAATATTTATACAAGCTTGTATTGTGTATGAGGGATATTTTTTACAAGCCATCATTGACGCCATTAAATTGTTTATATATACTCCCATGCGTATTAGGGGGACATTTGTAGAAAAAAAATATCGCATGAGAGCAAATCTCAAAAAAAAAATAAAATTTTTTTGAGACATTTTTTCTACAGAAAAAGTCTCAGGTTCCTAAATATTTTTTTTAATAGAAAAAGTCTCAAATTCGTAGACAGTTTTACTGTAGAAAAAAAGTCTCAGATTCTTAGACATTTTTTCCTTATTTAGAAAAAGTCTCAGATTCTGATACTTTTTTTATATAGAAAAAGTATCAGATTCTGAGAAATTTTTTCTTTATAGAAAAAGTCTCAGATTCTGAGACATTTTTTCTATAGAAAACAGCTCAGACTCTAAGACATTTTTTCTATAGAAAAAGTCTCAGATTTTGAAACATTTTTTTTATAGAAAAAGTCTCAGATTCTGAGACATTTTTTCTATTTCAGAATCTGAGACTTTTTTTAAATAGAAAAAATGTCGCAGAATCTGACACTTTTTCTATATAGAAAAAATGTCTGAGAATCCTATATAGAAAAAATGTCTCAGAGTCTATAAAGAAAAAATGTCTCAGAATCTGAGACTTTTTCTATAGAAAAAAATGTCTCAAAGAATTTGATACTTTTTCTATAGAAAAAAAATTTTCTAAAGAAAAAGTATCAAATAATGAGAAATATTTTCTTTATAGAAAAAGTCTCAGAATCTGAGACCTTTTCTATAGAAAAAATGACTGAAAATCTGAGACTTTTTCTATAGAAAAAATTGTCTCAAAGAATTTGATACTTTTTCGATAGAAAAAAAAATTTTTATGGAAAAAGTATCAAATTCTGAGAAATTTTTTTTTAATAGAAAAAGTCTCAGAATCTCAGAATCTGAGAACTTTTCTATAGAAAAATGTCTCAAAATCTGAGACTTTTGCTATAGAAAACAATGTCTCAAAGAATATGATACTTTTTCTATAGAAAAAAAATTTTCTATAGAAAATATGAATATGATACTTTTTCTATAGAAAAAAAATTTTCTATAGAAAAAGTATCAAATTTTAAGAAATTTTTTCTTTATAGAAAAAGTCTCAGATTTTGAGACATTTTTTCTATAGAAAAGGTCTAAGATTCTGAGACCTTTTTTCTATAGAAAAAGTCTCAGATTCTGAGACTGTTTTTCTTTAGAAAAAGTCTCAGATTCTGAGACATTTTTTCTATAGAAAAAGTCGCAGATTTTGAGACATTTTTTCTACAGAAATGTCTCAGATTCTGAGACATTTTTTGTATAGAAAAAGTCTCAGATTTTGAGACAATCTTTCTATAAAAAAAGTTTCAGATTCTGAGACTTTTTCTATATAGAAAAAATGTTTCAGAATCTGAGACTTTTTCTATAAAAAGACTTTTTCTATATAGAAAAAGTCTCAGATTCTGAGACTTTTTGAGAAAAAATGTCGCAGAATCTGAAAAAATGTCTCAGAATCCTAAATAGAAAAAATGTCTCAGAATCTGAGACTTTTTCTATATAGAAAAAATGTCTCAGAATCTGAGATTTTTTCTTTATAGAAAAAATATCTCAGAATCTGAACCTTTTTCCATATAGAAAAAATGTCTCAGAATCAGAGAGTTTTTCTATATAGAAAAAATGTCTCAGAATCCTATATAGAAAAAATGTTTCAGAATCTATAAAGAAAAAATGTCTCAGAATCTGAGACATTTTCTACAGAAAAAATGCCTCAGAATCTGAAATTTTTTCTACAGAAAAAATGTCTCAGAATCTGAGACTTTTTCTATATAGAAAAAATGTCTCAGAATCTGAGACTTTTTCTATATAGAAAAAATGTCTCAGAATCTGAGACTTTTTCTATATAGAAAAAATGTCTCAGAATCTGAGACTTTTTCTATATAGAAAAAATGTCTCAGAATCTGAGACTTTTTCTATATAGAAAAAATGTCTCAGAATCTGAGACTTTTTCTATATAGAAAAAATGTCTCAGAATCTGAGACTTTTTCTATATAGAAAAAATGTCTCAGAATCTGAGACTTTTTCTATATAGAAAAAATGTCTCAGAATCTGAGACTTTTTCTATATAGAAAAAACGTCTCAGAATCTGAGACTTTTTCTATATAGAAAAAATGTCTCAGAATCTGAGACTTTTTCTATATAGAAAAAATGTCTCAGAATCTAAGACTTTTTCTATATAGAAAAAATGTTTCAGAATCTGAGACTTTTTCTATATAGAAAAAATGTCTCAGAATCTGAAACTTTTTCTATATAGAAAAAATGTCTCAGAATCTGAGACTTTTTCTATATAGAAAAAATGTCTCAGAATCTGAGACTTTTTCTATATAGAAACAAGTAAGAAAATTATAGTCGGTCAAGACCGACCATATAATACCCTACACCAGAGTTTCCCGGGAAATGGGTCCCAAGTTCAAACATGGACTGATTAGATCTATATTTTGTCAAATCTTTAATAAGTGTAAAAAGCACGCGCTAATCAAATTTGAGTGGAATAGGCTTCTTTTTGTTGACAATTAATTGCTTCAACTGAATATCGGGCGAAATTTCCACATGGGACCTAAGTCCATAAATGGTCCGATGATAATCAGATTTGATGAGGTTTTTAAAGTACGCGTTTAACATACACAAACAGAATTTTAATTAAATATTTTCCATTTGTAATGTGCAGCTCTAGTGTAACGTTTTGTTTTTGATGATTCTCAAATTGGTATTTTTATTTTAGTCCGGAACCGGAAATGTTTCGGTTATTTTATAGAAATTATTATTTATTTTCTATTGATATTTGCTGTTAACAGCATTAAAGGTAAAAAAATATTGAATATATTTTCGCTATTGGATATTGTGATTCATTTTATCTCGTTAATGCGTATCTATTTGCAACACATAAATGTTGCCTTAATAGTTTTGACAAATGTCATTTTTATATTCACCACACCTGTGTTTGGTACAGTACTGCCCTCTTCTGACTAAGAAAGTATCTATGATTTTTCCAGTAAAATGACTTGTCAAAAGTTCGAAATTAAGATGCTGTTGCTAAGCGCACTTTTCACAAAGGTGTATTAGGTCCTAAAAAGGAAGCCATCATTCCTTTCCGTTTTAACCAGCCTACCAGCAACATCAATTATTTGTGAAGTATAAAGTTTATTTTAAATTCGTCTGGAAGCAGAAATTTTCAAAGTTAAAATTTTTAATTAAATTTTACAACATCGTTTATCCAAGGTAAATTCATTTAAAAGAATCCGTAATATTCTTAAAAGTTTTTTGAATTAATTTAAATTTTTTTTTTTTTTTTTTTTTTTTTTTTATTCACACATCTTTGGATGTTTATTCACAATAAAATTCATTTATATGGCATAATATGCTAACAATAAAATTTTTAAACAAACTAATCAAAACTGAAACTTTAAACAATTTTTTCTGCATTAATTTTATCTATAACTATCATTTAGAATATATATTAATAATTTTTAGATAATAATCTAACTTTCAACTTTAATTCATACTAACTAATATTTTATATTTGCCTTTGACGTTGATATAAATTGCATAATGTTGTAATTAATTAATATTCAACACAAACGCGATAACCGACTAAATTAATTCCGAACGATATTGTAGGGTGACGAAATAAAATTACCGAAATTTGTTTGTTTACGTTTTGCAACAAAATATATTTTTGATCATTATGTTTTCATATAGTGGAGAGGTTGAATTTAGCAAAAGCTTTTACTCTTTCTTAGTTATGGGAAGGATCCCCATTAATCATGGTAATTTTAATAAATTGTGTAAATCATGCGGTGTAAAAGAATTTATAAAAAAATATTTATTTAAAATTGCCTTTCATATGTTTTAAATAAATTTAATTAATTTACGGAAATTATCATCAAAAAATATATTTCAAAAATTGATATTAATCACACATTACAAAATTTACTTTTAAGTAACCGTTAATCAAACATTTAATTTAAGCACCAAAATAGCAACACATCATTATCAAAAAAAACAATTTTAATTATTTAATAAAAATTTATAGAATCATGTGAAATCAAAATATCCTTTAAGCAAGAAAATACCAATATGCGAATGTCAAACTTTACTTAACGTTTTCCAACTTTATCATATTAAATATTTAAAACAAAATGTATAAAATCTCTTCAATTTTATAAATAATGAAATTTAAAATTTTATAATTACTTCAACAGAATTTAATTTACGATTTTAATTTTTCGGGTGTAAATACCATATAAATTAACTATGCTTCTTCTTGTTTTTATTTCTCCAAAAAGCTCTTTTTTACTTATTTTCTTTAATTGGTATGTTCTTACTTAATATTTAAAACAACAAAAATGCTCACTTACTTGCAGGGCTTGAAAGATCTTCCAGGAACTGCGAGGGGTAGAGAGGTGTAATCCACTTGGTGTGACGTTTACTAAAGTTGTTGTTGTTAGTTTTGGTTTAACATGATCTTCTTCTTTTTCTCACTTTTTATTAAATTGTTTTTGTAAATTCTTTAGTTTTACATTAATGCATTCTTTTTACACACAATTTTTAAGACACAGTGGGTTGGAAAGAACAAAATTCGATCAAATTTATTTTGTAGTTTAATATTCAAAAAAAATAATGATGAAAAGTAATTTTTATATAATTTTTAACAGTGGAATTAATTTTTATATTGTTACCATATGTAATCTTTTTAACTTGAACAAATATTTAATTTAATTTTAAGACTTCACCAAACCCACTGTTAAGAAAAATTCACTATATGAATTCACTTATGATCTTGTTTTAGTTGTTTTAATTTTTTTAGTATTTTTTTATGTTTAACGCATTTTTTAATAACTTTTTTTTTTTATTAAACGTTTAAACAATTAATTTCCTAATTTATTTTCCGGGGTATTTTTTTTTTTCAATATTTCACTACAACTTTTAGATTTGTTTAACGCGATATTTCCCGTAACCGAGACACTGTGCAATTTATAACAAAACCAAGTGCAATAATAATTTTAAGAACTATTTTAACAATATTAAATTTTAAACAATATTAAAAATTTATAACAATTTTATGCAAACTCTCAAATTTTTAAATTTTAACAATTCTATTGAAAATTTTCTTTTTTTTTTGTTTTTGTTTTAGTTTTTTAAACTTTTAAATTTTAACATACCGATCTCACTGGATTTTAATTATTTAATATTTTTTTTGAAAAATTACTACCTTTTTAATTCTTTTAAATATTTAAACAATTTCTTTACAATTTTTAACGATTTTAGGTTTTATCACGCGTTTTTGCTAATTCTTCGATGCGCTATTTTCTGATGTAGAGATTAATTTGATTTACTCTGGAATTTTAAATTTGACACAACCTTCACAAAACTAAGCGGACGGTACTTTTTCGTCTCCTCTTTGTGCGAGTATTCACTCCTGTCTTTGCTTGGTCAAAGGGAGAATATACCAAAATAAATCCACAAGAGAACCTGATAAAAAAATAAAATCTGTTTTTTAAGGGAGATCTAAAAAACTTATTAATCTGAATTTTGTTACCTTCTTATGCTTTGTATTTTTTTTTTTTTTTATCAATCTTCCTATGCAATCGTAGAATAATTTATAAATGCAGAAATTAACCCTCAACTGTGCAATACGCCTGTAATGGATTTGTTTGATGTTTCTCATATAATTTAATGCTGTTTTACCACTTTGTTGGATCTAATTAAAATTTACCTTTAATCTAATTATGGAAAATTTAAGAAAATCAGGATGCTTCCAGGTTAGGAAATTTTGAGAACCTCTCCGTATATAAACGAACCAGATTTACTGACAGTAAAAACTTAGCAAAATGTTTTTGCCATCACAGGGATAAAAATCTGTCAACTGATTCCTCTGCGAATTTAAGTATTTTATAATTTAATCCAAATTAATTTATCCGGTAAAATCTATTAAAAAATATTTAAAATTTATTAAGAAAAGTTTAAAGAATATTGAGGATTCTTTTAAATGAATTTACCTTTGATAAAATGATGTTGTAAAATTTAATTACAAAAAAATAACTTTGAAAATTTCTGGTTTAAGATGACTTTAATAACACTTTATACTGCACCAAAAATGTATGTTGCTGGTAGGCTGGTTAAAACGGAAAGGAATGATGGCTTCCTTTTTAGGACCTAATACACCTTTGTGAAAAGTGCGCTTAGCAACAGCATCTTAATTTCGAACTTTTGACAAGTCATTTTACTGGAAAAATCATAGATACTTTCTTAGTCAGAAGAGGGCAGTACTGTACCAAACAGGTGTGGTGAATACAAAAAGGACACTTGCCAAAAATATTAAGGTAACATTTATATGTTCAAAACGCAATTAATTATAAAAGGAATCTAAATCCCCATACGAACAAAAATATTTAAATAATCAGTGACATTTAATATCGTTTACAGAAAATATAGAAAATAAATAATAATTTCTATAAAATAACCGAACCATTTCCGGTTCCGGACTAAAATAAAAATCCCAATTTGAGAATCATCAAAAACAAAACGTTATACTAGAGCTGCACATTACACATTTTCATGAAATTTGAGAGATTTATTTGAAAATCGGGAAGGTGGTTTGTATGGGGGCTACAAGAAGAACTGGTGGATAAAACATGATTACCTGCCAAATTTCGAAAAGATACCTATTAGAGTCATTTGAGCCAAAACTTAAGAGGACCTTTGTATGGGGGCTAGGTCTAAATATGGACCGATTTTTTCCAATTTTAATAAGCTTCGTCCTTGGGCCAAAAGAGGCTTAAGTTTAAAATTTCAAGTCGATTGATTAAGAATTGCGACCTGTATCGTGTTTACACCGTTTACATGGACAGACAGACAGACGGACGGACGGACAGACGGACGGACGGACGGACGGACATCGCAAAATCGACTCAAAAAGTGATACTAAGTTGATCGGTATACTTAAAAGTGGGTCTAGGACCAATATTTCGGGTAGTTACAAACATCAGCACAAACTCATTATACCCTGTACCACAGTGTGGTGTAGGGTATAAAAATGTCTCAGAATCTGAGACTTTTTCTACACAGAAAAAATGTCTCAGAATCTGAGATTTTTTCTATATAGAAAAAATGTGTCAGAATCTTAAACGTTTTCTATAGAAACAATGTCTCAGAATCTAAGTTTTTGTCTTTAGAAAAAGTGTCTCGGAATTTCAGACTTTATCTATAGAAAAAATATTTCAGAATCTGAGACTTTTTCTATAAAAAAAAATGCCACCCTAGTGCTCGAATCATACCATTTAAATACACATGGATATAGCCATTACCCAGATCTTGTGTTGCATTTGTGATTGAGTTGTGGGTTGTTGGCGGCATATGGTCTTCGATAAATTTAAAAATTTTAACAACCAAACACAAAATCATTAATTGAATATGTAAACGTTACATTTTAGGCAAAACCGTAACTAAAGTATTGGAAATGAGGTAAAATTTATTAAAAATGTTAAATTTAATTTAAACAAAACACTCAAAAAAATATTGTAAAATTTTTTGCTACCTACAAAAAAAAAAATATTCCTTAATTTAAAATTTTAACAAAATTTAAAAAAAAAAAAAAAAATGCTAAGGTCAATAATCGTTTTGCTTCAGTTTAATTTTTATTTTAGTCTCATCATTATTTTAAAATAATTCTTTCTAATCGTTCCATTATTCATTTGTTATTATTTTGTTAACAAAGGCCATTATTTAAAAATGTCACTAATTTTTCTTTATTTTTTATGTACATTTTTATCAAAGCGTTTAAGCCGCCTTTTTGGGTTCACTTTTTGTCTAAAAACAAATAAATTTAAACACTTTATTTATTTTGTTATATTTTTTCTAAATAAATGAAATATATATTTTTTGTTGCAAAAAAATGCTTTAATTTATTGTGTTTTAGGTCTAAATAAGCCAATGACTTCATGTTTTTTGTACATAGAGTAGAGTGTACCTTATTTTAAATGGAATCGAAAAAAATACGCAAAAATTTTAAAAATTCTCAGATTTTGTGACATTTTTCCTAAAGAAAAGTCTCAGATTCTGAGACATTTTTCCTTTAGATAAAGTCTGAGATTTTGAGACATTTTTTCTATATAGAAACAGCTTCAGAATCTGAGACATTTTTTCTATATAGAAAAAGTCTCAGATTCTGAGAAATTTTTTCTATATAGAAAAAGTCTCAGGTTCTGAGACATTTTTTCTAAACAGAAAAAGTCTAAGATTCTGAGACATTTTTTCAACATCGAAAAAGTCTCTGATTATGAGACATTTTTTCTATTTAGAAAAAGTCTTAGATTCTGAGACATTTTTTCAATATAGAAAAAGTCTTAGATTCTGAGATATTTTTTCTATATAGAAAAAGTGACAGATTCTGATACATTTTTTCTATATAGAAAAAGTCTCAAATTCTGAGACATTTTTTTTATATAGAAAATGTCTCAGATTCTGAGACATTTTTCTATATAGAAAACGTCTCAGATTTTGAGACATTTTTTCTATATAGAAAAAGTCTCAGATTCTGAGAAATTTTTTCTATATAGAAAAAGTCTAAGATTCTGAGACATTTTTTATAAACAGAAAAAGTCTAAGATTCTGAGTCATTTTTTCAATACCGAAAAAGTCTCTGATTCAGAGACATTTTTTCTACATAGAAAAAGTCTTAGATTCTGAGAAATTTTTTCTATATAGAAAAAGTGTCAGATTCTGAGACATTTTTCTAATAGAAAAGTCTCAGATTCTAAGACACTTTTCCTATCGAAAAAGTCTGAGATTCTGAGACATGTTTCCTATAGAAAAAGTATCAGATTCTAAGACATTTGTTTTATAGAAAAAGTCTCAAATTCTGAAAAATGTTTCCTATATAAAAAGTCTCAAATTTTGAGAAATTTTTTCTATATAGAAAAAGTCTCAGATTCTGAGACATTTTTTCTATATAGAAAAAGTCTCAGATTCTGAGACATTTTTTCTATATAGAAAAAGTCTCAGATTCTGAGATATTTTTTCTATATAGAAAAAGTCTCAGATTCTGAGACATTTTTTCTATATAGAAAAAGTCTCAGATTCTGAGAAATTTTTTCTATATAGAAAAAGTCTCAGATTCTGAGACATTTTTTCTAAACAGAAAAAGTCTAAGATTCTGAGACATTTTTCAATATCGAAAAAGTCTCTGATTCTGAGACATTTTTTTTATATAGAAAAAGTCTCAGATTCTGTAACATTTTTTCTATATAGAAAAAGTCTTAGATTCTGAGAAATTTTTCTTATAGAAAAAGTCTTAGATTCTGAGAAATTTTTTCTATATAGAAAAAGTCTCAGATTCTGAGACATTTTTTTTATATATAAAAAGTCTCAGATTCTGAGACATTTTTTCTATATAGAAAAAGTCTCAGATTCTGAGATATTTTTTCTATATAGAAAAAGTCTCAGATTCTGAGACAATTTTTCTATATGGGAAAAATAGAAAATGTTTCAGATTCTGTGACATTTTTTCGCTTGGTTTTTTCATTTCAAAATTTTAACTTAATCATCATCATCATTATGTTAAAAAAGATTATTCAATAATTGTCATTTTATACTGACAATATTTATGATTATTAGACACTTCAAAAATCAAAATTTAAATACATCAATGTCAAATTATATGACCAATAATGCATAATGCTCAAGAGCTTACCAAATTAATAATGTTTAAGAATTTCTTAGAAACAATAAAATAATGATAGATTCTCAAACTTCATTGGGAAGAAATACCCAGGCAGAAATATTCAAACGTCAAACTTGAAAAATACTTTAAATTTTAAAAAATCCCGGTCCATAAAACTATTTTACTCAAAACGGTTTAGTGTTTATTTTCTACTTAAATTGGTGATCTATGACACCGTCCGTCAGAAATTAAAAAAAAAAAAATCGTTAAACACGAACAGGATAATACACGTTTGAAACTAGAAACTAAATGTAGTAAAACTGCATTTACAGTTTTTCTATTCATGATCAAGTTTCCTTTTAAAAGGACTTCAAAGTTTTAGAGTATTGGAGTACTAAATTTTATAAAACATTTGTTTAATATTTGTACTAGCCCTAGGATGTCACTAGTGATAGCAAATGAAAGAGGAGGATCTCCCCTAATTTTTCTATTTCATTATTTTTACATATCAGGAAAAAGGAGGTAAGTTACGTCCTTTCAAAAATCTATCCCTCAATATCATTAAAAATTTTCAACAAAATATTCTGATAAAGTTTTCAAATGACTTTATTCACATCCTTTAATCCTGATATGGCAAAATAAAAAAATGGAAAAATTAGGGGAGATCCTCCTCTTTTATTTGCCATAACCAGTGTCATCCTAGGACAAGTGCAAATATATCAAAAATATCTTACAAAATGTATCCTTTAAAACTTTGAAGTCCTTTTAAAAGGAAACAGGATCACGAAATGAAAAACCGTAAATGCAGTTTTACTCCATTTAATCTCTACTTTCAGACGTATGCCGTCCGGTTCATGTTTAATATTGGCAGTCGGACGGTGTGACGATAGAGATGATTGTATTGGTTTTAAGCGACTTTTCTTTTTTGGTACCATTGTCTTTCTACGCTTTGCCCGTACTTCGTTTTTTTTTTTTTTTGTTTCAATGTCAATTTCTACCTGGGTTGTATTACAGTATGATTTATAATCTAAGATTTTATTATGCAATACACAATATAACGTGTTATTGTTATTGACATTTAAAGAATTTTGAGTAGCACATTAATGATGTTGCTGAACGAAGTCAAATAAATATTGGACATTTAATAAGATTTAATAAAATTAACAATTAGGCAGTTTTGTGGCAAATTTTATAAAAAGAAACTTGTTGTATAATATTTTTTAGATATCCAATTTAAAATGTGAAAACACTGTCCAAAATCTAAATCTGATGTAAATTGTCAAATAAAAATTAAGGAAACCGTGTCAGCTAAAACAAGCCGATTTCTCATACAGTGACTCAAAGAAATAATGGAGCAGCATATATATATTTGTTAGCAGTTCTTTAAAGGAAAAATTATCAATACTAAACCTGATTATTATCAATCGACTATTTTTGAAATAAGTGCTAAATAGGAAATTTTCGAAGCTTTAATTTAAGCTTAATAGCGTCCAGATTGAGCAAATATTAAATGAGATACAAGGGTCGCACTGGAAAATGAAATTATTTGTACATGTTTTTGAAATTTTTTTAAAAATATTTCTAAGTTTCAATTCAAGCTTGGAAAATTTCCTATATAGCATTTTTTTCAAAAATAGTCGATTGATAATAATCAGGTTTAGTATTGATAATTTGCCTTTAAAGAACTGCTAACAAATATATGCTGTTCCATTATTACTTTGAGTCACTGTATGGCTCAAAGTCCGTGTATTCTTAGCAGTTTTATCTGCTGATTAAAAAAAGGAATCCTACATTCCAAATTTAAAGCTTCTTGGACCATTATTTCAGGATGTAAAAAAAAAAGTACCAAAAGTAAAATTTTTTACCAAAAAGCACTTTTCCTAAAAAGTTTTTTTTTTCACCGAAAGATCTTGCATTACAAATTTTCAGTGAGTAGGATCATTATTTCAGGAAATAAAAAAGTACCAAAAGTACACTTTTTCCCCATTTACGACCCTTAGAAACGAAGTGCCCAAGATCATTATTTTAAGAAATGTAAAAAGTACCAACAGTACAATTTTTTACCCGTTTTACTCCCCTAAGAAAATAAATTTCTTTTTCCAAAAGGTTTCTTTAACCAAATTTCAAGTATCTAGGATCATTATTTCAGGATATATAAAAAGTACCAAAAGTAGTGTTGTAAAAGTATTGTGTATTTGAGTACCGAGTACTCAAAACTGCCTATTTTTTCGAGTACTCAATACTTAAAAGTAACTACCCAATACTTTCAGGGTTGTATTTTTTTCACTTGAAATGCATAATTTAACCAACAAATATAGCTATAAAATGCAACTCTGTGTATGAAAAATATTTTACTTTTTTTTCTAGAAAAATAATTTTTAAATTGATTAAAAATAATCTTAACTTAAAAGCGAATGCCTTTATATGCAAACAAAAATAAAATTTTGATAAAAATTAATAAAATTTAAATTTATAAAGCTGTTTTTATATTTTTCAATTCAATAAAAGTATTGAGTAGTATCGAGTACTCAGTTGAAAAAGTACCGAGTAGTATTGAGTAGTCAAAAGTAACCAAAATTTACAACACTAACCAAAAGTACTATTTTTTACTCCTTTTTCAAAAAGTGCATTTTCCAGAATATTTTTTTTACTTAAGGATCTTACATTAAAAATGCAGCCTTAGTGGATCTATTTTCTAGGAGTAGAACCTACATTGGAAATTTCAAGTTTGTAGATCCATTATTTCGAAAACATAAAAAGTACCAAAAGTGCCGCAGTAGATTTTTCTGCTGATAAAAAAAGGAGTATCCTTCATTTTAAATTTCAAACTTCTGGAATCAGTATTTCAGGATATAAAAAAAGTACCATAAGTATAAGTTTTTATCAAAAAGTACTTTTTCTAGAATGCTTTTTTTTCACCGAAAGATCCTGGATTAAAAATTTCAAATCAGTAGGATCATTATTTCAATAAATAAAAACAAATACCAACAGTACAATATCTTACCCTTAGAAAAGGAATTGTCAAAAAGTACTTTTTCCAGAATGCTTTCTTCACTGAAGAATCCTACAACGCTAATATCAAGTCACTTGATTCCAGAGTCTAGGATCATTATCTCTAAAGGTATAAAAAATATCTAAAGTTTACTTTTTTAATCCGCACTTACGGAATTTCCAAAAAGTACTTTTTCCAACGTGTTTTTTTTTATCGAAAAATCCTTCATTCCAAATTTCAAGTGCCTAGGATCATTATTTCAATACCAAAACCAGTGGGTATCAGGTTGGTTGGCTACCATTTTATTTTCTCTCTCGATATTTAGTGTAAGAGGCAAGTAAATGTAAAATCGTATATGAAAAGAGAAATACACTGAATTTACCATTTTATAGAAAATGACAGATTGATTTTGGCGTTTATCTTTTCTCTATGACAAAAACTAAAATTTCCCCCCCCCCCCCGACTATAAAAATATCATTTGATCCCAAAAATGGAGGATCCAAAAGTATATGATTATATCTTATTAGATCAAATTTGATATAATTAAATATAAGTAGATCCCAAAAATGGAACGGTAAATATTATCAAATTTGATATTATAAAAAGTTAGATCTAACAAGATATAATAATATATAATTATATCGTTTTAGATCTAATATGATCTTCAACATCAAATTATATGAAATTCATCGTTCCATTTTTGGGATCTAATTATATCTAATAATATCAAATTCGATCTAATAGGATATAAACATATAATTTTGGATCCTTCATTTTTGGGATCAAATGATACATCAATTTATATATAATTATATAAATTAAATATATGATTATATCAAAACTTTTTTACTCGGGCCTTTTACTTCCCTAAGAATCGAAATTTCTAAACAGTTCTTTTTTCAGAAGCTTTCTTTCACCGAAGGATCCTACATTCTAAATTCCAAGTGTCTAGGATCATTATTTCAGAATATATAAAAAGTACCAAAAGTACTATTTTTTTATTCCTTCAGAAAAGGAAGTTTTCAAAAGTTCTTTTTCAGAATGTTTTTTACTTTTTACATTAAAAATGCAGGGATATATTTTTCGGGAAATGAACCTACATTACAAATTTCAAGTTTCTTAACATTTCGATAGGTTTTGACTCCTTTTACCCGATTTTAGAATAGCCTGATTTTGGCAGTCATTGAAGAAGAATCCTTGCAGGTTTTTTTCAAAAATAAATAAAAATATTTAAAGTACCGTTCGATATAAAGAGTACCATTTTTAAACCATTTTTCCATCTTCGATCTTACACAGAAAAAACTATGGGAGAAAAAATTTTGAGTAATCACTTGTTTAAATTTAAAAAAAAAAATTGACAAATTTTTTAATTTACGCAATTAAAAATTTACTAAAAAGTTTTTAAGAAATTTTAAGTATTTTTATTTATATAAATAAAAATTCTTCGAGCTCGAGGCCAGTTTTTCCTTGTAAATAAATATTCTTTTATTCCATTCCAATATTTCGATTCTCTTTGAGAATCATCATCAGGGGATTTCTACATATAAATTAGGTGTAAGAACAATTAAACATGTAAGTATAATCATCATTATTATAAATATACAAATAACAACAACATGTTTAATTGTTCATACACCTAATTTATATGTAGAAATCCCCTGATGATGATTCTTAAAGAGAATCGAAATATTGGAATGGAATAAAAGAATATTTATTTACAAGGAAAAACTGGCTCGAAGAATTTTTATTTATTTAAATTGGAAAGGTCGAATAATAACAACTGTAATTATTTTTATTTATTTTTTTTATTCTCTTAGTTTTTAGAACTCTCATTTAGTTTATATTTTCTAGTTATATGCGTAATACGCATTGCTTATGTTTTTTTTTAAGTTTTAAATCATCTTAATGAAATTTTTCTATGTCTTTTAACATAAACATAAATACATATTTTTGGTAAAAGTTTGAAAAATATTTTTTTTGCGTAAAAAACTTTTTAAAAAATACATTGATAAATTTTAAGTAAAATTTAACTTTACACAATTAAAAACTTAATTAAAAAAAAATTGAGTAAAGTTTTAATTGTGTCAATTAAAAATTTACAATTTTTTTTGCATATGTTTAATTATTTTTTATTAAAAGTTTAATTAAAATATTGAATATTTTTTTACTCAAAAGTATTAAAAATTCTTCTTTTTTACGAATTTCACTATCAACGGATTTGTTCCATTCAGAAAAACACAGTTAATTTAGTTTTTTTATTTAAAACTTTTGCTGAAAACTTTATTTAAATTTATTCAATTCTTAAAAATTTTTTAACCCTTACACGGATTTTAATTTTTCTTTTTAATATTTAACGACCAGCTACTTTAGGCAACAAAGCCAATAGACCAGGCTTAACATTTGTAACATCTTGTACTACCACCTCACCCACAAAATGATCATTCAATATCAAAGTTCTTTGTTTACTGGCATCCACATGATATGCCGAAAAGTTAACATCAAAATCAATTTCGGGTAATATAGCCAATGTAGTATCTTCCGGTATCCAGAATTTATGCATATAGTATTGACCCTGTAATTTACGCATTAAAGGTTTATAGATTTTAATAGTACCCTAAAGGGGCGCCTTTCAAAATTTAGAATTTTTGTTTTCTCAAATTACACCACAAAATATCAAACTTACCTTAACAATAGGACATTTTTCCAAAATATTACCATATTCCTTAAGAAATGTGGTTATTAAAGCACCTAAAGGAGATTTCAAATGCCAATTGAGGATATTACATAAATTCATGGTTGTATTTAGAGTCAAAAAATAAGAAGGATCTAGTTTTTGATGTAATCTAGCTTCGGTATGAATATCAACATTATGAAGTTCTTGTAAAACATTTAAGGTAAAATTAATATGAGGATCAGCGTGATCCATGACAATGGTATGGGTAACATATTTTTCATCACTCCAAAGTTTAACTTCTTTAAATTTAGGACGCATTACTTTCTATAAAAGAAAAACAGGAGAAAATAATAAGGAATAATAAACAAGTAGACAAATTAAATTCGACTTGGCCAAACTTATTGATACACTCCACAATGTTATTGCAAAAACTTTATTTGATAAAGAAAATTTGGAGTAAAAAAAAAATCTTTTCATGTCGATCCCTGTTTCTTTCTATTTTGTTCCCCGTTCTATTTTATTTCGTTACCTGTTCCATTTCATATTGTTCCATGTAAGCTTTCATTTTACTACTCCATTGTAAATTTGTTATTTAAAATGTGTTCTTTAAGGTGGACCTTGTTGTGCTTAATTTTGATTTTCCAAAATTGGAGCCCAGTTTTGTTTGAAGTTAAAGAAAAAAATTTTTTCAAAAATATGAGCTCGATCGCAATGAATTTTGTGGCACCAAAAATGAAGAAATATGGAAAGAAAAAAATGTCTTAAGATACATCAAATTAATTAATTTTGATGCGCAAGAATGTCAAAATAATTTAAAATCGGTCAAACGGTTTTCGAGAAATCGCTATTTGAAATTTGCAAAAATTACGGTTTTTTTCCACCTTCACGAAATTTAAGAAAAAACCAGTCTTAAAATCTCTTTTCCTTTACACTTTCAAAGAGATTGAGCCGACCTTTCATTTTAATTAAATTTGAGCCAAATCCGATAACTTCGACTCGCTGAACACGAATATCCAAAAAAGTTTTAAAATCGTTGGAACGGTTTTCGAGACCTCCCTATTTGGAATTAGTAAAAATGGAGTTTTTTCGTTTCGTTCAAGAAGTTTTTTAAAAAACTTTTTAAATTTCTTTTTATTGGCGCTTTAACAAAGCTTGAAACGAACTTTCATTTAAGCTTAATTTAATAGGACAATTTTTAACAGTGGCGCCCTTCAATCAAAATCAATCAAAATCGAAAAATCTGTAATTTTAATGGAAGTCGCCAAGGGTTTATATTATCGGATTTGGCTAAAATTAAGTTTAAATAAAAGTTTGTCTCAAGTTCTATAAAAGTGTTAAGGGAAAGAAATTTTGAGATTTTTTTTAAAAAAAAATTTTGGACGTAGGAAAAATCCCCCTCAAATCTCAAAAACAGTTTGACCAATTTTAAAATTTGTTTGATATTTGAGTTCAGCGCATCAAAATAAATTTACATAACGTATCGAAAGACAGATTTTCCCAAATTTTTGGCGCCAATCATTCCAATTATCCGATTGTCCTCAAATTTATAACAGTTTTAGGCCCAATAGAACAACAATTTTACCGATTACAAAAAATGCCGCTCTAATCCTATATGTCAAATTTTAAGATTTTAGGGACTTTATTTCATGTTATAAAAAGTACTTTTTCCAATTGTACCCCCTTTTAGCCCCTTGGAATCGAAATTTTCAAAAACGTTTTTTGAAACTTTTTTCTGAAGGATCCTAGACTCAAAATTTCAAGCTTATAAGACCATTTTTAAAGGAAATCGCAAAAGAAACGAATTAACGAAATCCTAAGTCTATTTTCAAAATGATTTGTTTCGATGGATCCTACACTCTAAAAGTCCAGTTTTTATAACTATTATTTAAGGAGATCGAAAAAGTACCAATATACACTTTTTTACCCATTTTGAATCAAAATTTTCTAAAAAGTACTTTTTTCTTTTGTATCCCTTTTTTACCCCTCAGAAACGAAATTTTTAAAAAACACTCTTTTAAAAATGTGTTTTTTTGGCTAAAACCCAGTTGGAAAAATAAAATCACACCTGACATACTGCTGACTTTCCCTTTATGAAATCGCTGACATCTTCATACAATTTTTCAAAATGTCATCAATGACATGTCAGCAGTTGGTCAGCAGTGTCCACCAGTATCGTTGGCCTTGAACAATTCGTTTAAACAACCGCTGACCAACTGCTGACATGTCATTGATGACATTTTGAAAAATTGTATGAAGATGTCAGCAATTTTATAAAGGGAGAGTCAGCAGTATGTCAGGTGTGATTTTTTTTGCCGACTGGGAAGACCTAAATAATGGAAATCGAAATATGTATGTAGTACAAAAGTACAATTTTTTTTGACATCTTGATATCAGAAATTCCTAAAAGTATTTTTTCTGAATGTATTGTTTCGATGGGTCTTATATTCCAAAAATGGAGTTTTTGTAACTATTACACCAGGAGATCGATAACGTACTTTTTCATTTTGTTTTTTCACTGGACGACCCTACATTCCAAATTTCAAGTTTCTAGAACCATTACATTAGGAGCTAGAAAAGGTACCAAAGTAAAATTTTTTGCATTTTTTTGGTACCTTATTAGAATCAAAGTTTTAAAAAATATTTATTACTGTTTTTTGCTGAAGGATAATAAGCTCAAAGTTTTAAGTTTGGTTTGGAATCAAAATTTTCAAAAACTTTTTTTTTCAGAAATTTTCTGGACTCAAAATTTGAAATCAAAAAAGTACCAAAGTACAATTTTTTGCCCTTTCTAACTATCTTAATATTAGAAATTCCGACAGTAATTTTTCAGAATGTTGTGTTCCGATGGATCCTACATTTCAAAAATGCAGTTTTTGTAACCATTTTATCAGGAGTTGAGAAAAGTACTAATGTAACCTATTTTGGCCCCTTTAAATTGAAATTTTTTAAAAAGTACTTTAGTCAGAATGTTTTTTTACAGGACGATCCTACATTTCAAATTTCTAGAACCATTATCTTAGGATAAGGAAAAAAGTACCAAAGTAAAATTGTTTGCCTTTTCCAGGTACCTCTTTTCATTTTGGTTTTTACCCTTATAATCGAAATTTGAAAATATTTTGTTTTTCTGAAGGATAATATAATAGAATTTCAAGTTTATAAGACCCTTAATTTAAGAAACCGAAAAAGTACCAAAGTACAATTATTTTACCCCATTTTGCTCTCTTGGTATTAGAAATTCCAACAGTCATCTTTCGGATAGTTTAGTTTTGATGGATACTACACTCCAAAAACCAGATTTCATAACCATTTTATTAGGAGATCGCTAATGTGCTAATGTACATTTTTTAACGCTCTTTGAATCGAAATTATCTAAAAAGTACTTTTGTCAGAATGTTTTTTTTCTGGTCCTAAAATTCAAATTTCATGTTTCCGGGATCATTATTTCAGAAGCTAGAAAATATACCCAAGTACAAATATTTACTCTTTCACCTTACTAAAATTGGAATGCTATAAAGGTACCGGAATTCCTAAAACGTTATTTTTTCTGAGAAGAGTTTTACATTTTAAATTTACTTGACCTTAATTTCAAGAGAAAAAAAAATACTTAAATACACTATTTTATCCGTTTTTGCCACCTTAGAATAATAATTTCCAGAAAGTACATTTCAAGTTTTTAGGACCATTATTTCAGGAAATATAAAAAGTACCAAAAATATATTTAACCTAATTAAATTAACTTAAAGGTACCTTTTTTACCCTTATTTTAGGAAATATTAAAAGTATCAAAAGTATAATGAAGTATTAAAGTACACTTCTTGCACTTTTAGAATCAAAATTTTCTAATCCGTACTTCTGTCAGAATGTTTTTTTACTGGTCGATCCTACAATATGAAATTTCGAGAACCATTGTTGCAGGAGAAAGTAAAAAGTACTAAAGTCAATTTTTAATTTTTTTTGGGGTTGGAATCGCAATTTTTAAAAACCAAGCCTAATTGGGTATATTTTCCGCGAAATCCAAATTTCAGGTCTCTGGCTTTAGTGGTTTATTTCAAAGATGAATAAGTTTGACAGACATCAACATTTTCCAGGAGATACATTTTCGTTCATAAATTTTTATCCGCTGAACCGATATCGCTCAAATCCAAAACCAAACTAATCGAAGCATCGACAAGTAAAAGTAAGTTACAATCATCTATGTGTAATATTTTAAGCGTGATTCATATTTCAACAGACAGACGGACGAATATCGCTAGATCGTTTTAATATCGATCGAGGATTGGAAATATATACAAATTACGGGCTCATAGACCAGTATTTCGATAAGTTAAAAACGGAATGAAAATCTATAAAGTATTAACGTGACTGACTGATGACTAACTGACAAACTAATCACACATCACCCCACAGCCCAAACCAAAAAGGTTCACCTCCCGGAATATAGATCCACTAATGCTGGGTTGTTGTAAATGTTGATTATAAGAGAGTGAAATGGGTAAGAAAGTTCACTTTTCGTACTTTTTTTTATTTCCTGAAATAATGAACAAAGAAACATGAAATTTGGAATGTAGAATTTTTCAGTGAAAAAAAACATTCTGGAGAAGAATTACGTAAAAAAAGTGTACTTTTGGTACTTTTTTTTATTTCCTGAAATAATGGACAAAGAAACATGAAATTTGGAATGTAGAATTTTTTAGTGAACAAAAAGCATTCAGGAAAAAGTACTTTTTAAAATTCGAAGTGGGATACTTCTTTTGGTACTTTTTATATTTTTAAAATAATGGTCGTATAAACTTGATATTTCAAATGTAGGACCCTTCATTTAAAAAACATTCTGAAAAAATCACTTTTTGAAATTTCATGTCTATTGCTCGTAAAAGGAGTAAAAAATTGTACGTTTGTTACTTTTTATATATCCAAAAATTATTATCCTACACACTTAAAATTTGCAATGTAGGATCCTTCGACGAAAAAACATTTTGGAAAAAGTACTTTTTGAAAATGTTGTTTCTTAGGAGGTAAAAGGAGTAAAAAAGTATACTTTTGGTATTTGTTAAATTTTCTGATGAGCTAATGGTCCAAGAAACATAAAATTTTGAATTTAAGATCGTCCAGCAAAAAAACAACGTTCGGTGAAAAACAATCTGGAAAAATATTTTTGAAAATTCCTTTTCTTAAGGGGGATAAGGGTTAAAAATGTACCTTAGCAGGGTTAAAAAGTGCCTCAAGTACTTTTAATATAACCTGAAATAATGATCATTGAAATATGGAATATACAATTCTTCGGTAAAAAAAACATTCTGGAAAAGTACTTTTTGAAAATTCCGTTTCTAAGGAGTTAAAAAAGTGAACTTTTGGTACTTTTTATATTTTCTGATGAACTAATGGTCCAAAAACATAAAATTTTGAATTTAAGATCGTCCAGCAAATAAAACGTTTTAGGAAAGTTTAAGTTTAAGGAGATAAAAAAAAGACCAAAATGGTGATGGAACTGGGAACGAAATGGAATATAAAGGGGACTAAAATGGAATGCAACAGGAAACGATATGGAGTGGTACTTTTTACTCAAATTTTTCGCAATCAAGTTTTATTTATTTTTTTTTTTTCAAAATATTTCCAACAGAATATCGTGGGTAATCTCGTCAAAAGGGGCTCGAAAATTGCCAATATAATTTTTCGTCGGAACCAACATGATTGAATGCCAGCGAAGTTATTTAAATTTTATTGTTTAAATTATTTTATGAAATATTATATTTTGAAATGACTAACACGTTTACAAATTAATAAAATAAAGACTCCCTGTAAACACTTTAGAAATCGGGACTTCAAATCTAATCTTTTTGCTATCCGGTTTTTAATATTATCGATAACGAAGTTAAGGTGGACGTGCTAGTTTATATAGTTTATATTTGAGCTTACAAGGGAAGTCTCCCTGGTGTCACCCTCCGATCTTCATGAAATTTGGATATGTTGTTAAGAACAAAAATTAACTCGACACGTATTTTCTTTTAGCGGCCCAAACTCATTTTTAGGGGGGGTCGATTTGTATGGGGGTCGATTTGTATGGGGGGAAATTGACCTTTTTCAGTTTTTTACGATTTACGCCTATTTAAACAAAATTAATATATGCATGTGTAGTTCTGATTAAAGGTATTAAAAATACCTATCTCGTGGTGCTAACAACGGGCCAAAGAAGTTAATATTTTTCGACTTATTAACAAAAATGTCCTAACATTTTGGTATTTTACTCAATATGACGAAAAGTTGTGCATGTTTGGACACGTTCTTAGCACACGTAGATAGGTTTTCCAAAGACCTTTCATTTGGTATGTAACATGACTAGGTTTATTTGTAAAATTTAGGCGATAAACGAAAAAAACTGTCTTCCCCCCTCCTTTTTACCCCCAAAATATGAATTTGGGCCGCTAAAAAAAATACGTGTCCCTTTATTTTTCTACTCTACAAAATAAAACCATAAAGATCCGCGGGTGACACTAGGGAGACTTCCCTTGTAAGTTTAATGAAATAAAATGCAAACTTGAGCAATTTTGGCAAAAAAAAAATATGAGAAAAATTTTTTGTGAAAGCAAAATGTTATTCTTGGTCGGAATTTATTACAAATTGGTTCCATTCGCATGTGTCCCCCCAGTAGACGCGTTAAATCGTTTTACATTATAAGGTTATGTTGAATGCACCAAAATTCTTGAGATGTCCTTACTTTTTCGTTCGTAGTTTTTGAACCGCTGAACCGATATCGCAGAACTGCAATACCAATCCTCTCGAAACATCGACACGTAAATCTTTTATAGATACAGTCTCTTCTGTGTCACATTTTGGCCGTTATAGCCATTACAACAAACAGACATCGCTAGATCGTTTTAAAATCGATTTAGGATTACGAATATATGTATGAACTTTATAGGATCTCAGACAGATATTTCGCTGAGTTACAAACGGAAAGACGAACTCAAATATATATCTACCGCTAACAACATTACGTGGAGAGTATCAAAAAGAACTTTTGAAAAATTGTTTACAACTTACCTCTGCTTGTGTTAAAGTCATTGACAAATACGCCAATATGGCAACACTTAAAAAACTTGATAAAGACGACATTTTGACAACTTTATTTTTAGAATTGACAACTTTATTTTTAGAATTCAAATATTTAACTATTTCAGTAAAACTTTAACTTTAAAATGAAAATTCTATATTTAAAAACTCGCTTTTATAGCACAAAATTTAAAAACATAATCCAAAAAGTTAATACAATTTTTTAATTATTTTAAAATTTTCTATAATTTCCCATAATTTCTCTACACTCTAAAAAACGCATGTAAACTTACTATTATAAATTGGGTAAATTTTTGTTGAATAGCACTCATTATGTGTTAATATAAACACTAAATGCGTAAAATAATTTCAAACAAACTAAACACAGCAAATCATTAATATTATCCGTTAATTCAAATATTTTACACACAAATGCGTAAACAAAATTGTCAAACAACTACAAAAAGAAAATAAACACAATACGATTTATATCTTCAATCAATTCAACAAGTACTATAGCCTAGCTGAAGTGTGCCAGCTTTGCATGCTGTGGGTCCTTGGTTCGTCTCCGCTGGCAATCAACTTTTTTTTTTTTTCAATTTTTTTTTTTTTAATTATTACTTTTTTAAACATTGTATTAATATTATTATAGTTAAATAATTAAAAAAGTTATATAAAAACACATATAGACGTTTTTATACATATTTTACTTTTCTTTAGCTTTTATTAAAATTATTTTGGTTTCATTCTATATACATACACACTTGTTAAATAACTAAAACGCCAGGTAAAAGTATAAGCTTCCGTAGCATAGTGGTTAAGAAGTGTACTTTCAAATCGGAAGGTGTCGAGTTCGATGCTTGCTGGCGCCGAATGTTTTTTTTTTTTTTTTTGTTTTTTGTTATATTTATTCACCTCTTTTTTATTTAAATTAACCACTAATGGTCAATTTATTCAATTTACACATTCAGAGTAAAATTACCCATTTTATAGTAGGAGTCCAGTTTCCTACTATAAATTGGGTAAATTTCAACAAATTTTGATTAGAGTGTAGTCATAATCATCATTATGGCCGTATCTTTACCATCTTTAGTCTTTGTTTTTGTCAAAAAATTCTATACTCATCATTATTGTTTGAAATGATTTTGTTTTTTTTGGTTCCAATTCACTAAATCTTTGAATGATTTTTGATTATTTTTGTGATTTACTGCTTCACTGGCGTTTATTTAAAAAAAAAAAAAAAAAACTGTTCTCAGTTTTTTGCAATATTTTTTTTTCTGTTCCCATTGCCTAAACGTTTTTTAATATACTTGTATCCTTATGATGATGATGTTGTGGTCGTAGATTTTTGTTTTATCATCTCATCATCATCTTTTTTCAATATTTGTTGTTTTTAATATTAATTTTATGGTTTTAATATATTTTTTGTTAGTTTCTTATTATAGTTTTTGGTAAATTCATTTTATCATTCAGTTAAGTGTTGCCTACTTGAAAGCCATGAAGTTGAAATATAAAATTTTAATTACATTTTGTGTGGTTTTATTACTTTGTAATCAAAACTGTTTGGCTTGGGTAAGTTTTCTTCTAATATAAGTTTTCTATATTTTTTTTTTTTTTTGCTTTTCTATTCCTTTCATATTTTGTGGATATTCTTAGGAGAATAGTTGTTGTTTTTACCCTTTATCATAGAACAGATATGTAGCATTATTTTTAAAATGTCCTTCTACAGAAAAACATATAGCGAACACTTTTCGGTAGAACGGCAATCAGTCAGGTCTTAACATTCGCGAATCAAGAGGGGTTGTAGAATGGGTTTTGTACCCCACCCCACAAACCATTAAAAAAGGAAGAAACAGGAAGAAAAGAAAACGGGATAGGTCTTAGGCTAAGAATAGGTCTATGTGTACTGATACTTTTCGACAGCATACATAGTTTCTGCATATAAAAAACGCATTAGAATTATGAACATTTTCTAGCTTAATTTGATAAATTTTCCTATCATTAATTATCTAAGGGAAAAGTATTATCTCATATATTTCTTATAGCAAAATGTGTAAGAATTCCAGACTTCATCTTTAGAAAATATTTTGATACTTTTTTGGCATTTTTTATAGAAATTGCTCTCAAATATTAGGAATTATTTTGTAGACAAAAAATTTTTAAGGGTTTAGATTGGTTTAGACCTATGGTTCCCAACCATTTTTTGGCCATGCCCCACTTTTAAGTTAAAAAAAACATAATGTCCCACCTACACTCAAGAAAAATGTTTAAATTTTTCAAATTTGTTTTAAAATTCAAAATTTACTTGTAGTTACATAAGTAACTTTTTGTTAAAATCATCTTTTAAACAAAGTTTTAAGCAAAACTTTTCAACAACCAACTAAATAATTTAACTAAAATAATAATTTTTTTAGGTTTTAAACAAAAAAAACTTAAAAATTTGCTCGTTGCCCCCCTGAAGCATTCAAATTGCCCCCCAGTGGGGCGAGAATCAAAGGTTGGGAACCATTGGTTTAGACAAAGCCCCCATACAAAAGTCCGCTTTAGTTTTGGCTCAAACGACTGTAATAACCGTATTCTAATAGATATCCTTTCAAAATTTGGCAGGTTTTGTATGCAATAATAACCATTTCGAATTTTAAAGGATTTGGACAAGTTCTTCTTGTAGCCCCCATACAAATCACCTTCCCGATATTCACATAAATCTCTCAAATTTCATGAAAACAAAAAATATTTTATTAAAATTTAGTTTGTGTGTGTTCAACGCGTACTTGAAAAACCTTATCAAATCAAATTATAATCGGACCCTTTTTGGTATTAGGCCCCATACGAAAATTTCGCCCGATATTCAGTTAAAGTGGTTTATTGGCCTTTTTCACTTAAATTTGGTTTGACAAGATTTGACAAAAGATAGCTCCAAACGGTCCATGCTTGAAAGTGGGTTCCATTTTCTGGGAAACACAGGTGTATTATATTGTCGGTCTTAACCGACTATATTTTTCTTACTTGTTTTTCTTTAAAAACAATGTTTCTTAGAATCGGATAACTTTTCCTTAACAAACACTTTTCAGAATCTGAGAATTTTTCCTTGGGAAATATATTTTAGAATCTTAGAATTTTTGTTTTGAAAAAGCTTATCAAAATCTATTATTTTTTATATACGAAAAATGTGTTAGAACGTTTTCATTAAATTATTTTATTATTATCCTTGACTCAAAGCATTCTTGGAAAAATAATACAGAGGAAAGGATGAAAATGTCGTTGTGTGCTTTTTACACTGGCAAAAGAACTTTCGAAGGAAGGTGGGGCCTTAACCCGTATATTATCCACAGGATGTATGGTGCGATAAACAGACCTATGGTGCCCTTGTGTGGTGGAGATCGTTGGATAAGAAATCATATCTCCGCAACCTACAAAAGGTACAACGAAAGGTATCACTGGTGCTATTAGATCGGCGCCCCAGGCCTGCCTGGAAGTGATACTAAACCTTCAGACCGTGGATCAGGGATGTTAAATGGGGTTTTCAATTTTGTACCAACTTTCAAAAAAAAAATAAAAATTGTACTGTTTGGACCCTCACGGTACCATATTTTTTTTTTTAATAAAATCTTTAATAAAACAAATGAGGGTGTTAATTACGTTGTACTGAATCATGTATCATGTCTAGCATTAGTAACCTTGTAAGCATTTTTTTTGTTAAGTAAAGAAAAAAATCTGACGTCTTTTACCGATATTTCGATGAGTTATAAAGAAAGAAATTATACATTTTAAAATTGTACCAAATGAGTCGCGGTAGTACCACGGTACTTTTTAAGGTTAAAATGTACCAAAAAAAGTACAATTGTACCAACTTTAACATCCCTGCCGTGGAATAATACGTCAAGAACACATCAGCAAAATCGGCTCTCAGGTTAAAAGAGTCACAAATGGTTAAGCAACGCTCTTTAGGGACACTCGACCATATAAAGTACAGTAGGCGGGACGGAACTGGAAGAGAAAACCGACTATATCTCACTACACACGAAATTTTACAGGACATTCGAAATTCAAATACCAACTAGGGAAGATTCTGTGATAACAGAGAAAACGATCTCAATCTTTAGGACGGATCGAGAATGGAGATGGGTATGGGATTATACTTTGAATGCTTCGAAATCAAGGCCTCATTGAGACTTCCGGACAAGTGTAGTATTTTCCAGGCTGAGGTAGTTGCAATTGATAAAGCCACGCTGATGATTATGAAAAGGGACCTTTGTCATTGCGCCATTAACATTTTCGTGTATAGTCTTGAGGCCTTTGAATCAAACACTGTAAAATCGGGAATCATAAGGAATTGTATACAATCCTTTCGTCGAATCAGTCAGCCCACAGTAAAGCTAATTTGGGTCCCTGAACATAGTGGGGTCGCTGGGAGGAATTATATGATTAATTGCTCTGCGTCGGTGGGGAACGTGTGCAACCTGACATCTCGGCTTCTATAGTGGAATTGATGAACGAAATTGACAGGATATCAGAAAATAGAATAAAGGATAAGTGGATATCACTGACTACGTGTAGAATATCGCGAACCATTACGCCCCTGCCAAATCCTAAAAGGACAAAAAGTATTCTTACTTTTGGCAAGCGGACGGTTAGCCTATCAGTCCGTGCGTTTAGGAATTTCTGATAGGGTTAGGTTAGGTTGTAAGTGGCTGCTGACGTTTTACGTCAACACACGTAGACTCTGAGGTCCATTGTGATACGACGGGACCGTAATAGGTTTCCCTACTAGTCCCTGTTGTTAAACCAGTTTGAGCTTCTTACGAAACTCCGGCAAAAGTCATTCTACGGCACATTTAACCGCTCTGCGTGCTTCCCTATAAGACAGTGTCCGGTAATTATAGCAACCACCGTCGAAATCTCTCCTCTTGGAAGCGATATCAGCTCACTTGTGCGCCCAGATTAAGAGAAGGCCAAATCAGTCGTGTTGTCTCACAGGTCCATCCATTTGCCCATATTTGATTAGTCTCCCTCGCGTAACAAAGCCGTAGCTTTTTTGATAGGGACTAATGCGGAAGTTGTGGGAAAGTGGAGGAGGAAACAGCGAAGCACTTATTAAGCATTTAAGGCAAACTTTTTCAATTACCTAGATTACCTTATTGGTGTCTCATGGATGTCTCTTCCAGAATATCTTAGGGAGTCGGGTTGGTTTAAGAAGTAGAACTTTTGACAGAGGGGGAGTAGGGAAAGAACAATTAAGTGAATCACAATGGGCTTAGTTGCCAACCATACACCATAATGAATTCCATAATGACTTCCACAGATACCTATTCTTTAGCCGTCGTAAGGTATGGAGTGGTCCTCGGGCACACAATAATTTGGGCCCCCGAAAAAAAAGTCGCATTACAAGAAGTTAATTGATACAAACTAAATTCATGTTATTAAATGTGTTATGATACTTGCTAGTTTTTGTATTTTTTATATTTTGGAGAACAGTACAAATATATTTTCATAGGTAAACTGACCAAGTGTAAAGAGTATGACAATATCATAAAAAAAACTTAAACGTTAAAAAATATATGGAGTTATCGATAATTTTGCAGTGACTGTCAAAAAAAATATAAAAATTTTCAACTTAAAATTGACATTTCCAGAACAAAATGTTAACAGTGTTGCAATTTTATTAGTTTTTGCTCGAATGAAGCGGTTTTACATTTGTTTTGGGCGTTTTTTAGTTATATTAGGCGAGTTATTTTGAAAATAAAAGTTGGCAATATTGTTTTTTTTTTTTGTTTTTATTTTATTGTATTTCTTGTTCTTTCTCGCATTTGTTGTTTCATTCGATCAATCCTAAAAAATCCAATACAGAAACTACTAAGTATCATGTCACCTTAACCGTTTTAGAACCCAAATAACATTATTTTAAGTAGGATTTTTTAAGAGGTAATTTTTCTTTTCAATGGGAAAAAGGTCTCAGAATCTGAGACTTTTTCTATTAGGTACACGGTGCATTTCTCAGAATCTTGGAATGTTTTTGAAAGAAAATGTCTTAGAATCTGAGACTCTTTTTATAGAAAAAGTTCTGAGAATCTGAGACTTTTTCTTTATATAGGAAAGTGTCTTAAAATCTGAGACTTTTTCCATTGGAATTTTTTTTTCAGAATCTAACAATAAGACTTTTTATGTAGGAAAAACGTTTTTGAGTTTAAAACGGTACTGTGTATGATGGTACCGCAATGCAATTATCAAAGTCTAATTTTTCCAATAACAAAATAATCTAGCTCTAAAATGTTCGGTAGGGAAAGAAACGCAACAAACAATCAAGAATTTTGTTAGGAAAGACCTAATTTTAGTGAATGATCTAACTTAAGTTCATGATTTAATTGTAGTAAAATATTCGAATAAACAAAAATAATTAAACGAAAACTTTTCTCAATTACATCTATTAAAATTTTAATCAAAACAACAAATTTATTCATTAGTAAAAAAAATTAACAAATTTTTTAATTGTGTCAATTAAAATTTTAATTTCAACTTGACTTTTGCTAAAAATTTAACTGACTTAATTAAAAAATTAATTTAATATTTTATCAATTAAAAAAGTTATAGTATCGATTAAAATTTTCATAAATATAATTAAAAATTAAATTTACTCAATTACTTTTCTACTAACTTTCTTTTTTAAGTGTATTCCCTACAATCGTATTAACTCCATTTACTTCCATTATCCTTATTATCCTTTTCATCTTCTTCTATTTACTTTCAGCGTGCCTTTAAAGTGATTCTAACCTCATTTCCGCATGAATTCAATGACAAACTTCTAGATGTGAAATTTCAAATACAAAATACAACTGCCACTGAGACATCGATAAATGTACAACTCAATGTATTGGAAGATATTGATGACATTTCATTAACTTATGCTTTGGGCATAGAAGGAAACCAGGCAAATAATTACACCGTTATAGTCAATCGTAAAGTGCACTTTTGTAAATTTCTTATGCAGCGCACACTTGACAATACCTTGCGAACAATTTATGAAGACATTTTAAAACGGGGCACCTTCATAAAGATATGTCCTTTGAAAAAGGGCACCTACACACTAAGGGAGTATCGTGTCGATGAAGAGTTATTGCCACAATATATACCAGAAGTTAATTTTTATGTTGATATGCAATTGGATAAGGCAAATGGTGATATGATTCTCAAGGGGCGTTTAAATGGTAAAATTGATAAATCAAAGGGTTTTAATAATTTAAAAATGTTTAGTATGGGTTAAATGGTTTATAAATGTTTAATATATTAAATTTAAATATTTTATGTATGTGTATATGATAATTGTTTTTTAAAATAAATTGTGTTGGAAAAATAAATCGGAAATATTTTAGATTTAATTATAAAATTCACGTAATTTCTAAGGTTTTTTTGCTGCAACGATGAGCTGTCATACTAAAGATAAGTATCCTTTTGTTGAGAGGGTTTTTTAAAGTAGGGAAGCAACTATTCTTCTTTATAGAAAACAGTCTCGGATTCTGAGAAATTTTTTTCTAAATGGAAAAAAGCCTCAGATTCTGAGACATTTTCCTTATCGAAAGAAATCTCAGATTCTGAGAAATTTTTTCTTATGGAAAAAAATCTCAGATTCTGAAAAATTTTTTCTTATGGAAAAAAGTCTAAGATTCTCAAACATTTTTTCTTATAGAAAAAGTCCCAGATTCTCAGAAATTTTTTCTTATAGAAAAAAGGGTTCAGATTCTGAGACATTTTTCCTTATAGAAAAAAGTCTCAGATTCCAAGACATTTTTCCTCATTGAAACAAAATCTCAGATTCCGAAAAATTTTTCCTTATAGAAAAAAGTCTCAGATTCTGAGACATTTTTCCTTGTAGAAAAACGTCTCATATGCTAAGACATTTTTCACTATAAAAAAAGTCTCAGATTCTAAGACATTTATAAAAGAAAGTCTCAGATTTTGAGACATTTTTCCTTATAGAAAAAAGTTTCAGATTTGAGACATTTTTCCTTATAGAAAAAAGTCTCAGATTCAGAGACATTTTTCCTTATAGAAAAAAGTCTCAGATTCTGAGACATTTTTCCTTATAGAAAAAAGTCTCAGATTCTGACACATTTTTCCTTATAGAAAAAAGTCTAAGATTCTGAGACATTTTTCTTTATAGAAACAAGTCTCAGATTCTGAGACAATTTTTATAGAAAAAAGTCTCAGATTCTGAGACATTTTTTATAGAAAAAAGTCTCAGATTCTGAGACATTTTTTATAGAAAAAAGTCTCAGATTCTGAGACATTTTTTATAGAAAAAAGTCTCAGATTCTGAGACATTTTTTATAGAAAAAAGTCTCAGATTCTGAGACATTTTTTATAGAAAAAAGTCTCAGATTCTGAGACATTTTTTATAGAAAAAAGTCTCAGATTCTGAGACATTTTTTATAGAAAAAAGTCTCAGATTCTGAGACATTTTTTATAGAAAAAAGTCTCAGATTCTGAGACATTTTTCCTTATAGAAAAAAGTCTCAGATTCTGAGACATTTTTCCTTATAGAAAAAAGTCTCAGATTCTGAGACATTTTTCCTTATAGAAAAAAGTCTCAGATTCTGAGACATTTTTCCTTATAGAAAAAAGTCTCAGATTCTGAGACATTTTTCCTTATAGAAAAAAGTCTCAGATTCTGAGACATTTTTCCTTATAGAAAAAAGTCTCAGATTCTGAGACATTTTTCCTTATAGAAAAAAGTCTCAGATTCTGAGACATTTTTCCTTATAGAAAAAAGTCTCAGATTCTGAGACATTTTTCCTTATAGAAAAAAGTCTCAGATTCTGAGACATTTTTCCTTATAGAAAAAAGTCTCAGATTCTGAGACATTTTTCCTTATAGAAAAAAGTCTCAGATTCTGAGACATTTTTCCTTATAGAAAAAAGTCTCAGATTCTGAGACATTTTTCCTTATAGAAAAAAGTCTCAGATTCTGAGACATTTTTCCTTATAGAAAAAAGTCTCAGATTCTGAGACATTTTTCCTTATAGAAAAAAGTCTCAGATTCTGAGACATTTTTCCTTATAGAAAAAAGTCTCAGATTCTGAGACATTTTTCCTTATAGAAAAAAGTCTCAGATTCTGAGACATTTTTCCTTATAGAAAAAAGTCTCAGATTCTGAGACATTTTTCCTTATAGAAAAAAAGTCTCAGATTCTGAGACATTTTTCCTTATAGAAAAAAAGTCTCAGATTCTGAGACATTTTTCCTTATAGAAAAAAGTCTCAGATTCTGAGACATTTTTCCTTATAGAAAAAAGTCCCAGATTCTGAGACATTTTTCCTTATAGAAAAAAGTCTCAGATTCTGAGACATTTTTCCTTATAGAAAAAAGTCTCAGATTCTGAGACGTTTTTCCTTATAGAAAAAAGTCTCAGATTCTGAGACATTTTTCCTTATAGAAAAAAGTCTCAGATTCTGAGACATTTTTCCTTATAGAAAAAAGTCTCAGATTCTGAGACATTTTTCCTTATAGAAAAAAGTCTCAGATTCTGAGACATTTTTCCTTATAGAAAAAAGTCTCAGATTCTGAGACATTTTTCCTTATAGAAAAAAGTCTCAGATTCTGAGACATTTTTCCTTATAGAAAAAAGTCTCAGATTCTGAGTCATTTTTCCTTATAGAAAAAAGTCTCAGATTCTGAGACATTTTTCCTTATAGAAAAAAGTCTCAGATTCTGAGACATTTTTCCTTATAGAAAAAAGTCTCAGATTCTGAGACATTTTTCCTTATAGAAAAAAGTCTCAGATTCTGAGACATTTTTCCTTATAGAAAAAAGTCTCAGATTCTGAGACATTTTTCCTTATAGAAAAAAGTCTCAGATTCTGAGACATTTTTCCTTATAGAAAAAAGTCTCAGATTCTGAGACATTTTTCCTTATAGAAAAAAGTCTCAGATTCTGAGACATTTTTCCTTATAGAAAAAAGTCTCAGATTCTGAGACATTTTTCCTTATAGAAAAAAGTCTCAGATTCTGAGACATTTTTCCTTATAGAAAAAAGTCTCAGATTCTGAGACATTTTTCCTTATAGAAAAAAGTCTCAGATTCTGAGACATTTTTCCTTATAGAAAAAAGTCTCAGATTCTGAGACATTTTTCCTTATAGAAAAAAAGTCTCAGATTCTGAGACATTTTTCCTTATAGAAAAAAGTCTCAGATTCTGAGACATTTTTCCTTATAGAAAAAAGTCCCAGATTCTGAAACATTTTTCCTTATAGAAAAAAGTCTCAGATTCTGAGACATTTTTCCTTATAGAAAAAAGTCTCAGATTCTGAGACGTTTTTCCTTATAGAAAAAAGTCTCAGATTCTGAGACATTTTTCCTTATAGAAAAAAGTCTCAGATTCTGAGACATTTTTCCTTATAGAAAAAAGTCTCAGATTCTGAGACATTTTTCCTTATAGAAAAAAGTCTCAGATTCTGAGACATTTTTCCTTATAGAAAAAAGTCTCAGATTCTGAGACATTTTTCCTTATAGAAAAAAGTCTCAGATTCTGAGTCATTTTTCCTTATAGAAAAAAGTCTCAGATTCTGAGACATTTTTCCTTATAGAAAAAAGTCTCAGATTCTGAGACATTTTTCCTTATAGAAAAAAGTCTCAGATTCTGAGACATTTTTCCTTATAGAAAAAAGTCTCAGATTCTGAGACATTTTTCCTTATAGAAAAAAGTCTCAGATTCTGAGACATTTTTCCTTATAGAAAAAAGTCTCAGATTCTGAGACATTTTTCCTTATAGAAAAAAGTCTCAGATTCTGAGACATTTTTCCTTATAGGAAAAAGTCTCAGATTCTGAGACATTTTTCCTTATAGGAAAAAGTCTCAGATTCTGAGACATTTTTCCTTATAGGAAAAAGTCTCAGATTCTGAGACATTTTTCCTTATAGGAAAAAGTCTCAGATTCTGAGACATTTTTCCTTATAGGAAAAAGTCTCAGATTCTGAGACATTTTTCCTTATAGAAAAAAGTCTCAGATTCTGAGACATTTTTCCTTATAGAAAAAAGTCTCAGATTCTGAGACATTTTTCCTTATAGAAAAAAGTCTCAGATTCTGAGACATTTTTCCTTATAGAAAAAAGTCTCAGATTCTGAGACATTTTTCCTTATAGAAAAAAGTCTCAGATTCTGAGACATTTTTCCTTATAGAAAAAAGTCTCAGATTCTGAGACATTTTTCCTTATAGAAAAAAGTCTCAGATTCTGAGACATTTTTCCTTATAGAAAAAAGTCTCAGATTCTGAGACATTTTTCCTTATAGAAAAAAGTCTCAGATTCTGAGACATTTTTCCTTATAGAAAAAAGTCTCAGATTCTGAGACATTTTTCCTTATAGAAAAAAGTCTCAGATTCTGAGACATTTTTCCTTATAGAAAAAAGTCTCAGATTCTGAGACATTTTTCCTTATAGAAAAAAGTCTCAGATTCTGAGACATTTTTCCTTATAGAAAAAAGTCTCAGATTCTGAGACATTTTTCCTTATAGAAAAAAGTCTCAGATTCTGAGACATTTTTCCTTATAGAAAAAAGTCTCAGATTCTGAGACATTTTTCCTTACAGAAAAAAGTCTCAGATTCTGAGACATTTTTCCTTATAGAAAAAAGTCTCAGATTCTGAGACATTTTTCCTTATAGAAAAAAGTCTCAGATTCTGAGACATTTTTCCTTATAGAAAAAAGTCTCAGATTCTGAGACATTTTTCCTTATAGAAAAAAGTCTCAGATTCTGAGACATTTTTCCTTATAGAAAAAAGTCTCAGATTCTGAGACATTTTTCCTTATAGAAAAAAGTCTCAGATTCTGAGACATTTTTCCTTATAGAAAAAAGTCTCAGATTCTGAGACATTTTTCCTTATAGAAAAAAGTCTCAGATTCTGAGACATTTTTCCTTATAGAAAAAAGTCTCAGATTCTGAGACATTTTTCCTTATAGAAAAAAGTCTCAGATTCTGAGACATTTTTCCTTATAGAAAAAAGTCTCAGATTCTGAGACATTTTTCCTTTTAGAAAAAAGTCTCAGATTCTGAGACATTTTTCCTTATAGAAAAAAGTCTCAGATTCTGAGACATTTTTCCTTATAGAAAAAAGTCTCAGATTCTGAGACATTTTTCCTTATAGAAAAAAGTCTCAGATTCTGAGACATTTTTCCTTATAGAAAAAAGTCTCAGATTCTGAGACATTTTTCCTTATAGAAAAAAGTCTCAGATTCTGAGACATTTTTCCTTATAGAAAAAAGTCTCAGATTCTGAGACATTTTTCCTTATAGAAAAAAGTCTCAGATTCTGAGACATTTTTCCTTATAGAAAAAAGTCTCAGATTCTGAGACATTTTTCCTTATAGAAAAAAGTCTCAGATTCTGAGACATTTTTCCTTATAGAAAAAAGTCTCAGATTCTGAGACATTTTTCCTTATAGAAAAAAGTCTCAGATTCTGAAACATTTTTTTTTATAGAAAAAAGTCTCAGATTCTGACAAGGGAAGTCTCCCTGGTGTCACCCTCCGATCTTCATGAAATTTGGATATGTTGTTAAGAACGAAAATTAATTGCACACGTATTTTTTTTTAGCGGCCCAAATTCATTTTTAGGGGGGGTCGATTTTTATGGGGGGAAATTGACCTTTTTCAGTTTTTTACGATTTACACCTATTTAAACAAAATTAATATAGGCATGTGTGGTATCAGATTAAAAGTATTAAAAATACCTATCTCGTGGAGCTAACAACGGGCCAAAGAAGTTAAAATCTTTAGACTTATTAGCAAAAATGTCCTAAAATTTTGGTATTTTACTCAATATGACAAAAATTTGTTCATGTTTGGACACGTTCTTAGCACACGTAGATAGGTTTTCCAAAGACCTTTCATTTGGTATGTAACATGACTAGGTTTCTTTGCATAATATAGGAGATAAACGAAAAAAACTGAAAAATGGCCTTGTCTTCCCCCCTCCTTTTTACCCCCTTAATATGAATTTGGGCCGCTAAAAAAAAATACGTGTCCCTTTATTTTTTTTGATCTACAAAATAAATCTAATTCAATAAAGATCCGCGGTGACACTAGGGAGACTTCCCTTGTGAGACATAGAAAAAAGTTTCAGATTCTGAGACATTTTTCCTTATAGAAAAAAGTCTCAGATTCTGAGACATTTTTCCTTATAGAAAAAAGTCTCAGATTCTGAGACATTTTTCCTTATAGAAAAAAGTCTCAGATTCTGAGACATTTTTCCTTATAGAAAAAAGTCTCAGATTCTGAGACATTTTTCCTTTTAGAAAAAAGTCTCAAATTCCGAGACATTTTTCCTTATAGAAAAAAGTCTCAGATTCTGAGACATTTTTCCTTATAGAAAAAAGTCTCAGATTCTGAGACATTTTTCCTTATAGAAAAAAGTCTCAGATTCTGAGACATTTTTCCTTATAGAAAAAAGTCTCAGATTCTGAGACATTTTTCCTTATAGAAAAAAGTCTCAGATTTTGAGACATTTTTCCTTATAGAAAAAAGTCTCAGATTCTGAGACATTTTTCCTCATAGAAAAAAGTCTCAGATTCTGAGACATTTTTCCTTATAGAAAAATATCTCAGATTCTGAGACAAAGTCTCAGATTCTGAGAAATTTTGCTTAGCAAATCTGTTTGGGAATTTCAAAAATAAATGTCATCCTTATAGCTGGAGATTTGTAAACGAGTTAAAGTTGATTTTTTCGCAAAATTTTAAAGCGAAAAAAATAATGTTAATATGCAAAACAGCTACTTCACGAGGTATTGTATGCTACTTCTTTTTTTTTTTAATATTATATTTTTTTCTGTCTGTCTGGCGGTATGTCCGTCCGACCCTTTGTCTGGTTTGTCTCAATGGCTGGCAATGAATTGTCTTTCTTAGTTTCCGTCACGTGTTTGCTCATTTGTAAAATCGTATGTTTATTCAATGGTGACAAGTTGTCTGGTAGTTTAAAAAATTGATGATAATGATGATGACGATGATGATTATGATGATGATGAGAAGTGTGATTGTGATGACTACAAAAATAATGATGATGACGGTGTAAAGACAATAATGCTACTGCTTTTCAAAGCAATTGTATGCACTTTGTAAAAATTTGCATTACTTTAAATTCAATTCATATCTGTTTATTCAGACAAAATACATTTTTATTTTAAAATAATTTAAAAAAAAAAAATAATAAAAATTTCTATTGTTTATTCCTGTTAAGCACAGATCATTAAACTTTTCTATATACAATTTCTATTGTTAATTCAACTTACAAACAGATCATTAAACCTTCTCTTTTCTTTAATCTAATCGTTTCAGGAATATCTAATTTTATTTTAAACATAATGGGTGGCCCTAATGTTACAAAAGCCAACTTATTTAACAAAACTTTTGCATATTATTTTTTTTCTGCTGTCGTTTTCACAAAGATCGTTAAATTTATCTTTCTAATTCTTTGTTCAAATTTTGTATGTATTTTAAAAACTGACGTCAGTTTGGTAAAATTTTAAAAATCAGTATTCAATTCAGTTTATTAACTTTTTGAGCTAATACACATATTTATTTAGATTAAAGACATAAAATAAAAGTCATAAAAAACTTTTTTCTTGTTCTTAAAAACCAAAATTAAAAAAATGTACGTATGCAGAAAAAATTTCAGATTCTGAGACATTTTTCCAATAGAAAAAGTCTTAGATTCTGAGACAAATTTCCTTACATAAAAAAGTCTCAGATTCTAAGACATCTTTTCTTTCAGAAAAAAATTCTCAAATTCTGATTTTTTCAATAGTAAAAGTCTCAGATTCTGAGACATTTTTCCTATAGAAAAAGTTTCAGATTCTGAGAAATTTTTTCTTTAGAAAAAGCCTCAGATTCTGAAACATTTTTTCTACAGAAAATGTCTACAATTTTTCCCTAAAGAAAAAGTCTCAAATTCTAAAATATTTTTCCTTATAGAAAAAAGTTTCAGATTTTAAGACATTTTTCCTTAAAAAAAATCTCAGATTCAGAGAGATATTTCCTTAAAGAAAAAAGTCTCAGATTCTGGGACATGTTCCTAACAGAAAAAAGTCTCAGATTCTGAGACATATTTCCTTACAGAAAAAATCTCAGATTCTGAGACAAATTTCCTTACATAAAAAAGTCTCAGATTCTAAGACATCTTTTCTTGCAGAAAAAAATTCTCAAATTCTGAGCTATATATCCTTACAAAAAAAAGTCTCAGATTCTGAGACATATTTCCTTACAAAAAATTCTTACATTCTGAGACATATTTCCTCACAAAAAAAATCTTAGATTCTGAGATATTTTTCCTTGCAGAAAAAAGTCTCAGATTCTGAGACATTTTTCCTAAAAAAAATTCACAAATACTGAGACAATTATCCTGTGGAAAAAGTCTCAGATACTGAGACATTTTTCTACATAGAAAAAGTCTCAGATTCTGAGACATTTTTCTTCATAGAAAAAGTCTCAGATTCTGAGACATTTTTGCTTATAGAAAAAAGTCTCCGATTCAGAGAAGTTTTTCCTATAGAAAAAGTCTCAGATTCGGTGACATTTTTTCTTATAGAAAAAAGTCCCAGATTCTGAGACATTTTTTCTTATAGAAAAACATCTTAGATTAGAAATTGAAGATTTGATAGAGAAATTTTTTCGTTTAGAAAAATATCTTATGCTTCGTACTCTTAAATTCTTAGACATTTTTGCTTTTGAAAAAGTCTCATTTTTTGAATAGAAAAACTGTCAGATTCAGAGACATTTTTTCTTTAGAAAAAACCTTAAATTCCTATAGAAAAAGTATCAGATTCTGAAGAAAAATGTATCAGAATTTAGGACTTCTTCTAAGATGTAAAATGTATCAGAATCTCAGATTTTTTTCTATACAAAATTGCATCAGAATGTGAGACTTTTTCGTTACAAAAAATATCTCAGAATGTGAGACTTGTTCTATACACTCAAAAAAAAAAGTTTGTAGAATGACATAAAATCCCCGTGATTTTACGGGGCAGGTTTTGTAAAATATGTACTAGCAAGAATCCCCGTAATGTTATGGGGATAATTTGTAAATTGATTTAACAAAAAAAATGTGTAAATTTACATTTTTTTTTGTAAAAATATTAACTTTGACGTGAACATTTTTTTTGGAAATTTACAAAAAATTTGGTAAATTTACAAAACAAAATTGTAAACTTACAGAAAAAGGTTGTTATTTTACAAAGAAAATGTAGAAAATAAAAAAATAATAATTGTAGATTTACAAATTATTTGGTTAAACTACTGTTTTTACCGCAAACAAATATTGAAAAACACGTATATTTACAATAAAAATTCTAAATTTGCAAAACAAACTGTAAACTTACAAAAAAAAATTGTAAATTTACAAAATAAAGTAGAAAATCAAAAAACAAAATGGTAAATTTAAAAATTGTTTAGTTAAACTACTGTTTTTTATAGCAAAAAACTTGTATAAATACAATAAAAAGTGGAAAATTTACAATTTTTATTGTAAATATACCATTTGTCCTTATTTTTTTTTGCGTAAAAACAGTAGTTTAACCAAATAATTTACAATATTGATTTTGTATTTTCTACTTCATTTTTGTAAAATAACAACTTTTTTCTGTAAGTATACAATTTGGTTTTTTAAATTTTCATATTTGTTTTGTTTATTTACAAAATAATTTGTTTATTTACATATTTGTTTTGTAAATTTAAAGGTTTTTTTCCATTGGAGCATCTTATTTTTCCTTCTTCGGCAGCTGGAGTAAAACTTGTAGCTGGAGTAGAACAACCTGAAATGATTTTTTTTTCACTTGAGCACTTTTAACAAACTTTTTAAAGTATAACACTGCACTTTTTTATTTTTTTCGATATTTCGTTTTTCTTAAGTAGAACATATGAGAATTGCGAAGAAAAAATTGAACAAAAAATAACAATTTTTTTTTTTGGATTTTTAATTATTTTCACAAGTACTTTAAAAAATCAGAAAAAAAATTTTGGATATTGAAGATTGGATGTTTAAGTACCTGTTAAAATAAGAAAAACTTAATTTTTCATAATTGGTAGCTTTTTATTGACATTTTAGGTGCCAAATTAAAAAAAAAAATTACCAAAAAATTATTGAAAAATTTACCAAAAAAATGGTAAAAATACAAAAAAAGAAAATAGAACAATTATATAGTAGAAACAAATAAAAATTGTGATATTTTACTAAACGCAAATTACCAAAAAAATGGTGTAAAAATTAAGTTTTTGCTAAAGCTTACAATTACATAGATGAAAAATGTTTGTGTCCGGAACTTAAAAAATTCCAAAAATTTTTTTCATGAAATTTTTTATTTATAAAAAATGATTTTTAACTAAATGTTTTACTCCAAAACGAAAAAAAATCTGAACATAGAAAATTTTTGCGTGTCCTATTGTTGTATAATTACATTTTTTTTTATAAAACAACATTAATTCTAGTATTAAATAAGTTCTGTAAAATTACATTGGAATTTTATACTTTTCAATACATACATATTTTTCGTTTAATTACATTTTTTTGTGTTAAAAAACTGAAAGCCTTGAAAACGATTTAAAAAATCTTAAAAAAAAAATTTTTGTAATAAAACATTTTTTTGGTAGAAAGACTAAATAACATCAAGTAAAATTTTGTTGTACAATTACAGTTTTCTTGTGTAAAAAAACTAAACACCTTGTAATATTTTTTTAATTTGTAAAATAATTCACATTTTTGTAAATTTACCTAAAAAATTGGTAAAATAAATTTACCAGCACATAATAGTAAAATTACAAAGCAAACTGTAGTTTTCGTTTTATTAAATATACAACAATTTTTGTAAAAGGACAAAAATATTAGTAAAATAGAATTATAAGACCTTTTACTTGTAATTTTACAAACTTTGTTTTTTGAGTGTAGGTAAAATGTTCCATAGAAAAAATTTCTTCGAATCTGTGACCTTTTCTTTAGGAAAATTTCTCAGAATCTGTAAAATCTGGAAAAAGTCTCAGAATCTTGAAAAGTTTCAGATAATATTGCTATGTTTTTCCTGGATTTTAAAGAGTTTTCCAGATTTTAAAATTTTAACTCTATATACTGCTATTCTTAAAATACACATTCGTTGTTGCAAGTATAAGGACATGTCATTAAGACTTACCTATGAACCTTAAGACATTTCCTCAAGGCACCACTGTGTAAATTCCTATTTAACAAATTTTCCAACTAAGTAGCTTAATAATAAAACTTACCTGAAAAGCAAAAAGAAAAATAATTATAAATATTATGTCGATTGAAAGTTATGCTTAAACAAGTAAATATATTATAATAGGTCAAGAAAGGTCAGCTTGTATGAAAATGTATCACCACCCAGTTGGCAACGTCCATGAGCCATCCATGGTGACCGCTCCCTGACATGTCAGGGTCACACCTGACATCCCCAAGACATTTTTTTATACCGAGTTACAGACGGTTTCATATAAAATTCAAAAATACCCTTCAATCATAATCAGGAGTTGTCAGGGGGGTGCTGACATTCCCATGACATTTCCCCTAACAAGGGAAATCTCCCTAGTATCACCCACGGATCTTTATGGAATTGGTTTTATTTTGTAGAGCAGAAAAAAATTCATATTTAGGGGGTAAAAAGGAGGGGGGAAGACAATGCCATTTTTCAGTTTTTTTCGTTTATCTCCTATATTATGCAAAGAAACCTAGTCATGTTACATACCAAATGAAAGGTCTTTGGAAAACCTATCTACGTGTGCTAATAACGTGTCCAAACATGCACAACTTTTCGTCATATTGAGTAAAATACCAAAATTTTAGGACATTTTTGTTAATAAGTCGAAAAATATTAAGTTCTTTGGTCCGTTATTAGCACCACGAGATAAGTATTTTTCAATGTTGGCAATCGATACCTTTTCAATACCGTTATCCGTTTCAAAACCCTTTAAATTGAATACCGGTACCAATACCAATACCGAAACTCAGTTTTGGTATTGGATACCGGTATCCAAAAACCTTTTCCTTCGGTATCGGTACATACCGGTATTGAAACGATTTTTCTTAAAAACCATATTTTTTTACAAAAAAAAAATTACTAGTAAGTTTGTAAATTTTTTGGTTTTTGTAAATGAAAAATCGTATTTCAAATGCCTCACCGAAGTCACATAAAAATCAAAAAAATCTTTTGGCACCCACATCGTGAATTAAATAAAAATTTAAAATAAGCCACTTGAATCGCAATGCGAGAGCAAAAGGAAATTATTGATTTTCACGAAATTTTTATGGATTCATTTTGACTCCCAATAGAAACTTTCTGAACCCCTTTTGTATCGTATAGTTTTTTGGGGATTTTTATTTAATCCCTGATGTGGGTGGCCAAGGATTTTTTTTTATATATACAGGGGGTTTTCCACCATAGCATAATTTTTGGAAATGGCTTAACTCGTAGAAATCGTCCATAAAAGTCCTATAACTCGCGAAAAAAATTGTTTGCAGCCAAAATTGTTTTCAGCCAAATCGGTCCAGTGGTTCAAAAGTTATTAAGAAAACCGTGAATTTCTGAACCGTGAATTTCAGATTCACTTGTTGAAAAACCCGTTAAACCAGCTTTAAAAAAATTCACGAAAATATTTCACAAAGTATTCCTGTCACTCACAAAAATTTTTATACTAAAATAAAAAAAAACTTTCACTCGAAAAAAAATTTACACTCAAAACAAAAAAATTTGTCAAATTTTTTTTTTTTCAAAAATGACTAAAAAAGTTTTTTACTCAAAATAAAATATTTCTAATCAAAATTGTTAATTTGATTCACGTTAGAAAATTAACTATCACTTTAGAAGGGCATTGTGGAGGGTATTGATGGACTCATCCAAGTCGAATTTAACTTTTCTACTTGTTTTTAAAATTTTTTTTAAAGTTTTTTACGTTTTTTTATACTTTTAGCATTTTTTCGATAATACCGGTACGTACCGGTATTGACGTTTCGGTATCGGTAATACCGTAACCGATTCAACTCAAATACCGTAACCGATACCGATACCGAAATAAATAAAAAAACGATACCAATACCGATATCGATACCGTTATTCGTTTCGATTGCCAACCTTGGTATTTTTAATACAAAAAAATTTTGGAATTGAAAAAATAATGGAGGTCGGTCATACATTTGAGTCCCCTAGGTACTTTAGGGAGAGTTAGAGCGAGAGGAATTTTTTTTTTTTAATTTTTTTGTATGGAGTGGAAAATTAATGGCGGTCGGTCTCACATTGCACCCCTCAAGGGGCGTTTCTTGCGCATCTGTGGGGCTTTTTGTGAATTTTTACCCCTTTATGCACAACTTTGACCCCGATAAAGGGACATATGCCCCCATTCCACATGCCCCATTTTTTGGCTGATGCTTTTTTTTGTCGAACCTAACAAACTTAGAGGGTGTATTGGATCAAAATCGCGTTTTTGTGAGTTACAAAGTTACAAATTTTTTTTTTTTGAAAGATACAATAGGTACAAAGTTACTAGGATGCGAAAAAAACCCCTATTAAGCCAAAATGTAAAATCTTAACCACCTCTAACTCAGAAAGCGATTGACCGATCTCGATGACAAATTGTGTCTAAACTACTATTAAATAGGACTAAACTTAATGCAAATTTCATTCCGATCGGAAGACATCGGTTTCAAAAGTTGTGTCACGTGAGATAAAAAGTTCCATTAATTTAATTGGTTTCCCTAAGTAGATTTATTTTTTAAGTTTTACAAAAATAACTATTTAATCTTAATTGATATTATGAAAACCGCATCCCAGCAAATTTTTTTTAATTAGGTATTAAATCAGCTTTAGGACTAAAAATAAAAATGGATAGGTATACCGGAATGGATAGAGGGTTATTGGGCCCAACTAACTACCAAGCCAATTATAAGGTAAACTCTTTGATAATGGCCAATGAGAGGACTTTCATGAAAGTGCATGTTTTTCCCCTGTTAGTTTTAGAACAACTTAAACGAAATATTTTTGCGAATTAAAGAACTTTCTTGAAAATGGTATAGATTCGGTAGGGCATATTTTTGCATATTTTACCGAAAATGCATATTTTTCATATTTTTGCTGAAAATGCATATTTTTGCTAAAAATTCATATTTTTGCAAAAATGCATATTTTTAGGTAATTTTTTGCATAAAATTTTTGTTTTAGCTAAGTTTTCCAATTTTTATGAACTATTTGAAACATCTGGCCGAAATTAAATTTTTTGCTGAGAAGCTAACTAAATAAAAAAATGTTTAAAACAAAAAAAAAAACAAAAACAAGTCTGAAATCTCTGCAGAATTTTCTTCTTAAAAGTAAAACGAGCTATTTTTTAAAAAAAATATATATTTTTTAGTGTATATTTTTATAGTTTTTAGTGGATATTTTACGAGTTTAAGTGCATATTTTAGACGCTTAAAACATAGTTTTTTAGAGCATGAAGTTTCTGTCCCTGGTTATGACCAAGGAAAGGTCCTTTAATCAAATGCATGTTTTCCCCTTAAGCATTTATCAAAAATATTTCCAATCAAAAAATTTGCTTTAACATGCCATCGATTTGTTAGTGCATATTTTGCATATTTTGCGGAAAATGCATATTTTTGAGTCATATTTTGTATAAAATTTTAGTTTTTAATTATTTTTTTTTTTAACTTTTTAAAAAATTATGAATCAAAAAAAATTAAATCGACAAAAAATTTTTGGAATGTTGGAGAATTTTTTCATAAAGGTTCACCTTTGCACTTTTTTATATCGATTTTAAAATTTTTAGTTCATATTTTTATAGTTTTAACTGCATACTTTAGGACTTTAGAGCATATTTTAACCGCTTAAAACACAGATTTGTAGGGCATGAAGGTTCTGTCCCTGGTAAGGGCTAATTCTAAAAATAGACTTCAAAATCCTACTTTATAGGATTTTAGCAATATGGTTCGCTACCAAACTTTTCATAGACATTTCTTTTCACAAAGTCTGGTAACCATCTGCAGTTTAAATACATTCTTATTTTGTGATCCATCAGTAATTATGTTAGTAATGAACACTCATTACCAAGTAAGTCCATTTGTAATGCCAACTCATAACTCTGTATTTGCTGGTTTATTTTACCAATCAATTTTCTTTACAAAATAAAATAAAATAAAAATGTTACAATATGGCAATGCATAAAACTAATTGACAAATATGGCAACAAAACAAAATGACAGTTACTTAATTGATGTTACAATACAAAATGGCATTTAACAAAAGTAACAATAAAATTAAAAGCAAAGAAGAGAAAAACGAACAGAAATCACAAACAAGAACTTGAAGGCGGAGGAACGACTATATACAGGGGGCAGAATAAAAAAGGACCTTTGGCAAAAATCAAAGGAATAAGAAAACAACTTTATTTTTATCAAATGTAGTCATAAAAAGATTGAAACAAGGGTGACACTTAAATAACATAAAAGAATATGAAACTTTTTATTAAGAATTTAAAAAAAAAAAAAAACTCTAGACTCTGATTTTGAAAACTAAATTCCAAGCGAAAAAGTCTCAGATTCTATGAAATTTTTCCTATAGAATAAGCCATAGAAAAGCCCATTTGCAAAAAAGTGTGTAAAATTACTACAATAATTGTGTAGTATTAAGCATAAATATTAAAAATTATCTAGACTCAGATTTGGAAACTTTATTCCTAACGAAAAAGTTTGAGATTCTAAGAAATCTTTCCTATATTTTGAAAAAAACACTTAAAAAAAATATCATCCTCAACAAAGAGTGTTAAATTACTATTATAATTGTGTAGAATTAAGCACAATGTCTGATTTGATTTTTACACATTATGCATAAATTAAATTATACAAACAAATACTTATAAACAAACGAATGTTTTATAAACATTCTTAAAATCAATACACAGAATTTGGGTAATATTACACAACTTGTATACAATTTAGCACATAAAATGTAAATTTAAAAACTTATATTTTTTGGTCTCTCATTTCAATAAATGTCTCAAAATCTGAGATTCTTTCTGATTGTATTTAAAAAAGAAATTTTTTTCTATACTGAAAAGTCACAGATTTTGAAAAAAAAAACTTTAAAAAATCTTATCCTCAACAAAGAGTGTAAAATTACAATAATTGTGTAGAATTTAGCACAATGACTGATTTGATTTTTAAACACTATGCATAAATAAAATTATACAAAAAAATATTTAAAAACAAGCTAATGTTTTATACACATTTTTAAAATCAATATACACAATTTGTGTAATATTACACATTTTCGGCGTGCAATAACAACTTTTATATGATCTTACACACAGAATGTCAAATTGAGAATGTATTTATTTTGTCATTCATGTCAATAGATGTCTCACAATCTCAGATTATTTCTGATTGAAATAGGCTTCGGAATCAAAAACATTTTTTGAAGCAAAAAATTAACAGAATCTGATTATGTTTTTAAAGAATAAATTTCTCAGATTCCGATATTGTTTTTTTTTTTTAATCTTTCAGAATCTGTGACTTTTTTTTAAGAAAAACTTTATCAGAATCGGCAATGTTTTTAAAAAAAAGACTGCAAATCTAAAACTTTTTCTAAAGGAAAAATCCCTCAGAATCTAATTTTAAGTCTGTCCCTACTACTCTCAAACTTACCACCGATACCAGTAGATTACATACTCATATTATAGAAAAAAATAAAAACTCAATATCTAATATTCAACAGACTGAAATGGTTTGAAAATTGTATTACAATTTATTGTTCGAACATCTCCTGCATTTCACTGATATTTGAAATGTTGTTTATTTATTTTCGTTATAAACTGATTCAATTTTTGATAATAAAATCTGAGATTTTTTTTTTGCAGAAATCTTTTCATACATACATAAATAAACTTAACTAAATTTACCTCGTATGCACTATGGGCTTACAAAATTTAGGAAATTTTAAATAATAAAGCCCTTGCGAAAAATGTTTTTTTATATGTAGTTTTACAGATTTTTTGACATGAACACGATAGTGTTTATAAAAAACCGACATTTTGGAAAACCGGTTTCTCGGTTAACCGAAAATCAGCTTTTTCGGTTAACCGGTTTTCTCGGTTAAACCGGAATAAAAAAACCGGTTAACCGTTTTTTTTTTTTCTTTAACTGAAAAAACCAAAAAAATACTTGAAAATAGCTTATTTTTATTAAATAATATAGCGAATATAGCTTAAGTTAACATATTTGTTTCTTTCAGCAAGGTTTGCAACTATTACGCTATAAAAAAGCGATAGTTAACTAATGTACTTTAATTGACCATATTCACTAGAACTTCAATTTAATTTGTACTGGTTTTATTTAGAAAAATACATTTATTCGTTATAAGTAAATTGCAGTTCCGAATTTTATTTTTATTTTCTTTTATTGACAATTTCGCCATTAACAGGGATTTTAGTATCTGGTTAACAGTCATTTATTAAATTTTTCATGAAATGTTCAAAAAAACGCTTACAACGGTGAGTATTTCAAATTTTTATCAGTTTCAGAATAAAATTCCTATTTAGAAAATTGTTTCTTGAAGACAAAAAATATTTTAGACGTTCTTTCTCGCGGATTTTTAATGTGTTTTCAACGAAATTTTGAAAATATCATAAAAAAATAAGTGTAAAACCTACTTAATATTTGCGAAAATATTCCGTTTTGAATGTATTTAAAAAACCGGTTAACCGACAGAAAAAAACCGGTTTTCGGTGCACCGGAAATCTACAATTCCGGTTTACCGGTTTGCAAAAAAACTGAAATTTTAGGAAAAAAACGGTTTTTCGGTAAACCGGTGAACCGGTTTATAAACACTAGAACACGAACAGAATATTCACCTTTTAATAATAATCTAAAGTGTAGATTTTATGTATATAGGTACAAAGTTTTTAGTAAAACTGTAATATTATAGAAAGTTGTATTTTTCGTAAGCCCGATATTGTTTCAGTCTGGGTTCATTAAAATACCAACAATATGTTGTCTAGATTTTTCAAGCTATCGATATTTTTAAAATTTTAATTTCTTAATTATTTTGAAAAAATCGCAATTTTGCAAAATCAATTTCTTGAAACCAACTTGGAATAAAAGTACTTAAAAATATTAAAAAATTAGCCAAATCGAAGGGGGTTTTGTTTGAAATTGTGTATTTCCATATGTGTCCATATTTGTGCATATATTGTTCATATGGTTCGTCGTATGGGTAATTCCAAAAATTTTCGCCCCACTGTTCGGAAACATGCCTTTGGACGCCACTGAGAATTTGGCTCATAGATATCCACGTTTATATGAGATATGTTGCATTTTTGGATTTTCAAAATTAGTTGTAGTTTTCAAATTATCGCGGGTCAAAGTTCGACTTTTTTAGCAAAAGTCAGAAAAATACATGACGTTTAACGTGCTCTAACTTTTTAACTAGTAATCCGATTATCACAAGTAATGGCTCATATGAAAGCTTAATTATTCTTCTTTTAGGAAATATTTTCAAAAATATTTTCAGAAGTGTTGCAAAAATTCAAAAACATTTTTTTTTTGCGAATATTTAAAAAAACACATCTTCGATTTTTAAAAAAAAAAAGCTTGGTGATAAACAATACTGTTTTGTACAACATATCCAAAATTCAGAGTGGGATCCCAATGGGATCAAAAAATATTCTGGTTTTAGTACGAAGTTCTTAAATTTTACCTTAGAAAATTAAAATTTTATGTTTCTTCAATATATGTATAAATTTAAATTTTAAAGGAAAATTTTACTATTAAAATTTTGAAAAACATTCAAAACATTAGAAATTTAAATTTTCTAAGGGAAAAATATGAGAACCTCGTACTTAAAACACAATATTTTTTGATCCCATGGAGATCCCACTCTGAATTTTGAATATGTTATACAAAACATTGTTATTTTTCACCAGAATTTTTTTAAAAAAAATCGAAGATGTGTTTTTTTAAATATTCGAAAAGAAAAAATGTTTTTGCATTTTTGCATCATTTCTGTAAAAAAAACTGTGTTATTTTAAAAACATTTTCTAAAAGAAGAACCCCAGCTTTCACATGAGCCTAAATTTGTGAAAATCGGGTCATTGGTTAAGAAGTTACAGCTCTTTAAACGTGATGTATTTTTCTTACTTTTGCTTAAATCATATTTATGAGGGCTATCTATGTGTCAAGGTTCAAATTAATCTGAGACACCATTTCCAAAAATGACTAAAATTTGAGCTAAATTTTCTGGAATGGCCCGTATATGGTCCATACAAGGTCATATGTTGCCATATATTCTCACATTTTTCACTGGGTTGTAAAAGTCCTCTATTAGGATTTTGTCTTTTTAATAAAACTCACCTTTTTTAGCGCAATATAAGTTTATATGACACAATTATTAACGCCCGAACCGATTACCGTTTAGTTCTTTTATATTTAGCAACACTTTATTCTATAAATTTACCCAACAGGCAAAACAACAAATATTCGACCACACAAGATCAAAGTCATTATTGCATTTGCATGCGAAAACAAACCAAAAAAAATTAAGCATACTCTTTTGGAGACATTTCCTGTGGTCAAAATAAAACACTCACTCAATTAAGTCTCCAATTAAGTTTTTTTTCAAATTTGTATGCTATACCAAAACAACTAATATTAACAATATTAATCATAATCTCATTTGAAGGCACGCACAAAAAGAACAAGGCAAATTGCAAAACACTTCATTAACACCATAGAGAAAGAAAGATAAGAGATTGTGTGTCTCTCATCTCTCAATTTTTCCTCTCAAATGAAGTGTGGATGGGATTAAATGGTTTTTTTGGGATTTTTTTAAAATCATGAAATTTGTACTTTATTTGCAATTTAAATAATTTTTTATAAAATATATTGAATCATTAACATCTTAAAAGTGTGAAACACATAATTATTTTTTGTTTAAAACAATACAAAAGTGTTTTTTTTAAAGAAATCAAAAATCCCTTTTTTATTCAATTCCTCTTTCAACCATCATTCTTTTAATCCCGCTGGTTAAAGTTTTTTCTCGTGAGCGACACAAATACCCCCTGTTAACACTTAAATGAGAGTGATATTTTTTTACACACATTTTGTTTGAGTATTTTTTTTTTTGATGGACATAGGAGAGTCTCCTCTCCTCTCCTAAGGAGACAACAAAAATTAAGCACAAAGAAAACTAAAAAACTTAAAAAGAAATAGCAAAGGAATTTCGACAATGATGAAATTCATGCAAATGCACACCATTTTTACACTTTTAACACTTTTTATTTGATTGTTTTGTTTTAAGATATATGTTTATTAATTAAACACTATTATTACTATTATTTTATTAAAAACACAATTTTAATTAATTTTTTACTAAAATTTACTTTAAATATTAAGAAGTTAAGAACGGACGACGGACACTAAACCAACCGATGCAGACAAATGCAAAAAGAAAACTGATTGAGAGGTCATTGATGTAGGGTTACCACAACAATGTTTAATTATAACGGGGAAATAATTATGAAAAACTTAAATAACAAGAAATAAATAACAATTTTAATAGTTTCGGTATTCGGTATTAAATAAAATCTTAAAAAAAATAAAAATTAATTTAAAAAAATAGAAGTCGAAAAAAAAAATGTGCTTAAATCTCGGTTTTGCACATACAAATTTTGGTAATCAAAGGGGATATTTGTTTCATTTGCTTAAAGATTAGACTTAATATCAGGAGCGGATCCACGGGGGATTCCCTCTCCACCCCCGCATTCGAAAGAACGAAAACCCAAAATTTATATATATTTCTATAGGGAAAATGTCTCGTTATCTTGGATTTTTCTATAGGAAAAAGTGTAGGAATATTTAAATTATAGAAAAAATCTTTGATTTTATGATGCTATTCTCTTAAAATAGGAGGTAGGTAAAATTCTCGTAAAATTACGAGGATTTCCTCGTAATTTTGAATGCGCCAAAAATTGGTAAAATAACCAATTTTATTGGTAAATATATTGTTTTCAAACCGAAAAAAAATAAAAATGGTAAACTTACAAGAAAAAATGGTAAATATGTTTAACAAAATTTACAAACCAAAATGGTAAATTTACAAAAAAAATAATTTTTTTTAACAACATAAATCCTTGTAAAAAAATCATTTTTGTAAAATAACTGATTTTTGTAAATTAACTAGAATCCTCGTAATAAATTTTTCAAAATTTTGTCAACTTTTTTTTTTAATTTTTCACAATAAAAAAAAAAATTGTCCGGGACATGGAAAATTTAAAAAAAAAAAGGAAATTTACAATAAAAAACAAATGTTTTTTTTATTTTGTTAAACAACATAAAATAACAGTTTTTTTGTACATGAAATCCTAATAAGAACTTATTTGTAAAATTACAGTTTTTTTTGTAAAATAAACTTTCAAAATGGTAGAATACAATTACGAAAATAAATTTGTAAAATTACCAATAAAACTGAAGTTCTCGTTTGAGCAAAGTACAAGATTTTTTGTTAAAAAACAAGGAAAATTGTTACATATTGGTAGAACGGGATTACAAGGCATTTTACCAGGCGTTTTACCGGGAAATAACCTTGTACTGTCAAAAAATTTCAAAACTTTGCTATTGAAAAAATGTTTTGGTGTCTTAGAATTGCTCTATAGCAAAAAAGTCTCGGAATCTTTAAATTTTTCTGTAGGAAAATCTAAAATTTTTTCTATTGGAAAGTTTAAAAAAATTTCTTCAGGAAAAATTTAAGAATTTTTCTATAGACAAAATATTTTTGAATCTTAGATTTTTTCTATAGGATACATAAAACACAGAATCTAAGACTTCAGGAAACATGTCTTTGAAACAGAGAATTTCTGTAGAAGAAAAGGAAATAACCTTAGTATTTTTTTCAAAAATTGTCAAAAAATCTCAAAATTTTGCTGCTGTAAAAATGTTTTGGTGACTTAAAATTTCTCTATAGCAAAAATGTCTCAGAATCTTTAAATTTTTCTGTAGGAAAATCTAAAATTTTTTCTTTTGGAAAATTAAAAACAAATTCTTCAGGAAAAATTGGAGAATTTTTCTATAGACAAAATACTTTTGAATCTTACAAGGGAAGTATCTCAACCCTTATGAACCGATTTACCTAAAACTTTAAATATATATAAAAGAGACGATTTTAAGGTTGGGGTGTCTCGGCTTATCGGCCATATAAGTGTTTCAAAATTTCGTTGTCCCCTTATGAAACAATGTGGACCTCCGGGAAAATTTCGATAACTCCTGAACTAACAGGAATATCCTCTAGAGCAAAAATACGTGTCGACTTAAATTTAATAAAGATTATTTCTTATTCATATGGACATCGTAGGTCTATGTATTCATATAAATACCCCCCAAAATTTACACATTTTCATGAAAAAAGTATTTAACGAAGCCAATTTTTTTCAAGGTTATGCCACTGTCAGATAGGCATTAAAAAAACCTTTCTTCTCACATGTAAACATCATATAGTTTCTTAGAAAGAAATAGCTGAAAAATCCAAAAAACGATTTTTTCGCCATTTTTTGACCCATGTTTTGAACCCCTTAATCCCCGATATGGCCGATAAGCCGAGACACCCCAACCTTAGAATTGTCTCTTTTAAATATATTTTACGTTTCATTCAAATCGGTTCATAAGGAGATACTTCCCTTGTTAGATTTTTTCTATAAGAAAGATAAAACACAGAATCTAAGACTTCTACTTCAGTAAACATGTCTCTGAAACAGAGATTTTCTGTATAGATAAATATCTTAGAGCCTGAATCTGTGTCAGATTCTGAGACTTTAACATAGGAAACCTTTATCAGAATCTCAGATTCTGATATTTTTTCTATGTGAAAAATGTGTCAGAATCTGAGACTTTTTCTACACGAAAAATGTGTCATAATATAGAAAAGTTATTTCGGTATATGGAAAGAGCACCAAAGAAATTTTTGCAAGGTACTTTATTAAGAAGTATTTTCAGTAAGAAGATCCTACATTTAAAGTTTCATTGCAAAAAGTACCAAGTTAACTTTTTTAGCTCTTTTCCCTAAATGTTTTGCTCTGTTGGAGGATTTTAAATGACAACTATTAAGTTTTTATACTTATTTTTTTCAGGAGATAGAAAAAGTACCAAAGTACACTTTGTTAACATTTTAAAACCATACCATTCTAAAAGTACATTTCACCAAAGTACACTTTTTTAAACGTTTTTTTTTTCAGTCCTCTGGATCCTATATAGGGTTGCCAGATACTAGAAGTTAAATAACTGGATAATGGAAAATTTTCAGCTGGATTTTGAAAAAGTAACTGGACTTATACATAATTTTTTTTTTAATAATTTGAAAAAAAAAATCCACCGATTATCATTTTCATTTGGACTAAATGACCGTCTCTATTTGCCACGGCAAAATGTGCCTTTTTAAGCATTTCGATTACTTTTTTGTCATCGGCCTGAGGATTGTTAGAGTATATATTTCTTTTTAAATAACCCCACAAAATCAAGTCCAATGTGGTCAAATCTGGAAATCTAGGAGGACAGCTAAAATTTCCGGGACGTGCGAAGTCAAAAAAGAGCTACAACAACATCCAGATATATTTTTGTGGGGTTATTTTAAAAGCAAAACTTACGCCAAGAATCCGTAAATCATCGACGAAAACATTCGTGCCCAAATATACGCTAGATTGGCCGAAATGCTCGAAAAAGTTGTAAAAATTTGTGAAAATTTTGTGAAAATGCAGCTAAAAGAGCACATTTCCCGTATACAAAAGAGGCACTTATGTTATATTTATGATTAATGTTTTATTCAAAAAGTAGTCCCAAAAAATTGTAAAAAATATTTAATAAAAAAATAATTGTTAAAATAAAAGAAATCCTTTTTCAACTGGATAAATTATGTTTTAACTGGAAACTGGACCAGACCTCAAATAACTGGAAAATCCAGGCCATTCCAGGCCGTCTGGCAACCCTAATCCTATATTTTAAATTGTTTGTTTACCCTTTTTAACCAGGGGGTATTTGTGTCGCTCACGAGAAAAAACTTTAACAGGTGGGATTAAAAGAATGATGGTTGAAAGAGGAATTGAATAAAAAGGAATTTTTGATTTCTTTAAAATAAAAACTTTTGCATTGTTTTAAACAAAAAAAAATTATGTGTTTCACACTTTTAAGATGTTACCCAGTAGGCAAAAAAAATCACACCTGACATACTGCTGACTCTCCCTTTATAAAATTGCTGACATCTTCATACAATTTTTCAAAATGTCATCAATGACATGTCAGCAGTTGGTCAGCGGTTGTTTAAACGAATTATTAGTGGCCACCGATACTGGTGGACACTGCTGACCAACTGCTGACATGTCATTGATGACATTTTGAAAAATTGTATGAAGATGTCAGCGATTTCATAAAGGGAGAGTCAGCAGTATGTCAGGTGTGCTTTTATTTTGCCAACTGGGTAATGATTCAATATATTTTATAAAAAAATATTAAAATTGCAAATAAAGTACAAATTTCATGATTTAAAAAAAAACACAAAAAAACCATTTAATCCCATCCAGACTTCATTTGAGAGGAAAAATTGAGAGATGAGAGACACGCAATCTCTTATCTTTTTTTCTCTATGTTTTAACCTCTAAATTTCTTACCCATAGTGCCATGCAATAAATTGGATAAACATTTTATAAATTTTTTTTTATATATTTTCTAAATTGATATAAAATCACATTGTATGGCATAACAAAATAAAAACTTGTCCGCCCCATGTTTGGAATATATAAATACAATACCTATATTGTTTTCACTTCACAAACTTTTAAAGATGTTTCAATGAAGTTTACAACAATGCTATTCATACAAAAATAAAAAATAAATATACAATAAAGGCTAACGGCCAATTTTTGGCCCATTAGATAAATGACAAAAAAAAAATATTAAACTGATTTTATTGTCCTTCTTAAAATGTCTAACATTTGGCTTATGATGGTTTTCTCTTTAAAAAAAATCTTCCATCTCGATCTAACCTCCTTTATTGTTCTTTTTTGACAAAAAAAAATCCTTTCACTTGATTTCATATGTGACAAAAAAATTCAATCCCGGTCACCACCTTATAAGGGAATTTAAATTGTTTGATTTTTTTTATTTCATTCTTTCGAAAGTTTTTTCTTGTTTGGTTTTCCATTCCTTTTTTTCTAAGAGTTGTAAATCTTGAAAAATTGCCATTCAATGCATATATTTAAACATTCATCAATATTCGTAAGCATTCAGTGCATTTGAACAAAGACTCATATGTGAATTTAAAAGTGTATAAACATTTTGCACAGTGGGAGTAGAAGGATGCACTCAATTTGGCAGGATTCTTTTTTTCCGAAGCACTGAGAAAATAAGGAATGCAATGAAGAAACAAAATGGTGAAAAAAAATAATCTGAAAAAAGTTATTTTTGAAAATTGGAGTTGGTACTTTTTATTATTCCTAAAATTTTCATAGAAATTTGAAAATTTTAGGATCCTTAAGACAAAAAATCAAATAAAAAGTAAAATTTCGCCTTTCCGAACGTATGAATACCTTCCACAATGTAATACAAATTATTGGAAAAAAATTTTTGTTAAAAAAATTGATAATAGAAATTAATTTTGAAAAAAAAACATTTTTCCTACAGAAAAAGTCTCTGACTCTGAGACCTTTTTCTTATAGAAAAACTCAGGCTCTGACACATTTTTCCTATGGAAAAAGTCTCAGATTCTAAAACCTTTTCCTATAGAAAAAGTCAAAGTCAAAGAAAAAGTCTCAGATTCTGAAAAATTGTTCATATCGAAAAAGTCTCAGATTCAGTGAAATTTTTGTTATAGAAAAAGTCTCTGATTCTGAGACATTTTTTATATAGACAAGGTCTCAGATTCTGAAACATTTTGAATATAAAAAAAGTCTCAAATTCAGAAACTCTCAGCTTCTAAGACATTTTTCATATAGAAAAAGTCTCAAATTCTGAGACGTTTTTCATATTGAAAAAGCCTCAAAATCTGAGACATTTTTCGGATCGCAAATGTCTCAGATTCTGAGACATTATTCGTATAAAAAAAAGTCTCAGATTCTGAGACATTTTTCCTATAGAAAAAGTCTCAGATTCTGAGACATTTTTCCTATAGAAAAAGTCTCAGATTCTGAGACATTTTTCCTATAGAAAAAGTCTCAGATTCTGAGACATTTTTCCTATAGAAAAAGTCTCAGATTCTGAGACAGTTTTCATATGGAAAAATTATCAGATTCTGTGACATTTCTCTTAAAGAAAAATTCTAACACTGAGACATTTTTTTGTATAGAAAAATTCTTAGATTCGAGACATTTTTGGTAAACAAAAATTCTTAGATCCTAAAACATTTTTCGTATAAAAAAATTCTTAGATTCTGAGACATGTTTTGTATAGAAAAATTATCAGATTCTGAGACATTTTTCATATAGAAAAAGTATCAGATTCTGAGATATTTTTCATATAGAAAAAGTCTCAGATTCTGAGACATTTTTCATATAGAAAAACCCAGTTGGAAAATGTGTCACTGAGGAAATTTATATAGGGATTCCTTGGGGAAATGTCTTCAGGTTTTGACAAATCACTACGCCGTCACTGAGAATGGCTCGAGGACGTTGCCAACTGGGAAGTGTCAGATTCTGAGAAATTTTTTATGAAGCAAAAGTCTCAGATTCTGAGACATATTTCTTATAGAAAGAGTATCAGATTCTGTAAAATTTTACAATTAAAAAAAAATTTCGGATTCCGAGACAATTTTCGTATAGAAAAAGGCATTTTTTGTATAGAAATAGATAGATTCAGAGATATTTTTCTTATAGAAAAATTCTCAAATTCTAAGATATTTTTCGTATAGAAAAATTCTCTGATTCGTATAGAAAAATTCTCCGATTCTGAAGCATTTTTAGTATAGAAAAATTCTCAGATTCTAAGACTTTTTTGGAAATTCACATTTGGAAGCGGTGAAAGTTATAAAAGAACCAAAAATAGTACTTTAGTACTTTTTGGGAATTTAGAACCTTTAGACAACTGTGATTTTTTATGTGGATTACAATTTTTAATTCCCTTAAAGTGCAAATTAAAAATGTTGCCTTTTTACAAAATTTTTTTCTATTTTAGGATTTTACACACCAAAATGGAAGTTTCTGGGATCATTAGAAGATATAAAAAGTACCAAAGTATTTTATACCCCCTTTTTGTATTTTTAAAATAAATTTTCGTTGAGAATTTCATTTGTTTAGTTAGTTGTTTTAAAAAGTACCAATGTTGCTTTGTTCTTTTAAAATATAGTGTTTTCTAATGGAAGATCATTCATAAAAATATAAAGTTTTTGGGATTATTAGTTCGGTTGATATAAAAAGTACCAAAGTACATCATTCACCAGATTTAGGATGGGGCAGTTTTACTGGCAAATGTACCCCATGGGGCACATTAGCTGACAACGGATGTACCCCTCTGGGAACGTACGCCATTTAAAATTAAGTTGTTTCGACGTCGAAAGTGTCCCATTGGGTTGATTAGCCGATGTCGAATGTGTCCCATGGGGTTGATTCGCCACTTAGAATCGTGTAGTTTGCTGGCGAATGTGCTCCACGGGTAGTATATTTTTTTGGGTTTTTAGAATAAAATTTTGTTTTTTAATAAACTTTTGTTTTTAATAATAATTCTTAAAAAATTTCTTGAAATTTTATTTCTTTGCGATTGTGCAGCACCCTCTTGGCACATGTGCCCCATTGATGGTGCAGTTTCGCCGATTTAGGTGGCTTTAAAAATGTAATAGAAGCCAAACAAATAAATTCGATTTGGAGTATATATTTTAAAGCTAAAATATGTAGCTTTTTAAATTAAAAAGAATTTCAGAAAAACGTCTACTGGTTTTGGTTTTACAGCACTTCAAAAAATGTGGCGAATGTGCCCCTCTCTACCCTTCTTTTGTACCCTGTCGCTAATATCAGTTCATATATAATTTCTGAAAATTTAGTTTCTAAGGGATGTTTATTTCGGTTTTTGAGACTGACGTGTTAAATTTTAAGTTTCTACGGTAAATAATTAAGTTGATATAAAAAGTACAATTTTTTCCCACATTTTACCCCTTTAGGAAGAAGATTTTCAAATTTGTTCGTTAAAAGGAGTGTGTTTCTACTGGAGGATCCTTCTTAAAAATATAAAGATTTTAAGACCAATAGCTCAGGTGATATAAAAAGTACCAAAGTACCATTTTTTGCACCTTTCTACACATTTTTAGCATAAGAATTTCCTCAAAACCCAACTCAAAAAGGACCAACATTTCTTTCAGTGTAATATTTTTTTCTTATTATTGAACTTTACGATATTTTCAATCCTTTTCTTTCATTTTTAACTAATATGACCTTCTATTGTATAGAACGGCTTCCTGCTTGTTTGGATATTTTATTTTTTTTTCCATTCTGTTCAATTTTCTATAAATTCTCTCATGTATAAAAACGCACGTAGTCAAATCTGTCCATTTAACCAATAAATCTTTGAAGAAGCTTATTTTGTACGTCTGTATTATATGTATTTTAGAAGAAAAAAAAATATGGCTAGCTGACATTGTGCCAATGCATAAATAGAGTGAAGCTTAAGACTTTTGGCACAATTTAAAAAAAAAAAAATATTCTTAAAAAAAAATAATTCTATAAAATAACTTTTATTTACAGCAAATAGATTCACTTTGCATTTCATATAAAAAAAAAACGGATACTAAATCAGTTGTTGGAGCATGCAACAACATAAACTGAATATATTGAATCGTTGTGGCACTTTTTTTAAAAAAATTTCATTTTCCTCAAAATAACAAATAATAAAAAAATCTAAAAAATGCCAAAGATTCGTGTTAAATAAACAGTGTAAATAACTTTTTATTCCTTTTTTTTGCTAAAAAAAATAAAAATTGTTTAGATGACATTGGATTTGTGAAAGAAGACAACGTATTAAAACAGGATCATAGATGGTCAAAAGGATGTTTAAAGAGATATGTAAAGTTAAGTTAGGTTTTCATTTGCAACGTCTCTGTTTTTGGAAAATCTCTGGTAAACAAAATGTAAATGAAAGTTTTTTTGTATATTTTTCATGTTAAGTTTAACAATGGCCCTGACTAAGGCCACTACAAATAAAGTCAACAACAGCCAGGACAACAAAAAAAGGACATATACTCTAAGGAATAATCCTTGTTGCAAAGTGATGTATGTATACAATAATAAAGTATTTACATTTTATATTTACCAATACTGTATGTGCTTCTGTTTTTTTTTCACTAACTAAAACTAGATTTATATAAAAACAAATTCTTTTAAAAAATAACAATTTACTGCATGTTTAAACGTGTTAATGCCGGCATTGTTTTGTTTATGAAAAAAAAAAAACAGCCAGGAAGAACCCTAAGAAGCCATTCGTGAAATCAAATTTCAAATTTCGGGCAACAGTAGCAGAAACAAAAGTACCAAAGTAATAATTTTTTACTACTTTTACCCATTTACAATTTAAACTTCCCGAAAATTTAGTTTTCAGGAGTATCACACGCTTAATCTTAAGTTTAAAAAATTAAATAATAAAAAAGCTCAACTTTATTATATTTATTGCAAAAAAAGGAAATATTAAATGTCAAAAAATAAAATTGTTCAACATTAAATTAATAATGAACAATATTGTTTTTAAAACAAACATTTAAATTAGATCTTTTAAAATTTCTAACGACTTTTAACCCATTCGTGCCTAATGGGTATTTAAATACCCAAAAAAGTCTTGATACTTAAAAAAATTTTGCGCTGGCCAGATGGAAGCTATCGGGCTAATTCTTTTTTTATAAAAAAGAGAAGAGATTGGGCTAAATGTGAACATAACAAGATTTTTTTTTGTGTTGTTCAACTTTTGTTTTTCACTGACTAAAATCGAAGATTTTTCTTAATCGAAAATACTCAGGAAAAGTGCACCCAAACCGCGATGCTGGGGGTAAGGACAATTTTGGTTTTCACGAAAATTTATTGGAGTTATATTGACACCCAATAGAAACTTTTTGGACCCCTTTCAGCTCAAACAAAAAATAAAATTAAAAAATTACACGGCCCAATACCCATGTCATATCTCAGGTCGGAGCTGAGGTATTTTTTATTTTTTATTTTTTCTATCAACTTCTGTAGTCTTCCAGGAACACATATCAAAATTTCATCAAAATCGTACGAGCCGATCTATGGGCAGGCAGTAATGGGTTAATGACAGCATATTAAATTTAAATTTCTCAATTTTAAAACAAAATGGTATACAATTTTAAAACAAAAATGTTTATTTTAAAATAATTCAATATCAATATTGAAATTTAAATTTTTCAAAAATATGAAGCATACATATTTAAAATAAATATGAACATTTTTGATTTAAATATGTTTTTTCACTCAGTGTACGTACAATAAAAAAGAAAAAAAAAAATGATTATTATTCAAATTTTAAATAATCAAATTAATAATTAATCGATTAATTATACACAGAAAAAAATATGGGGAAAAACAATTTGAGTAATCACTTGTTTAAATTTAAAAAAAGTTTTGAGTAATTTTTTAATTGACGCAATTAAAAATTTACTCAAAAATTTAAAAACAAATTGAGTAAATAATTTAATAAGAATTTAATAGCTTTTTTAATTTTTTTTTGGAATTTTCTTAGTTTTTTTAATTCTCGTTTAGTTTATAGTTTTTTGTATATATACATGAAAGTTTGTAATCATATTTATAAAATTTTTTTATGTCTTTAAGACAAAAATATATTTGGTAAAGTTTGAAAAAACATTTTTTTTTTTCTTTGTAAAAAAATATGAAATTTTTTTAAACTTTGTTTTTTTTAGAGTAGAAACAGAATAAGCCCGGCACGACTTTTTCCATACTGTTTGGCAGATTAAACCGGTGGCCGGCGCCGATGTGAAATAAAACTTGTTCTGTTTTTAAAAGGTGGTGCTTCTTGTTCTGTTCCTGCACTTAATAGTGTCAATTAAAAATTTACTCAAATTTTTTTGGCAAACATTTAATAAATTTTTATTAAAAATTTACTCAATACTATTAAATCGTTTACTGGTGGAAAATTGAGTAATTTTTTACTCAATAGTATTAAAAATTTACTCAAATTTTTTTTTTATTTCTTTCTGTGTACATTTGAATATTCAAAAACCAAATTATTTGATTAATAGTAGTTCTGATTAATCAAAACTTGTGATTAATCGGTTAATTTATTAAACATGATTTCGAATAATCAAAAAAATTATTAATCGATTAATCGCTCATGCCAAGTTAAATTGGAATGGTTTGTCCCTCGAAAAGTCCCAAAAAGTATCAATCATCTCTTAAAAATCTGCCTTATTTCATTTAAAAAATTGCCTATTTGGAAATAAATCTTCTAAATTGGCAACCTTGATCACCAAAATAAAAAATTATCACCTACTTTTTTTATAATATAAAGAAGAGGGAATTAATTGATAAACACTTACGTTTTTGTTTGCCCTTGGTACATTCATCACTGCATAATCTCTTCTTATGACACTCTCCTAAACACTCATTAACTAAATACATAACAACAAATACACACACTTTTCTCTATTTCTTTTGAAAATTTTTTTTTTGCAATGAATTGCATTTATTTAAAAAAAAAAAATAAAACACTTTTTTCACTTATTTAATTTAAAATTTCCGGAAATATTTTTATGTATTATTAAAGTAGGCAAATTAAACTTTATTTTGATATCAAATTTTTTACACAAATGTTCTTTTTTCTTAGAAAATTATTTTATTTTAAATTTCACTACACTCTAAACAAATGAGTCCAGTTTCCTACTATAAATTGGGTAAATTTCAACAAATTCAAATAATATACTAATATAAATGTGTAAATTTCCAATAATTTGTTGGTAAAACTACACATTTTGTGTAAATTTACCCAATTTATAGTAGGAAACTGAAATCATTTTAATTAGAGTGTATTTGCAAACACGTGTTGCTGTTTTAATAAAAGCCACGAACTAATAAAAAGACTGAGGTGTATTAAGAATGTATGATGAAATAAGGAAAGGAAAACAAGTAAGAAAGCTATATTCGGCTGTGCCGAATCTTTAAATACCCTCCACAATGTTAACCAATGCACAATGGTTTCGCAGACGACCTTTCTTGGCCAAAATTCAATTTTCTCAAAATTGATTTTATAGAAAATCGTTAAGACTTACAAACAACAGAAAACATATTTTGTTTTTGTATACTCATTTACCGTTCAAAACAAATTTAGATAAAAATAAAATAAAGTATTTTTTTTAAATTTCAATTATTTTTTTGAGTTTAAATACAAAAAATTTCTTATAATATTATACATGGACAACAAAAAAAACTATAAAAATTTTTAACACAAAACCTATTTCAAACAAAAATTTTTCCATTTTTGAAATTTTGGCCCAGAAAAGTGTTGAACGGAACCATAGTGCAATGTAAATATTTAAAAAACAACAAAAAAATAATATTTTATAAATGTATATGAAAATTATATAAAAATTATGAAAATTGTATAAAAGCAACCACGTGTATTACACATACTACGTATTTTTTTACTTCTATTAATACAAATGGCGCGCTGCCACGCCATATCATGCAGGTTTGTATTGAAACTCATTTCAATTGCTCATAGCTTCTTAACCCCTAGACTGATTTTGCCATAATTGGTACCAAAATAACCAGAAAAACGTTGAGAACAATAAAATAAGAACCTATTTAAAATTTTATTTGAATATGTCAACCATGAGCCAAGATAAATCATTTTAAAATTTTGGGTTAAATTGCTGGTGCCTCACCCCATTGTGCAATTCGGCCCAAATTTTTTGTGAGTGTTAGGAATGATAAAATTACATTAAATTCAAAGTTTCGTTTACATTCATTCAACAGGTGTCAAGTTATAGCATTTATTTTGTGTAAAATTCACATTTTCACTCATCAAAATTTACATTTTCACTCATAACTTTTAAAATACTTAACCGATTTAAAAAAAAAAAAACCCCATCAGATTCTGCCTAGGAGAATTACGCAACTTTTGGTACCCCAGGCGTTTAAATCGGTTCTGGATTATAGCCAAAAACGTGATTTCAACAGACAGACAGACAGACGGACAGACAGACAGACAGACAGACAGACAGACAGACAGACAGACAGACAGACAGACAGACAGACAGACAGACAGACAGACAGACAGACAGACAGACAGACAGACAGACAGACAGACAGACAGACAGACAGACAGACAGACAGACAGACAGACAGACAGACAGACAGACAGACAGACAGACAGACAGACAGACAGACAGACAGACAGACAGACAGACAGACAGACAGACAGACAGACAGACAGACAGACAGACAGACAGACAGACAGACAGACAGACAGACAGACAGACAGACAGACAGACAGACAGACAGACAGACAGACAGACAGACAGACAGACAGACAGACAGACAGACAGACAGACAGACAGACAGACAGACAGACAGACAGACAGACAGACAGACAGACAGACAGACAGACAGACAGACAGACAGACAGACAGACAGACAGACAGACAGACAGACAGACAGACAGACAGACAGACAGACAGACAGACAGACAGACAGACAGACAGACAGACAGACAGACAGACAGACAGACAGACAGACAGACAGACAGACAGACAGACAGACAGACAGACAGACAGACAGACAGACAGACAGACAGACAGACAGACAGACAGACAGACAGACAGACAGACAGACAGACAGACAGACAGACAGACAGACAGACAGACAGACAGACAGACAGACAGACAGACAGACAGACAGACAGACAGACAGACAGACAGACAGACAGACAGACAGACAGACAGACAGACAGACAGACAGACAGACAGACAGACAGACAGACAGACAGACAGACAGACAGACAGACAGACAGACAGACAGACAGACAGACAGACAGACAGACAGACAGACAGACAGACAGACAGACAGACAGACAGACAGACAGACAGACAGACAGACAGACAGACAGACAGACAGACAGACAGACAGACAGACAGACAGACAGACAGACAGACAGACAGACAGACAGACAGACAGACAGACAGACAGACAGACAGACAGACAGACAGACAGACAGACAGACAGACAGACAGACAGACAGACAGACAGACAGACAGACAGACAGACAGACAGACAGACAGACAGACAGACAGACAGACAGACAGACAGACAGACAGACAGACAGACAGACAGACAGACAGACAGACAGACAGACAGACAGACAGACAGACAGACAGACAGACAGACAGACAGACAGACAGACAGACAGACAGACAGACAGACAGACAGACAGACAGACAGACAGACAGACAGACAGACAGACAGACAGACAGACAGACAGACAGACAGACAGACAGACAGACAGACAGACAGACAGACAGACAGACAGACAGACAGACAGACAGACAGACAGACAGACAGACAGACAGACAGACAGACAGACAGACAGACAGACAGACAGACAGACAGACAGACAGACAGACAGACAGACAGACAGACAGACAGACAGACAGACAGACAGACAGACAGACAGACAGACAGACAGACAGACAGACAGAGACAGACAGACAGACAGACAGACAGACAGACAGACAGACAGACAGACAGACAGACAGACAGACAGACAGACAGACAGACAGACAGACAGACAGACAGACAGACAGACAGACAGACAGACAGACAGACAGACAGACAGACAGACAGACAGACAGACAGACAGACAGACAGACAGACAGACAGACAGACAGACAGACAGACAGACAGACAGACAGACAGACAGACAGACAGACAGACAGACAGACAGACAGACAGACAGACAGACAGACAGACAGACAGACAGACAGACAGACAGACAGACAGACAGACAGACAGACAGACAGACAGACAGACAGACAGACAGACAGACAGACAGACAGACAGACAGACAGACAGACAGACAGACAGACAGACAGACAGACAGACAGACAGACAGACAGACAGACAGACAGACAGACAGACAGACAGACAGACAGACAGACAGACAGACAGACAGACAGACAGACAGACAGACAGACAGACAGACAGACAGACAGACAGACAGACAGACAGACAGACAGACAGACAGACAGACAGACAGACAGACAGACAGACAGACAGACAGACAGACAGACAGACAGACAGACAGACAGACAGACAGACAGACAGACAGACAGACAGACAGACAGACAGACAGACAGACAGACAGACAGACAGACAGACAGACAGACAGACAGACAGACAGACAGACAGACAGACAGACAGACAGACAGACAGACAGACAGACAGACAGACAGACAGACAGACAGACAGACAGACAGACAGACAGACAGACAGACAGACAGACAGACAGACAGACAGACAGACAGACAGACAGACAGACAGACAGACAGACAGACAGACAGACAGACAGACAGACAGACAGACAGACAGACAGACAGACAGACAGACAGACAGACAGACAGACAGACAGACAGACAGACAGACAGACAGACAGACAGACAGACAGACAGACAGACAGACAGACAGACAGACAGACAGACAGACAGACAGACAGACAGACAGACAGACAGACAGACAGACAGACAGACAGACAGACAGACAGACAGACAGACAGACAGACAGACAGACAGACAGACAGACAGACAGACAGACAGACAGACAGACAGACAGACAGACAGACAGACAGACAGACAGACAGACAGACAGACAGACAGACAGACAGACAGACAGACAGACAGACAGACAGACAGACAGACAGACAGACAGACAGACAGACAGACAGACAGACAGACAGACAGACAGACAGACAGACAGACAGACAGACAGACAGACAGACAGACAGACAGACAGACAGACAGACAGACAGACAGACAGACAGACAGACAGACAGACAGACAGACAGACAGACAGACAGACAGACAGACAGACAGACAGACAGACAGACAGACAGACAGACAGACAGACAGACAGACAGACAGACAGACAGACAGACAGACAGACAGACAGACAGACAGACAGACAGACAGACAGACAGACAGACAGACAGACAGACAGACAGACAGACAGACAGACAGACAGACAGACAGACAGACAGACAGACAGACAGACAGACAGACAGACAGACAGACAGACAGACAGACAGACAGACAGACAGACAGACAGACAGACAGACAGACAGACAGACAGACAGACAGACAGACAGACAGACAGACAGACAGACAGACAGACAGACAGACAGACAGACAGACAGACAGACAGACAGACAGACAGACAGACAGACAGACAGACAGACAGACAGACAGACAGACAGACAGACAGACAGACAGACAGACAGACAGACAGACAGACAGACAGACAGACAGACAGACAGACAGACAGACAGACAGACAGACAGACAGACAGACAGACAGACAGACAGACAGACAGACAGACAGACAGACAGACAGACAGACAGACAGACAGACAGACAGACAGACAGACAGACAGACAGACAGACAGACAGACAGACAGACAGACAGACAGACAGACAGACAGACAGACAGACAGACAGACAGACAGACAGACAGACAGACAGACAGACAGACAGACAGACAGACAGACAGACAGACAGACAGACAGACAGACAGACAGACAGACAGACAGACAGACAGACAGACAGACAGACAGACAGACAGACAGACAGACAGACAGACAGACAGACAGACAGACAGACAGACAGACAGACAGACAGACAGACAGACAGACAGACAGACAGACAGACAGACAGACAGACAGACAGACAGACAGACAGACAGACAGACAGACAGACAGACAGACAGACAGACAGACAGACAGACAGACAGACAGACAGACAGACAGACAGACAGACAGACAGACAGACAGACAGACAGACAGACAGACAGACAGACAGACAGACAGACAGACAGACAGACAGACAGACAGACAGACAGACAGACAGACAGACAGACAGACAGACAGACAGACAGACAGACAGACAGACAGACAGACAGACAGACAGACAGACAGACAGACAGACAGACAGACAGACAGACAGACAGACAGACAGACAGACAGACAGACAGACAGACAGACAGACAGACAGACAGACAGACAGACAGACAGACAGACAGACAGACAGACAGACAGACAGACAGACAGACAGACAGACAGACAGACAGACAGACAGACAGACAGACAGACAGACAGACAGACAGACAGACAGACAGACAGACAGACAGACAGACAGACAGACAGACAGACAGACAGACAGACAGACAGACAGACAGACAGACAGACAGACAGACAGACAGACAGACAGACAGACAGACAGACAGACAGACAGACAGACAGACAGACAGACAGACAGACAGACAGACAGACAGACAGACAGACAGACAGACAGACAGACAGACAGACAGACAGACAGACAGACAGACAGACAGACAGACAGACAGACAGACAGACAGACAGACAGACAGACAGACAGACAGACAGACAGACAGACAGACAGACAGACAGACAGACAGACAGACAGACAGACAGACAGACAGACAGACAGACAGACAGACAGACAGACAGACAGACAGACAGACAGACAGACAGACAGACAGACAGACAGACAGACAGACAGACAGACAGACAGACAGACAGACAGACAGACAGACAGACAGACAGACAGACAGACAGACAGACAGACAGACAGACAGACAGACAGACAGACAGACAGACAGACAGACAGACAGACAGACAGACAGACAGACAGACAGACAGACAGACAGACAGACAGACAGACAGACAGACAGACAGACAGACAGACAGACAGACAGACAGACAGACAGACAGACAGACAGACAGACAGACAGACAGACAGACAGACAGACAGACAGACAGACAGACAGACAGACAGACAGACAGACAGACAGACAGACAGACAGACAGACAGACAGACAGACAGACAGACAGACAGACAGACAGACAGACAGACAGACAGACAGACAGACAGACAGACAGACAGACAGACAGACAGACAGACAGACAGACAGACAGACAGACAGACAGACAGACAGACAGACAGACAGACAGACAGACAGACAGACAGACAGACAGACAGACAGACAGACAGACAGACAGACAGACAGACAGACAGACAGACAGACAGACAGACAGACAGACAGACAGACAGACAGACAGACAGACAGACAGACAGACAGACAGACAGACAGACAGACAGACAGACAGACAGACAGACAGACAGACAGACAGACAGACAGACAGACAGACAGACAGACAGACAGACAGACAGACAGACAGACAGACAGACAGACAGACAGACAGACAGACAGACAGACAGACAGACAGACAGACAGACAGACAGACAGACAGACAGACAGACAGACAGACAGACAGACAGACAGACAGACAGACAGACAGACAGACAGACAGACAGACAGACAGACAGACAGACAGACAGACAGACAGACAGACAGACAGACAGACAGACAGACAGACAGACAGACAGACAGACAGACAGACAGACAGACAGACAGACAGACAGACAGACAGACAGACAGACAGACAGACAGACAGACAGACAGACAGACAGACAGACAGACAGACAGACAGACAGACAGACAGACAGACAGACAGACAGACAGACAGACAGACAGACAGACAGACAGACAGACAGACAGACAGACAGACAGACAGACAGACAGACAGACAGACAGACAGACAGACAGACAGACAGACAGACAGACAGACAGACAGACAGACAGACAGACAGACAGACAGACAGACAGACAGACAGACAGACAGACAGACAGACAGACAGACAGACAGACAGACAGACAGACAGACAGACAGACAGACAGACAGACAGACAGACAGACAGACAGACAGACAGACAGACAGACAGACAGACAGACAGACAGACAGACAGACAGACAGACAGACAGACAGACAGACAGACAGACAGACAGACAGACAGACAGACAGACAGACAGACAGACAGACAGACAGACAGACAGACAGACAGACAGACAGACAGACAGACAGACAGACAGACAGACAGACAGACAGACAGACAGACAGACAGACAGACAGACAGACAGACAGACAGACAGACAGACAGACAGACAGACAGACAGACAGACAGACAGACAGACAGACAGACAGACAGACAGACAGACAGACAGACAGACAGACAGACAGACAGACAGACAGACAGACAGACAGACAGACAGACAGACAGACAGACAGACAGACAGACAGACAGACAGACAGACAGACAGACAGACAGACAGACAGACAGACAGACAGACAGACAGACAGACAGACAGACAGACAGACAGACAGACAGACAGACAGACAGACAGACAGACAGACAGACAGACAGACAGACAGACAGACAGACAGACAGACAGACAGACAGACAGACAGACAGACAGACAGACAGACAGACAGACAGACAGACAGACAGACAGACAGACAGACAGACAGACAGACAGACAGACAGACAGACAGACAGACAGACAGACAGACAGACAGACAGACAGACAGACAGACAGACAGACAGACAGACAGACAGACAGACAGACAGACAGACAGACAGACAGACAGACAGACAGACAGACAGACAGACAGACAGACAGACAGACAGACAGACAGACAGACAGACAGACAGACAGACAGACAGACAGACAGACAGACAGACAGACAGACAGACAGACAGACAGACAGACAGACAGACAGACAGACAGACAGACAGACAGACAGACAGACAGACAGACAGACAGACAGACAGACAGACAGACAGACAGACAGACAGACAGACAGACAGACAGACAGACAGACAGACAGACAGACAGACAGACAGACAGACAGACAGACAGACAGACAGACAGACAGACAGACAGACAGACAGACAGACAGACAGACAGACAGACAGACAGACAGACAGACAGACAGACAGACAGACAGACAGACAGACAGACAGACAGACAGACAGACAGACAGACAGACAGACAGACAGACAGACAGACAGACAGACAGACAGACAGACAGACAGACAGACAGACAGACAGACAGACAGACAGACAGACAGACAGACAGACAGACAGACAGACAGACAGACAGACAGACAGACAGACAGACAGACAGACAGACAGACAGACAGACAGACAGACAGACAGACAGACAGACAGACAGACAGACAGACAGACAGACAGACAGACAGACAGACAGACAGACAGACAGACAGACAGACAGACAGACAGACAGACAGACAGACAGACAGACAGACAGACAGACAGACAGACAGACAGACAGACAGACAGACAGACAGACAGACAGACAGACAGACAGACAGACAGACAGACAGACAGACAGACAGACAGACAGACAGACAGACAGACAGACAGACAGACAGACAGACAGACAGACAGACAGACAGACAGACAGACAGACAGACAGACAGACAGACAGACAGACAGACAGACAGACAGACAGACAGACAGACAGACAGACAGACAGACAGACAGACAGACAGACAGACAGACAGACAGACAGACAGACAGACAGACAGACAGACAGACAGACAGACAGACAGACAGACAGACAGACAGACAGACAGACAGACAGACAGACAGACAGACAGACAGACAGACAGACAGACAGACAGACAGACAGACAGACAGACAGACAGACAGACAGACAGACAGACAGACAGACAGACAGACAGACAGACAGACAGACAGACAGACAGACAGACAGACAGACAGACAGACAGACAGACAGACAGACAGACAGACAGACAGACAGACAGACAGACAGACAGACAGACAGACAGACAGACAGACAGACAGACAGACAGACAGACAGACAGACAGACAGACAGACAGACAGACAGACAGACAGACAGACAGACAGACAGACAGACAGACAGACAGACAGACAGACAGACAGACAGACAGACAGACAGACAGACAGACAGACAGACAGACAGACAGACAGACAGACAGACAGACAGACAGACAGACAGACAGACAGACAGACAGACAGACAGACAGACAGACAGACAGACAGACAGACAGACAGACAGACAGACAGACAGACAGACAGACAGACAGACAGACAGACAGACAGACAGACAGACAGACAGACAGACAGACAGACAGACAGACAGACAGACAGACAGACAGACAGACAGACAGACAGACAGACAGACAGACAGACAGACAGACAGACAGACAGACAGACAGACAGACAGACAGACAGACAGACAGACAGACAGACAGACAGACAGACAGACAGACAGACAGACAGACAGACAGACAGACAGACAGACAGACAGACAGACAGACAGACAGACAGACAGACAGACAGACAGACAGACAGACAGACAGACAGACAGACAGACAGACAGACAGACAGACAGACAGACAGACAGACAGACAGACAGACAGACAGACAGACAGACAGACAGACAGACAGACAGACAGACAGACAGACAGACAGACAGACAGACAGACAGACAGACAGACAGACAGACAGACAGACAGACAGACAGACAGACAGACAGACAGACAGACAGACAGACAGACAGACAGACAGACAGACAGACAGACAGACAGACAGACAGACAGACAGACAGACAGACAGACAGACAGACAGACAGACAGACAGACAGACAGACAGACAGACAGACAGACAGACAGACAGACAGACAGACAGACAGACAGACAGACAGACAGACAGACAGACAGACAGACAGACAGACAGACAGACAGACAGACAGACAGACAGACAGACAGACAGACAGACAGACAGACAGACAGACAGACAGACAGACAGACAGACAGACAGACAGACAGACAGACAGACAGACAGACAGACAGACAGACAGACAGACAGACAGACAGACAGACAGACAGACAGACAGACAGACAGACAGACAGACAGACAGACAGACAGACAGACAGACAGACAGACAGACAGACAGACAGACAGACAGACAGACAGACAGACAGACAGACAGACAGACAGACAGACAGACAGACAGACAGACAGACAGACAGACAGACAGACAGACAGACAGACAGACAGACAGACAGACAGACAGACAGACAGACAGACAGACAGACAGACAGACAGACAGACAGACAGACAGACAGACAGACAGACAGACAGACAGACAGACAGACAGACAGACAGACAGACAGACAGACAGACAGACAGACAGACAGACAGACAGACAGACAGACAGACAGACAGACAGACAGACAGACAGACAGACAGACAGACAGACAGACAGACAGACAGACAGACAGACAGACAGACAGACAGACAGACAGACAGACAGACAGACAGACAGACAGACAGACAGACAGACAGACAGACAGACAGACAGACAGACAGACAGACAGACAGACAGACAGACAGACAGACAGACAGACAGACAGACAGACAGACAGACAGACAGACAGACAGACAGACAGACAGACAGACAGACAGACAGACAGACAGACAGACAGACAGACAGACAGACAGACAGACAGACAGACAGACAGACAGACAGACAGACAGACAGACAGACAGACAGACAGACAGACAGACAGACAGACAGACAGACAGACAGACAGACAGACAGACAGACAGACAGACAGACAGACAGACAGACAGACAGACAGACAGACAGACAGACAGACAGACAGACAGACAGACAGACAGACAGACAGACAGACAGACAGACAGACAGACAGACAGACAGACAGACAGACAGACAGACAGACAGACAGACAGACAGACAGACAGACAGACAGACAGACAGACAGACAGACAGACAGACAGACAGACAGACAGACAGACAGACAGACAGACAGACAGACAGACAGACAGACAGACAGACAGACAGACAGACAGACAGACAGACAGACAGACAGACAGACAGACAGACAGACAGACAGACAGACAGACAGACAGACAGACAGACAGACAGACAGACAGACAGACAGACAGACAGACAGACAGACAGACAGACAGACAGACAGACAGACAGACAGACAGACAGACAGACAGACAGACAGACAGACAGACAGACAGACAGACAGACAGACAGACAGACAGACAGACAGACAGACAGACAGACAGACAGACAGACAGACAGACAGACAGACAGACAGACAGACAGACAGACAGACAGACAGACAGACAGACAGACAGACAGACAGACAGACAGACAGACAGACAGACAGACAGACAGACAGACAGACAGACAGACAGACAGACAGACAGACAGACAGACAGACAGACAGACAGACAGACAGACAGACAGACAGACAGACAGACAGACAGACAGACAGACAGACAGACAGACAGACAGACAGACAGACAGACAGACAGACAGACAGACAGACAGACAGACAGACAGACAGACAGACAGACAGACAGACAGACAGACAGACAGACAGACAGACAGACAGACAGACAGACAGACAGACAGACAGACAGACAGACAGACAGACAGACAGACAGACAGACAGACAGACAGACAGACAGACAGACAGACAGACAGACAGACAGACAGACAGACAGACAGACAGACAGACAGACAGACAGACAGACAGACAGACAGACAGACAGACAGACAGACAGACAGACAGACAGACAGACAGACAGACAGACAGACAGACAGACAGACAGACAGACAGACAGACAGACAGACAGACAGACAGACAGACAGACAGACAGACAGACAGACAGACAGACAGACAGACAGACAGACAGACAGACAGACAGACAGACAGACAGACAGACAGACAGACAGACAGACAGACAGACAGACAGACAGACAGACAGACAGACAGACAGACAGACAGACAGACAGACAGACAGACAGACAGACAGACAGACAGACAGACAGACAGACAGACAGACAGACAGACAGACAGACAGACAGACAGACAGACAGACAGACAGACAGACAGACAGACAGACAGACAGACAGACAGACAGACAGACAGACAGACAGACAGACAGACAGACAGACAGACAGACAGACAGA